>MJHO01000003.1:1237967-1837967 GCA_002076135.1 Xerophyta viscosa
GGTTTACCAAAACTTGGCTCAGCAAGGCACAAAAAACCTTGCTCCTAACACACATAGAGTTGCTAATATCTTAAGCCGAAGATTTCCACTTACCAGAAAACATACAAATATCAGCCTAAGGAAAAATCGACTTTCTGTGGTCGTTGGTCTTGTATCCTTCCATGACCCCAGCCTCTCTGGACCCGCTTCAAAACTTTTGCAGCTGTTGTGCTGCCATCATCTCTGGATAGAGGTAGAAATTGGTTGAATCTTAAAGTTAGTATCCATTAATTTCAAAGAACAACAATCATCACAATACATCTTGATCTAGGAACATAAAATTATTTCAACACTAAAATTCACTAGTATTGATTATGTGTTGATTGGGCACCAAATGTCTCAAAAGCTTTAATCACCAATATGTCGTGTATAAAGATCAATTTTAATGTAATCAGCATTAGTAATTTGATTTTTCAAATTCAGTTATAAAATCTCGCACTAATATTTTATCTGTGCAATGCATGAACTTTAGTTGAGGATATAATAGAGTTATGTGTAATTATTTCTAATAGAGTTATGTGTAATATTATTTCTATACATTTTATATTAATTGTCATTATAATTTTCATATTAACTACTTACATGTGGATCTTAACTATTATAAAATATATATTCAAATCTTACAAATATTATATTAGACTCTAATAGAAGAATGCAAGAAATGTATTTTTTTTAAATTAACCATAATAATAGGACCTTCTTTATAGTTCAACTTAGATTTATTAAACTCTTTGAATTCTTCAAATTAGCCAATACATATGCCACATGGTATAAAATAAATAGCATAAGGTGATGCATGGCATATCAAGACCTTTCATATTATTCAAATTCCACAATATTGTGACTCATTGGATTCTTCAAATTAATCAATGCATAGGCCACATGACAAAACATAAATAGTATAAGGTGATACATGTAATACCTAGAGATAATGAAAAGTGACACATGGAGTTTTATAATACCTTAATACCCAAATATCTACATGTATATATAGACGATCAACATCTGTTATACACAATTATCTTGTATTAATTTTTAGATCATTCGATGCTAGATAAAAACTAATGACTACTTGCGAATTTTCGGGTACTAAATCAAGGTAACAGTACACATTGTTGATTTGCTTGTCGAAAGTCAAAACGAGATTGTGTAATCTGTCCCCGGATAAGACTGGGACAAAATTTGTCTGTGTAAGTCCAAAATTTGTTGTCCAATGTCACATAAAATTCCGTTAAATTAGAATGAATAATCCCTTTGAAAGTGTAAAACTCCGTTAAATTTGTTGTTCAATGTCACATAAAACTCTGTCAAATTAGAATGAAGTCCAAAAATTTGAGTGTGTGTGTGTGTGTGCAAGAAGTTCAAAATTTGTTGTCCAATGTCAACTCCGTTAAAATTAAAATAAATAATCCCTTTGAATAATTTACAATGAAATAATTGACAAGTCTAAGAAGATGTAACCTTTGCAACAACATGCGCCAATCACTTGCAAAACCGTCGTTCTGCTTTTGAATCCCCTCAACGCATCGACGGCCAGAGACCAACATTGGCGCTTCAGTACAACGACCACCCCGGCTCGATCCATCATGACGGTTCCCCATGTTCATCATTTGTTCTGAGAGCTTATCAGCCTCTTGTTTCTTTCCTTTCTGAACCAACAAATCAATGACTGGCATGAATGCCGCAGGATCAAATAGGTAACCCCTATTGACCATAGCAGTGAGTAACAATTGTGCATTTTCGACCCTATCTTCTTTGCAGAATTCACCAATAAGAAATTTATATGGAAAGCGATCGATACGGATCTCCCTTTTTATAGCAATCTGCAATAGGTCCTCGGCCTCTGAAAGTTTTCCATGTATACATAACTCATTGCAGAAGAAGCTATAGATTGATTCCCTCTCGCCCAAAGTAGTCAAAGCTACTTGGAATGTGGTTTGAGCTGCATCAAAATCACCAACCCTGAGGAATGCCTTAATCAATATATTGAAAGAACGCACGTTAGGAGTAATACGATTCTGCAGCATATCTTCCAGCAGCGAAGCAGCTTCTTTGACTCTTTGAGCATCACAGAGAGATTGCATTATGTTATTGTAAGTTAGAACATCAAGAGCAATCGCCTTGCTACGCATTTCACCGATTAATTTTTGAATCTCTTCAATTTGTTGTTTGCTTCCGAATCCCCAGATTAACAAATTATAAGTTCTTGTGCTAGGTTGGCAACCTTTCTTCTCCATGTCTTTAAAGACCTTAAGAGCTGCCGAAATCTTGCCATGTTTGCAAAAACCATAGATGATTGTGTCATAAATAATAGAATCAGGAGAAATTTTCTTCCCCAGCATCTCAACAAATGTTTTCTTAGCATCATCTAACCTGCCTGCCTTGCACAAACCACTTATTAAAGTCGAATAGGTGACAATATCAGGAAAACATTTTCTGTCACCGTCTTTGTAATGAACTAGTCCAAGGAATGCATTTCCAAGTTCCTCGAGTGCTGCACTTCCGTGGAGCCACATATTGCTAACTATGTCCATTGCTTTATCCAACCTGCTACTTTTACATAGCCCGTCTATAACTATGTTACAGCTCACAATATCAAGACCATAACTTTTTTCATTCATCTTCTGCAACAACGTCTCTGCTTCTACCTTCCTCCCCTCTTTCCATAAGCTCTGCAACAGAATATTGCAAGTAAATTTATTAGGAAAGCATCCATCCTTTGCCATTTCATTTAGGACCCTTGTGGCCCCAGAAATATTGCCTTTTTTGCAATACCCGTGAAGCAAACTACTATAAGTCACAATATCTGGTAGCACTCCACTTCTCCTCATCGAATCTACTACTGCTCTTGCACTTGAAATCATCCCCTCCTTACACAGGCCATCAATAACTATATTATACGAATGTGAGCACAGCTCTATGCCATCCCTAGCCATCTCTTCCAACATTGATCGTGCCTCTGACAGCCGATTATTTCTCATTAAACCCATCAACCATATGTTGTAGCTCTCTACCTTCAAAAAAGACCCGTTCCTCTTCATTTCATCAACCAGTGCCCTAGCTTCCTCCAGCATTCCTTGCTTGCAAAACCCATCTAGCATAATATTGTAAGTTATTAAATTTGGCTTTGGCAAGCCAAAATCTTTGTCCTCTTTCATGTCTCTGAAAATCCTATAAGCCTCCAAGGCCATTCCACTCTTACAAAGAGCAGAAATTCTTGCATTAAAAGTAACAACGTTGGGAGAAATCCCCTCCGCTCTCATCCTCTCGATCAATCTCTCGGCTTCAACAACTTTACTTCTGTACAAAACCCAGAAATCAGAGTATCGTAAATCACCGAATTTGGTAATAGTTTGTGTTTTTCCATCTCGTCCATTAACTCCAAGCCTTTTACACTCAGCCATTTCTGCAATAGCCACGAATCAAAATCCCAAAACTAAACACATTCGGCTGGCAACCTTTCGTAGGCATTTTACCGAACAGATAATCCGCGTAATGCAGCTGCCCGGAATTGCATAATGCCAATATTAGAAGATTGAAAGTGTAGGTCTGCGGCTTTACTTTAGCAACTAACATGTCTCTGTACAATATTTCTACAAGTTCATGGCGGTCGTTTCTGATCGCGGATTCGAAGTAGCATGTTATAGAGCTTCGCTGGGGGAGGAGTGTCGGGAAAATGGGAGCGGAAGGAATCGAGACATGCAACAGAAGTGTCGAGGAGACCGGCAGTGACGGCAGCGGTGGCGATAGAGATTAGGGCGGCGCGGACAGTGAGGGAGGGAAGAGCAGTGGCGAGCGTAGGAGAAATGAACGGAGCTCGTCGAGCTCGTGCAGCATGCTGGAACGCGCGAGGATAAGAGCGAGGGAGCGGAAGACGGAGGGAGACAGCGGCACGGCGACGGAGGAAGCAGAGATGATGTGTTTGAAGAGACGCCATGCGAGTACCGGGCGGCGGGAATTGCGGCGGATGAGCTCGGACAGTGGCGGCGCCGCCGCCGCCAGGTTCATCAAGGGGATTTTGAAGGCGGTTATTTTAGTTTAAGATCTTTTACAAGCACTAATAATTAGTAAAATTATGTTTTGGGGAAGAGAAAAATAGGTAGCACATCTTATGAACGTTGAGGACTCACATGCCCCGGCGATTATGATGCCATGGCGGACTCAACTAGTCCAACGTCTCAACTATTTCCTCAGAACAATTTTTTACAAATTATTTGAACTAAAAATTAATAAAATATTTTATTTTAAATTAAAATATCGAAAAATATATGTTTTTGAAACGTTAGTTACAGGAGGAAGAGGGTCCAAATTGGAGAGTTCCATCCTTGCGGGTTAGTCATTGCGAATGATATCTGCGGTTTTAAACAGCGTTTGAATCTTCATATGCCCGTATACTTTTGTCATACACAGTTCTTTAATGTTGTTCCTAGGATGTATTTTTCGGTACATGGACAACTAAAGTTGTGATTTTTTGTTACCTCTGCTTTGCGAAACGATAAAAGTTTCTAAGTTTTTGTTGTCTGCAGGAGAAACAATAATGTGAAATATGTTTGTAGTTGACAGCAACTATCAGAACACCTCAACATGAACATTACGACTGGAACTACGGTTTTACCCCGAGAGCGTTACCTCAAACCTCGGTTATCCCAAAAGTATTATCTGTACGAATGTAAAAGATTTGACCCTTCTATAATCATTAGAAGTACATCAGCCTTCAGACCTGTTCAGACTCAAAAAACTATAACTCATTAATTGGTAAAATATAAATCAATGCCGTTATATTTGTTTGTTTTAATAATCATACAAAAGTTGACGGTAAATAATATTTTTTCAGGATAAACTCAAAATATAACAATAACATCACAGTGAAAACATAGACTACCAATAATGCAACATGACTATAGAATCTTGTTAGGACATTTTTTTATGTCCCATATAATTTAAAATTGTACAAATATACTTCTCTCTAATTCTAAATGGCATTTTTATGACCCTCTTAACAGTATAAAATGGCAAAATTATAAATATCATATTAACTACTCTCGTCTTTCAAAAGAAAAAGACAACGCGAGTCTAATCATTTCATAGGATCAAGAAGATACAACATTACCATTTTGAATTAAGAATGCATAGAAACGCAATTTTAAATTATGGGAGACATAACAATGCAAATGTCACACTCTTGTTTAACTATGCTACAGCTCTTAAACCCTTCCACATAAAAGGTCAAAACAGAGCATCATAGGCTAAGTTTTTAGTCTTGCTGTATCACAAAGCAATTTTTCAATGTCCAGGGCAAAGCATGCAGGTTTGAAAGTCAGCAAATGAAAGCATATCCACTGCAAGTTCAGGGACCAACTATGCCTTGATACTACAACTAAGCAATTGACCATTTACTATTACCCGTTCGATGAATGTAAGAATTGATGGAACAATCAAAACTGAAACAGCTATCCCAGCCCATATTTGTGAATCAACAACATAAAATAGTCGGCTGGAGACAACTTGCAGGGAGGCCTCTATTCTCATTTGGAGTACAGTCTTTATTTTCCTTTAGTACATGCGAACTAAATAATGTTTTAGCTAGTTTACAACATTAGGACTACATTCAGGAAGCTCGAACTTCAAAGCTTTGACGGGTTCTTCAGAAACAAGCATTACCAGTAACCGCCACATAAAACCCAACGCATCTAACTCGAATAAGCACTTTTAGTGGTGCGATTATCTTAGGTCTCGAAGATTTTATTTCCAAAATAAATTAATTTCACTTGGAAAGAAGGCCTACTAAAGTTCTGTCTTGGTGATTCATATCAAGCAGATGCTGTAACTGGCAATAACCCATTGTGTCTAAGCAAAGGTTCGGGCGAAGGTTCGCGTCCTCGAAATTCAACAAAGACCTGAAATTGCCAAAACAATTACATGAATAAAAACATATGCTTAAAGAACTCGAACTCATTTGCGCGCACACAGTTTCACTTTGCTATACCGTGTCAATATCCTAAAAGAACACACAGGTTCCGTCTAGAAATGAACTTGCCAATGACCGTAAAAAACAAATTCATAAACAAGAAGGTTACCTCTAGCGGTGGCTTCCCCCCTCCAAGCGCGAGAATGGTTTCTCGGAATCTGTGACCCGTCTCCTCAACAGCCTGTTAGAAGAGAAGGCAGCTATTAGCGATAAAACTTCCAACACAAACTATGAAACTGTTCCTGGTATTCACACGAACAAAAAGTGCAATAATTATATGAAACCTTAAGAACCAAAAGCCTCCATATTCAAATGTTGTTAGTCTATGAAACATGACAACGTAAAAGTAGGAAATAGCGAGTCCCATCTGAATATTCATTATCCTTAAATCCCATAGAAACTCGCAACAAAAGAATTGAATAATTGAGCTAGATCATTACTCAAAAACATCAACTACTATAACGGTTTCCTAGATAACCTGTCATTTAATCTGGCAACCAAAATGACCTGCATAAGTCTTAGATGAATTTAACTACAACTGCCCATCAATCACATCTCACACATCGGCAGGCATAACTGCAGAAGGCATCTATATAATTAGTGACACATGAACCGCCTTCATGATTATAGAGCAAAGTACTGCCATTTTATCATCAGAAAGAACCAAAAAAATCCATATATTTCCAGACTATTAGAATGGCCAATCAATCTATAAATAGTATGGCGACATTTCAAAATAGACATACCTTCTCGTCATCAAGTCCAGCATCTTCAAAGGCTGAGAAAGCATCAGCTGATAACACCTCAGCCCACTGCAACCCAAATCCAATACATAAAAACCAGCTTATAGGTGTCAACTATACGGAATGTAGTTTAGAACGATCTTAACAAAAAACATGTTTTGGCTCGGACGAAAAACATGATACAAAGCAACCACACATCCCGCCCACACATCAGCAATCAACTGGAAGCACGGTTAAGTTCAAGAATAATGATAACTACAACCCAACAACCTGTACTGTATCCACTAATAGGATATGCAAAAAAAAGGGTGTCATGCTGGTCATGGTATTGTGCAAAAACATCATTCGAATGGGCAAGTGCAAAAGAGAGTAAGGTATTCCGTGCCCTGCTGCGTTTCACTAAATTCCAAACTCGAGACATGCTGAATATGCCGTGCCGATAGTGCCGATCCATACAATTTCTATATTTTTAAAATACTTCTATAAATTATAAAAAGGTAAAATAAACTAAAAATAAAAAAAGGGACCGAGTTGCGCCCAGCAACTCGACATAACAGGTCGCGTGCTGTGACCTGTTGAACGGTACCCAACCCTTTAAAAAAAAAATCATTCGTTCGGCATGGCTCCGTCTCCGTGCCGGGAGACACGTAAAACCCTGAAAGAGAGATGATGGGTATAAAAAAACAAAAGAAGGGCAAGGACAGGAGGAGATGGCCAACCTTGTAGCTATAATATCCAGCCGCATATCCACCTATAAGCAAACAATAATTATGAGAATAACACAAATAAATAAAGCAATAAACAAACAAAAATAAGCGTAGTGCATTTGATTGGCAACGCCAAAGATTAGATCACTCAACCTCCAAATATATGGCTGAAGCTGCAAAGAAACCTGTCCTCTGGCAGAGGAGGAATGACTTGTGTCATCCTTCCAACTCTTTGGTCAATGTCGAACACGGTTTCGTGTCCATCAGGAATAAACTTTGAATGTAGCTCTAAATCCACAGTTGCAAACCGAATCTACAAGAAATGCAGCACGAATGAGCAGACGAGCAATAGGATTGTGCATCACAGTGACTTTGGTGTATCACTCTAAAGAATGATACATTTCTAAAGAATGGCAATAGGATTGTGCATCATTGTTGTAATGTAATGGTCATGCTTAGCACACACTTCCAAGATAGTCTAAGCCACAGTACTATTATCATAGTCACTTGCCGTAAGACTCAGCTACAAAGAAATGAATACCTACTTGTTACAATAATAAGCATAATGAGGACGAAGAGGAATTAGTAGGCAGCGTAACCTGACGGAGGCTTAAAGAACCAGCTCGGTATGTCCTTGCAGCGAGAAGCTTTTGATAAATTTCTTCAGGAAGTGTTTCCCCAGTTTCATAATGTTTCGCAATGCTCATAAGAGTATCCCTGCCGTATTAATGAGACAATAAGAAGGAATGAGATTTAAAAAATCACTTTGAAGTTTCATTATATTTTAGGTACATCATAAAAGTAGTATTTATTTGAGTTTTTTATTGCAATAATAAAAGTGTGCAAGATAAATGAATTTTTTTTGTTTTTGCATTTTTCAGGACTATAGGTAAGGTTGAGACATGACGTTTTACCATGAAATCGTTATACAAGAGATTCTGCTTTTACCTGTGGTAGCACCAGTTTTCCATGAACTGAGAAGGTAGCTCAACGGCATCCCATTCTATCCCTCGAATGCCAGCAACTAGACCTTCATCTTGCCTAGTAAGCATATGTTGAAGTGCATGGCCAAACTCATGAAATACAGTCTCAACCTACAAATAGAGTCAACATCTTAGAATCTCAACCCTCAAACAACTGCTAAATCGATTACAGCTTTTAAAATTCTGATTTACACTTAATTTGACTAACCAATTATGGATGTTTAGGAAATCATTATCAAGCAAACTTCCATGCATTAAAGCAGTTACTTGACTGGTATCCTATTAGGTAAGCAAACTTCAACTAAATTATGATCTAACAAAAGCGCAAAAAAAAATTAGACTTGCTCATAAATTGAAATTTGGCTTGCCTCAAGGAAGGACATGAGGCTAGGCTTATCGCCAACAGGTGGTATTTGATTGCAGACCATGTGCGCAACAGGCAACCTAACGGGCTGACCATCCCTGCAAATATACGACTACGACCGAGCACCTCATCCATCCATGCTCCACCACGTTTTTCTGAAGGCCTTGAGTAGGGATCAAAATAGAAATAGGCAATCGGATTGCCAGAAGAATCTTTAACACAGTAAAACTTGACATCCTTATGCCAAACCTGTTAAAAAGCCGCAAATGTAATCAAAACCTGACAAGCACCACAGATGGATGCACTATACAGGTCCAGGTATGGATGCGTGTGGGATTATCAGTCTGCTTTTGCGATAGTTTATTGTGATTTGTGACTGTGAGATTGATGGTAGGTATTGATGTTGGTAGTGCATCTACAATGCGATTTACTGTGTGCTTATATGCGTCTAAGAGAAGAAAGTTTTGAGGGTTACTGGGGCTAGGCCATCAGCAGGTTCTATGTTGATATCAAAAAGCCTCTTTGCAAGACTGAAAAGCCCATCCATAACCCTTGGTAATGAGAAGTATGGTCGCAACTCCTCCTGCATGGATAGGAAAATAATCAATGTCAGTAGATATAACACCGTCAAACGCTACAAACGCAGCTTACAACTTCATTGAAGGAAAAGTTGAAGAGAACATTGTAGTACCACAACCGGTACAAATATAGAGTGCGTGTCAAAAGGTTTGCGTGTAACCTCGTCTCATATTGGTTGAGAGGGATTAAATTAGCCTAAGAATTGCTCTAAAATGTTAATAATTAAGCGTAAGGGACGTGGAATAAACGAGATCCAACATGCTCCATGGAGTAACTATTACATACGAAGGTGTACCGTGATCACATAGAAATGCAAATGCAATGAAAATCAGATATAAGAGCCAAGAGATGTTTCTTGATTTTTGCACTAGTCAGAGCAGTAACAACCTCATTGATTTCATACTTGGACTCTCGAAGCCTTTCACTCCAGAAACTGGTATCCCAGTGGTTCAAATCATCAGCTTCTTCAGCCCCTTTATCTTTTGCATAGTTCTTTATATCTTCCATATCTGTTAGATAAAATGGCAAAAAGAGGAGATTAACAGTTCAAGCCAACCTTCTAAAATAACAATGAACATGGTAAATGAAGATTGCCAATATGATGTTTAGGCATAGAAAACGATGGAATCAAGAATCCTGGTCTGTTTAGGCTCTTCAAACAACTAGGTTTGAGTGAAAATCTATGAGATCTTTCTTCTTAGAGAAGTTTGGATGGAAGGAGTTACCCTGAACTGCATGATCCCATGAAGCACTGCGTAGCTTTTCAAGGAGCTCTTCTGCTTTTTCAACTGTAGCCATCTTCATCGCCATGCTTACCTTGACAGAAGGAAGCAATAATCACTAAGGATATAATATTCAAATATACATAATTGCACACATACTTCTGACATGGGCATAAACTACAATACCTCAGCATAATTATTATAACCCAGCAGCTTTGCCTTCTCCAGCCTCAATTTCAAAATTTTATTAATAATTGCATTGTTGTCGAGATCTCCACTTGAGGCTCGTGAAAGAAAAGCACGATACACTTCTTCTCTTAATGTTCGGTTCTTTGCATGTTGCATAACAGAAAGGTAACTTGGAGCATCAAGTGTGATCATCCATGGCCCATCTTCAGCAGTAGCATTTTCGTGGCCCTGATAGCATGAAGCAACAAACCATTATTTTCAAATGGTATAAGCTGGTAGAATATTCCTGGCAAATCATTTTAGCAGAGTCACCTTTGAGACAGCCGTTTGTGCTGCCAGCCCAAGTGCTGTAGCAGGCAATCCTTCGACATCCTTTTTATCAGTAAGTAGTTTTTCAAATCTCTTTGTGGCGTCCAAGACGTTTTCACTGAATTTTTGTGACAGCTTTTCGAGTTCCTAAGATACATTACTGAGGCATCAGTATGCATCCATAAAATTAAACTGATTCAGCAGCAATATCAAACTTGCCAAGATTATACTCTGACATAATTTACGAAATTACAGTACAGTTAGAATAAATCTATTGACTTCTACCTAGAAGCATACATGCAAGCAAGTCAAATAGGACTACTTGCCAGGGGATGTTAATGTCACGACACGATTTCACTATTACTGAACCAAAAAAAGTTTTAGTTGTTCTCAAGACATACTTGCTCGATTTCATTGAATTTTGATCTTTTCTCGTCTTCAAGAGCAACACCATTAAGGACAGCTTCCTTTATTTGACCTGTAATAAGAAAGTGTAACACATATTATGTCCCGTCAAGTTGCTACATTATGTTAACCATAGTACTAACAAACAAATCAAATTGATCCCCAAGCCACATTAACAGATTAAAGCTCCAGTCGTATAATAATCGAGAAGTAAGCCATGCAAGAATTCAATCAACACACCGCCTAGATATAACACTTATGTAGTGCTTACAAAAATCAAACAAAATATATTAGACGCACTATAACGCAACAGATTGTACACTTGAAAGCACTTTTGCTTACCTTCTACTATCCGTTTACGGGCATCAGATAGAGATTCCCAGGATGGAGAGTCTTGAATGGCCTTGAACGCATTGTAAAGGGGCTTACTTTGCCCCAGTCTAAGCTGAAATTTCACTTTCTCAGGCTGAACATCAACAAAAAACATAACGAAACATCAGACATCCGAAAAGCAAAATATATATATATATATATATATATATATATATATATATATATATATATATATATAACCAATAAGTAATAGAGTGGTGATCCGCCGGACTCAGTTCCACAGGAATTTCCAAACGATGTCCTAGGTAGGGAATTTTTTTTGAAAATGAGCATAACCAAATTCTACTTCAAAATCTTATAGAAAATGTCAAAAACTGCGTCAAAACCATTGAAAAAGGAAACTGTCTTGAAAACTTACGATAGCAATTTTTTGAAAGAAATTTAGTATAAAGCTTTTACTTTTATAAAAAAAATTAAATAGAAGTTGGTGTATTCCATTAATTGTATACATTTTGTATTCAAAATTTTACCAAGAAAACCCATCTAGGCAAGACATTCGGGGCTGAGAACACCGCTGTAAGTAATAATCACAAACCTGAACTTCCTCGATGGCGGCTCGGAGCTCGGCAGAGTCCTTAACAGACTTTAGATGGTTCACGATTCCCCAGACAACCGAGAGGCGGTCCACAATCCGTTCAAGCGGCTCCACCAGCCCTGGCCATGTGGGCTCCACCGTCCGCTCCAGCTCCTCCAGATCATTCTCCTGTACCACCAATATCTCGTAATTGAAATTAATGTAATTAAAAAAACTGTAATGACGGTATCTTAAGGTAAATATAGATATATAGAAGAGATTGCAAGAGTTCTCACGAGTCTCTTAAGGAGCTCGTGGATGGCGGGGCGAACGTGCTTAGGTTCGACGGCATGAAATGGAGGAAACTTGAAATCTTGTAGCAAAGGATTGGATCCGAGATTCTCGCCGGCGGGGACAGGGGTGGCAGCGGTCGCCATCGCGGCAGCGGCGGTTAAGATCGGCCTCGGAGGAAGACAGAGGGAGATCGAAGGAGACCAGAGAGGACACGGAAGTGACTTGAATTTGGAGGCGGCGGAGGAGTAGCGGTGAAGAGGGAGGTGGCGGCACACGGCGGAGGTTGAGGCAGAGGAGAGAGCGGTGGCGGCGCGAGCGAGCGTGAGCATGGCGAGACAGAGGAATGGAGTTATATTGACGGCCGGGATGAGTTTCGCGGCCGCTGTTCCGTGATGGGCGCGGGTTCGGAGGTGACGGAGTCCCATTGTTTTGGGTTTGCGGATAAAAGTCCGGATTGAGACGAAATGGGCCAGATCTTGATAGCGAATGTCTCACCGTGGACCATACACATGTAACGTGTTGATTTTTTTTTTTTTTTTCCATTTTCTTTTATTTCTGTTGCATAATTTTAGCCAGCTTATCAGTTATTAAGTTGATGATTTCCCGGTTTGATAGATTTAGAAATAAGACTACGATGAACGAAAAAATAATCATAAAATATATAAAATTTACGTGGTTCGGCAAAGATGTCTACGTCCACGGAGAGGGAGAACGTTCTTTATTATTATGCCAGAGGCCATATAGCCAAGTACAAAATCTGTCTTTCTAGGATTAGATCTATTTTATATATATATATATATATATATATATATATATATATATATATATATATATATATATATATATATGTATGTATGAATTTGTCGTCCTATATCTTAAATACTTTGCCTCTAATTAGATAACTGTATCTTCAAAATAAGGAATGCGGAACCACCGTATTAAGTCGTTATTAACGGTCTGATAATACTTCGTCCTTGGTTAAATCGCGACTCCATCATAAGTCAAGATAGAGGCGGCTAACTTGATTTATTGTGGGGTACTTAAGAAGGCGTCATCATTTGAGTTTGAGGTTGCACAGGATAAATTTTCAGTAAAAATTTCGAAGAAAAATTTTATATATTCCGTGCATAAGCTTATGTTCATAGAATACCTATATTCGAATTTCAGAGCGTCGGTCAGAATTGAATGTGAAAAATATTATACAAATTTAAGGTCCTTACGAAAATGTATGCTCATATTATAAATTCCATCATGATAATTTTAAATAGTTATTATTTTGAGCAAAATTATTATACTAATTTGATTTTAATCTAAGATCATTTATATTTTCAAATTAGTTATATGAATTAATTTTTATCAATTAATAGAAATACAAGTTGGCTTTTTTAAAATAAAAATAAATGTGATGTGGCACACCAAAAGTTATCTAAGCTACTACATACTGTAACGGCTTTGATGACCAAGTTTTTAAAATATATATATATATATATATATATATATATTATACATTTTCATTAAATGACAAAATATTACGTTTACTAGAATGATTTTAGTTAAAGTATATTTGTTAATTATATTAAAAGACATGACTTTTAGCCATTATCGTCCCGTAGATTGATTTTGGGAGAATATTTGAGAGCTCTTGGGTCTTTGAGGGCCTTAATTGGGCTTCGTATGATGAACAGCATTACCTGGACATATCATAAAAGCAGTTTAGCTGAACAGCCTAAACCTCGATGAAGTCCGAAACATGTAGGGGTACAAACTCCAAAGCCAGTCGGTGCTCACTTCACCGAGTCCAAAACTGCCCCCGCCGTCGAGAGCCAGCTTGAGGAGTGCTTTAATGGCGGAAGGAGCTCAGGGGCTAAGGATCCTTCTCCACCAACACACCAAGGATCGCACCCCTGTCCGCGTCTCCAGCCATGCCGACCGCGATCGCGTCATCGTAAAATCTCTCTCTCTCTCTCTCCTCTCTCTCTCTCTCCCCCCCCTCTCTTCTCTCTCTCTCTCTCTATCTCTCCAATTTCATCTCTTGTCTGCAATTTTTTTATTATTATTATTTTTCTCTGAATCGCAGGAAGTGTTCAGGAAAGCAATTCAACAATCTCGGCCTCCTGCGGATTTTGCTCTCCAGGCGGTGCAAGAAGCTATCAATCCTCAGGTAACATTGTTCCATGTTATCAGGAATATGCTTTATTTGAGAAATTCCAAGACTCATCATTACGCACTTCTCACAGAAACAAACTGTTTTGGTTCAAGATGAAAATCAGCTGCTGGAAAATGCTCTCAGAACGTTATTACAAGAGATCGTGGTAAGCTACTATCTAATGTACCATTTATTATTATGAAAAAGGCAAGATATCTATACTGCATATGCTACATTGAAGTGTGGCACCATACTTGGATGTTCTCATCAGTGTCATCAAGGACCCTTTGGGTTGCACTCCTCTATGTACTACAACATAAATCCTAGTATGAATTTGTAAGAAACACTGCCACTTGTAACTCTGAAAGTAGCATATGTAAGCATTTTCTCATATCATGCCTGGATGTCTCCTAACTCCTAAGGAACAAGATCCTGCATAAAATCTTGGCTTCAATTTATCAAGCTGCGTCAAACCTTTTATAACAATTTAAGTTTACTTCCTTGGAGATAGTATTAGGTTTATGTTAGCAGGTAGTATGAGCTTGTAGAAGTAAACATCTGCTATTTTTCTATCTTCAAGGTTCCGTTGAATAACCACATAACCTATTAAAACCTCACTATATATAATATAAGTGGCTTTAGGAGCTAATAATATTCTGAAAGATCTATGGCATGTAACTGCAAAACTCGCTGACATGATTACGTGATAGGACATCTACAGGAAGTTTTTAAGTTATCTCAAATCTTAGACTATTAGTTAACTAGTTCAACTTTTAACTACTCTTTTGCACTTTTATTTGCCTTATGTTTATATGTTCATGATGAAGTTTTGACTAAGTATCAGATGGCATTCTTAACTTGTCATGTTTTTTTGAGTCTAAATTTCCTAAATTCTTCGACTGATTTGGTTATCTTCAGTTTTAGATAAGCCATTTCTTTTTAACTGGATGTTCAATTTAATGGTGCCACTAGATTCTGGAATTATATTGCTTAGGCTCTGCAAAATTGGCTTGATTAGTTTCTTTAGTTTTCACTTGGTAGGTTTAGTTAAGATTTAGAAGTTTACTAACAGGCTGTCTAAAATTTAGGCCCAAGGCCACTTGCATCGCAATTCTAAGTCTTACCCATTATTGGTTTATCTAATCAAAATTTGGTCTGGTACTTTTGGCTTGTTGCTTATATGTTATGGTGATTAGTCATTTGCAGTTCAATCTGGGGAAAGCATGATGTCATACGGACAATCCATTGATGAAGGGAACAATCATTGCGGGCAAATATCGCGGCTTCTTGGTTTGTATAGTTACTTAATAGTAAGCTTTGTTAGTTGGTGAAGTTGCATGTCGTTGAACGATGTGTTATGAACCGACCGGGTCAGCTCCCGTCGGCAGCCCGGATGTGACGAATAAACACCGGCGGCCTGGTGGCGGCTCTACTTTTTCAAACTAATATATCTGAAAATAACTATTTTCTTCCATAATTAATAACAAATAGTACATCTAATATTTAAAGAGGCTAGCCCTCTAGAATCCTACCAAATATTTCTCCTAAGTATCCTCCTAAACTACTCTCCTAAATAACTCCAAATAATATATTTCCTAATACAAATATTCTCCACATAATATTCCCAATTTATAACCCTAAATTCAGACTCAACTCACCCCTTTGACCGGGTATATAACACGGTGATATATAACTGTAACTCTTATGTCAGTGCAAAAAAAAGGCACTCATGGAAAGAAAATACTGTGTTAACTTCTATACGTTAATCTTCCCTTGCTTTTTGTTTGCATGCCTGCACTTCTATTTTGCGTATCACTGTATCCCTCACAATTTTTTTTGGAATAAATCCAAAAAAACCAAAAGTAGTCATTTTGTTGTTGTTTTATCTGCATTTACTTTCTTTTGCAGATATCGTACTTTATCTTTGTGAAAGAGGACATGTTGAAGGTGGTATGATTTTTCAGTTATTGGAAGATTTGACAGAAATGTCAACCATGAAAGATTGCAAAGAAGTTTTTGGTTATATCGAGAGCAAGCAAGATGTTTTGGGGAAGGTGATTCTAAAAGAAAACAAATTTACTTCTATAAAAGCTTGTTCTCAAATCAGATGGGTAAACAAGTTGCAATCACGTAATCTCTAGTAACAATGCTATGCTTTACCTACAGCAAGAGCTCTTTGGCCGTGGGAAGCTTGTTATGCTTAGGACATGCAATCAACTTCTCCGAAGATTATCGAAGGTACAAAAGAGGAACCATTCATCCAATAAATGTTGGTTGGCAATTAATCCGTATATGGAGTGCTTGTGTCGAACTAACTTTGTATGCAACAGAAATGAAGTTGTTGAGTACAGTTTTCTCAAAAAAAGGTGGTTGAGTACAACTGATGGGCTGTGAGGTTGTGCATTCTAGGTTAACGTCCCACAGTTCAGTGTTTCTAATGTTTGAAGATGCAAGTGAAAGAAAATGTTAAAATCAAGTTTAGGAATTATCCTCTTTATAATTAAACTCAAAAGTATACTTATTTGTATTGTCGATAGGCAGAAACACATGATTTATTTTAGAATTTATCCGTACTCTTCATAATACCCATTGGTGATGTGGCGATGAAATGATGATGTTACTTAGATCTCATATACAGGAGGATTTACCAGTAAAGGGTCCAAGTTAATAATGCAAGGGGAGAATATCTCATATACAGGAGGATTTACCGGTAAAGGATCCAAGTTAATAATGCAAGGGGAGAATATCTGAGAGGGATGGAGGATGGTGAACGTGAAAGAAGCCTCTTCTATCTGAATGCAGTGTGTGTACATACTGTTGAGTTACCTTCTACATAAAGCTGCAAATAGAAATTTATTTTCTGTTGCCATATTTCTTATATTTTGGTCAAGCTAACTGATCCGTTTCAAAAAGGTTAAACAAAGAGAATAAACTGCGTGGTTACAATTTGAAATAGGCAGTCATGCTGCTTTTGTATCTTGAATTTATATAAAAGCTATTTGACTTTATTTTGATGCCTTTAATATTTGGGTAGCATCTAGAAATTTAAATATCTATATTTGATAATCTTTCTTGACATACTAAAGATAATTGGTATTGCAGGCAAATGATGTTGTATTTTGTGGGCGAATTCTCATGTTTCTTGCTCATTTTTTTCCTTTGTCAGAGCGGTCAGGTATCTTTTTCACTTTAGTACACTTTCTCATTCCTGATCATCTTTTTTGCATGTGCATGATTAATTTATTTGTAATGTTACAGCTTTAAATGTGAAGGGAGTTTTCAACATATCAAATGAAACAAAATATGAAAAAGATCCACCTGATGGTATGTTCTAGCTAGTAATACGATTCTTTCTAGTATCAAAACCAAGCTCCTTGAAGCTTTTCTAAAAACACTATGCATCTTTAATTTTTAGCTCTAAATCTGTCTCTAAATGGGTTTAGATGGTGGAAAGATTTGATAGATAGGGGGTTAATTGATGCTAAAGTATGTTTTAGAAATGAATCTAGAGGTGTATAGCATTGCTCAATGTTTATACTGACGCTCTTTTTTTGGGTAGGTGTTTCTGTTGATTTTAACTTCTATAAGACCTTTTGGAGTCTGCAGGTTAGTTCCTTCTTCTGCATCCAGAATGTTTGTTTGGCATCTTCCATTTTTAATTTCTGTAAGCTTTTTGTTTCCATAGCACAGTGTGCCTTGGAACCATTCCAGATAAATGAATAGATTTTGCTCCGGTGATTTTATTCATTTAGCTAAGCAGCAATTTATAGCCCAAGTTAATTAAATTAATCAAGGTTCTCAAAAATCTTAGTTGTGCTCAAGTATTCTTAACATAGGCTGTTAGCTATACTTAATAAAGTTGCCTCTTATGTGTTGTTTAGAGAAGCAAAAACCGAGTACGCTGTAATTGCCCCTCTATACTATGCATGTTTATGTGCTAGAGACTTTTGTTTTATAATGCTTAAATTACTTTAAGGCTGGCATTAGCAACATTCTCAACTTCATCTGTTCCAGAAGTTATGGTGCTTGGGTAAGGTGCTCAATTGTTTGAATTACTTATGCTTGAAAATGACATATATGAAACTGTTGCAACTTTGAGTTAAGGTGCCTCTCGTATTTTAGATTTTAGGAGATTCAGATTTTAAGAGAAGATACTGTCTTTGGAATATTCTTAGTAACCAATTTACTGTACTTTTATATTTTAATGCTTGTTTTTTTAGCCATATACCTTATCACACTTTTTCTTGGTTATTTAGGACAATTTCAGCAACCCAGCTGCTACAACACTTGCACCTGCTAAATGGCAGAAGTTTGCATCAAATTTGATGGTGAATTTAGTTCTGCTAAACATTTTCTGTCTGCAATGTATTCTATAGGAACTTGATTACTCTGTAGAATTTCATCTAGGATTTTTCAGATTGGAATGTTCCTTTTTCGTCTTCTTATGTAGACTAATCTTTTAGGTTGTCCTGGATGCATTTGAAGCTCAGCCTTTGAATGAGGATGATGGAAATGTGAATAATCTTGTTCAAGAAGACGAGGCGGCTTTTAGCATAAAGTACTTGACAAGCACTAAACTGATGGGATTAGAGGTAAATGTGATGGAAATGCTTTACTAGATGCTTCAGTTTTCTTAGTAGATGAAATAAAGATCTTCTAGTTACGTTGAGCCAACATTCAGAAGTGGTCCTTAGGCTCAAGGTTCTACGTGCCAGGCGGCAATGCAGGATCCAACACGGGGCCGGGGCCATTTTAGCCGATGAATAGTGTTGTGACACGCACGCGGCGCGTGACACTTACTTGTTTTTCTAAGCCACGACCCTTTGTTTTTTTTTTTTTTTGGTTGTCTATTTCTAATCCTGTGAATCGATTTCAGACATGCCCTGCCTTATCATTTTTATTTGTTAATTTTACGATTGTTTTTAATTTTTATTTTAATAAAAGTATAAAATTAATATTTTATTATCGGCATGGTCGACATTATACGATCGACATTTCTCGAGCTTGGAATTTACCGAAGCTCGCTCGGCACGGCACGGAAAACCTTGCTTAAGCTTGTGGTTTAGTGTACGTGGTCTTCCTCTTCAACTTTGTATTTGATGAAGTATTGCCCTTTGCTGTCATAGAAGTGAATAGACCTCGATCAGGCGCGACATCTTACTGGATTGGTGTTGTTGTCATAGAAGTGAACAATAGTGGTGAATTATTATGAAGATCTATATCGCTTATTAAGTTGTTTAGAAATCACTCTATAGTTACCATAACCTTCATACGAAGGCATCACAAGCGCCTACTCTGAACTGTATATTTGAGTTTCTGTGATTGGTAAACACGTGAGTGATCAACCTGTTTGGTTGTAATGTACTTCATGAAGAATGCTTTAATTATGCTATTGTCAGTGCCAAGTTGCATTTTCTATTCAAAGTTACAAGTTCTGTGTTTAAGTATGTTAAGTTTAGGGGCGCGGGGGGGGGGGGGGGGGGGGTTTGGTTACTTTCGCACTACATTTTTTGGATAAGTCTGTATTTGGGAAACTGTTAAAGTAACTTCATTTCCTATTTGCAGCTTAAGGACCCCAGCTTTCGGCGTCATATTCTTCTTCAATGTCTCATACTGTTCGACTACCTAAAGGTATGCTTAAATAGTTTTGAAAAAATTCCTTGAGCTTAATGTGGTTATTGAGTTTGATTAGGTTGAGTTGTTTTCTGGGTATGGACAATTCTGCTCAGTCAGATGGAAAACTAACTTCTATTTTGAAATTTAGACTTTCAACAAAACTACCTTCTACTTTGAAATGTGGACTCTTCATATTTGGTTATTAGCCATTGATGCTTTGGAACAAGCACTACTTAGGTAAAATTTTCAGAAGCTTCTGAAGTTAGTGAAGCAGTTTAGTATTATAGATGGGGAGGTCAGTTTATCTCCACGGGCACTACTCTATGTGGCAACCCTTACGTGCTTGAAGAAGTCATGTAGACTGCTGGATAATATTAGTATTGTTGATTAGCAACCGATGATAAAAGTAAACTGATACAAAGTGTACTGGAACCTAAAATACTTTCTCCTCTTGAAAAAGAACTTTAGTTGTGAAGAAAGATCAAGAGCCTTGGATTATGAATGTTGGGCATGCAATGGCATGAGATCGAGCCACGTTTCTATTTAGATGGAATTTGATTTGTTTTGTCAATGTAGTAAAATGGGTGTTGTGCTAATCATTAAATGGTATTAACAACCTTTGATGCATTCCTTACTAAAAGAATGTTCACACTATTTTCAATTTCCAACTTCACTTTAACCAATTTTTTTGGATGCTAGAATAACTTTCCGGGATGATCTTTTCCTGTATTGTAGGCACCTGGAAAGAATGAGAAGGATGCACCCTCTGATAGCATGGTATGCAACTTATATTCTACAGAGACGTATAGTCTTGGTGGTAGTTCTTTCACGAGCAACAAGCTTCACCTGTGAACTTAGTACTTGATCTTCTTTTCCAACACACCTCGTTGGACATGTTCTGATTGCTTTAGTCCAGATGCCTGAGCTTGCCATTTGGTTGAGCTGCGCCACATACTTGACTTTATTTTTGTCACATAGTTTTTAGTAACAACTGGAATTCAGGTCGTCTTCCCAATCAATAGTACATGCAGGAGTTCATCATAAACCTTTTCCATTGCTTTAGGCTTTTAACATGAAGCTTAATTCAAGATGTTTTTTAATACTTGTTATTTGGATTTCAGTCATGGACGTCATTTTTGCTTAGTCTATTCTGTTGATTCCAGAAAGAAGAAATAAAATCCTGTGAAGACCGTGTTAAGAAGCTTTTGGAAATCACTCCACCAAAAGGAAAGGAGTTTCTTCAAGGAATCGAGCACATACTAGACAGAGAGCAAAACTGGGTAAGTGGCATCTTCCAAGTTGTCTTTGTTCCATGGTTTCCTATGAATAATCGGATTGCGTATTAAATTTCCAACTTGAACTGCTGCATCCAGGTGTGGTGGAAACGAGATGGCTGCCCACCTTTTGAGAAACCAGTGACTGAGAGGAAGGCAGCTCAGGAAGCTACCAGAAAACGGTAATCACATTTGCTTATAGGTTTTACATTCATTGCCCTTTGTGTTTGTGCAACAATCAATTGATCTTCCTTATATGTGTTTATGCATGGACGGGACGGACGGTGGCCTGTGTGGCCGTTCATGATCGATTGACGACATGCATATTTTCAACTTGATTTAATAGATCATTCATTGCTACTTATCTGATTAGTTAGAAGTTTGTAATTTTGTATTATGTGCCAGGTCAAAGGAGTTCTAGCCGCAGAGAGACCCGGATCAATAGGTTGAGTTAGAATTTAAGATTATGTATTAGAAGAGTTTTATATGGAGAATATTTAGTAGGATATATTTGTATTAGGAGATAATATTTTTTGGAGTCGTTTTATGAGAGTAGTATTACGAGTGATATTTGGTACGAGTTTTATTAGGCAGGAATATAGAGGGATAGCCTCTATAAATATATGATGTATCTTTCATTTTCGTCATGGACGAAAATAGTTTATTTTAAATAATTTAGTTTGTAGAAGTAGGGCCATCATCGGGCTGCCGGTGTTTATTCACTGCATTCGGGCTGCCGACAGGAGCTATTATGAACCGACTATGTTGGCTCCCATCGGCGGCGAGGATAACACTGCGGCTTGGTGGCCTCTCTAAAATCTACTTCTACCGACTAATTTATCTAAAATAAACTATATTCTTCTATAATGAAAATAAAGAGTACATCCATATTTATGTGGCTATTCCTCTAGAATCCTACAAAATATTACTGCTAAATTTTCCTAATTACTAGTCTCGTAAAACAACTTCCAATAATATATCATAATACAAATATCATATTAGTTATTCGTCATCATCAACTTCATCGTCGTGCAATCATACCCTTTGCCATCCCCACCGATTGCAGTCGCCACCAGTCCCGTCAAAAAACTGCCGCCGTCATCACCGCCGATCTGGTGGCGTCGCCCTCCAATCATAGTTGTTGCAGCCGTCGTTAGTCGCTTGCGTCATCAACTTCCATGTTGATCTCGTTGCCACCGATGTCATGGTTACGCAGTGCCGCCATCGCTGTCGTCTCCTTGTCTCTCCGCCACCTTCTGTGGATTGCTGCACGAATTTGTCCTGTGAACTGAAGCAAAAGAAAAAGAGAGATTGCAATAATGGCTTCCTACATGGACATGCCACAACTAGCGCCTTACGCTCCATCGCTATTCCACAATATCTCCCATCGTCTCCTACATCCAACACTCTCTACGTACCATGGTTCATACAGTCAATAATACAGTCACTGCCCTATTCTCATAACCAATAGTGGCCGCAACATTATAATGAACACCATCGGCTACCACTATTATTATGTTGGTATCCTTACTCGCCATCATATGCTCAGCTGCCACCACAGGGGAACCACTACTAATCTCCTCTACCACAGGCTATTAGTCCCCTACTTTACTGCATACCCCGCAACTACAACAACCACCACATCACCAGCATCTACAACCACAGTTCATATGCCAGATCGCTGTTGTGACGCTCTATCTTCTCTTACTGAGAAAATAGTAGACAAATTGGAATAGTTGTCTAAGCTACTGGATGATGCTAGGAACCATTTCCACCTTCATAAACTTCGTACTTTTGGCAATATGATTCAGTGGCATAATATTGGACCGAATTTTCGAGATGTGGAGCTGATATTCGCTTCGAGTCCGAACAACAAATTATCGACACATTCGTCGACGGTCTTAATAGCGATATTCATCGAGAACGAAAGACGACAAGCAATTATTGCACTTCGCTTCTTTTCACTTATCGATTGGCCCTTTTTTTGAGTTGTGTAATAGTGGATACTTTGAAAAAGTTGAAGAGTCCATAGACATTATTGGACAAGATCATTCCCCAACAATTGGACTCATACTTCATTTGTTATATATCATCGTGAAGATTTTTAGTCCTTATTTTTTCAGGTCAAACTTACTGCAACTTCATTCGGCTTATTTTGCGACATCAATTCTCTAGGTGCTTTACTTCAACAACCTTGAGAATAAGGTTGCTTTTCAAGGGCGATAAGCCGATAAAATGTTTTGTACAAGGTCAAAAGGTTCGGGCAGTAAAGAGATCCGGATCAAGCGGTTGGGTCATAAATTTAGAGTTATGTATTATGAGAGTTTTATATGGAGAATATTTAGTATGATATATTTGTATTACGAGATAATATTATTTAGAGTTGGTTCAGGAGAGTATTATTGAGAGTGATATCTAGTAGTAGTTTTATTAGGCAGGAATCTAGAGGTGTAGCCTATATAAATATTTAATGTATATTTTATTTTTCGTGGAAGAAAATAGTTATTTTTAGGTAAATTAGTTTGTAGAATTAGAGTCGCTACCCGTTCGGGATGCTGTCTGGAGCCGCCTAGCTGGTTCATAACAATTTGTTGCAATTTGTTGGCAAATATTTGAATAGAGAAGTGTTTATGCAACTTTGCAGTTACGAAGTACTAGAAGTTGGATATTCCATTATGATTTGAAAACCTTGACTGAGTGAGAACACGATAATTCAATGTCACTGCAGTGTGAACCCATTGACAATGACAAAGTTCCATTATTAAGCCAAATTTTGTAGCTACTGCTACTAATCCTTTATTGTTAATTATAGTCCTATTTAAATCCAGACACACTTGTGGGTCCTTGTATAATCATTAAACCAAGGTTTTCAGTACAGAGCCAAGCCGAGTTTCGGTAAACTCAGATCCTAGCTCGTAGTGACCATGCCAATGGTATGGTGTGGACCGTGCCCGTGTACATTTAAATGTTATTTTTTCAAAAGTAAAAGTAAAAAATTGGATATTAATTTAATAATCGTATATAAGGTTGTTCGGCACGTGCTATGCCGGTTTGTGGCGTGCCGATATACTGGGGCAGTATCGGAATAGAGACATACTACTTGGCAACCAGCTAGTAAAACTATGCGTTAAACAGAGGCATTCTTGGGGCAGATATCTGACTTTTGATAACTGCATTTTGTATAGCTAGTTGTGTAGCAAGGTGCATTATGATGAAACACTCAGGCGGCCTGCCATATTATATATCCTCCCCCCCCCCTTTAAAGATGTAGCTCGATGACTTACTTGTATTTGTGGTATTTTATAGCGAGATGTTTCTCCTAGACACATAGTTTGTGTTTCCTGTTTTAAAATAGTTTGTTGCCTGTTTTATCAGTAAGCCTAGATGGAGGCTGGGGAACAAAGAGCTATCACAATTGTGGAAGTGGGCAGATCAAAACCCTGTAAGTTTGTCATTAACTGTCCATGATCGCGATGATGTCAATGCATATTTTGTGGCCCTTTTAATGTTTGCAATTATGTTGTTTGTATCGATATCGTTTTTATGCTGTGGTTATCACCATGCATTTGCCCTTCATTGTGCAAGTTTTAGAGGGAAATATGTTTCAGCTTCATGTAAATGGCTATCTTTATGTAATACCCACCCAACTGGGATATTTGATGCTCTTTTATATCTTTAAGAGGAGCAAAATGATTTGTCCTGGAAGCATATGTTCCCTCATTTTAATGTTTCAGTTTTGCATCTGAGGAGCAAGCATACTACTTTTTGTAATGGCTTCCTTTGACAAGCTTCTATGGCATCTTCAATAATATTAACGGGTAATATATCTAGCGCTGCCAATAGACCTTTTTATGGCAGTAACTCTTGGTACAATGTTATAAGTATCCGTCAATGCATGACAGATTGCACTTGTAATGTTCTGTCAGATCTCAGGCTTGACTAGGCAATTTCAAGGCCGAAAACATTGTCCATCTGACTATTGTGATTTTTTCCTGTAATTCTGCTTATTACATTAAGATTCATAATTTGATTCTTGCTTCTGTATTCTAATTTGAGTTACTCGACATCAGAATGCTTTGACTGATCCTGAACGTATTCGTATACCGTCTGTTACCGAGTATTGGAAGCCCCTTGCAGAAGATGTGAGTGTTCTCTTTTTGTGTGACCACGACTGAGGGTTCCTTTTACAGCAGAGCCAGTTTTAATGTATGCTTCTAATAACCATGCTTACCTGCACATATATTTCTGACTTGCAACTCACAGATGGATGTCTCTGCTGGCATTGAGGCTGAATATCATCACAAAAATAATAGGGTATTTCATCTTTGTCTAACACATTTTGCATCTAATATAGAGAAAAAAATGAATATCTTTCTCTAATGATACAATTGTGAATTTTGATATGCAGGTCTACTGTTGGAAGGGACTTCGCTTCTCAGCTAAGCAAGATCTTGAAGGATTCTCCAGGGTATGGTGTCTGATATTATTTCATGCAGTTCCAGCGAGAATTAGTTTTTAATGTTTAAGATTGTTCAACATCAACTTTAACTTCTATTATACGATACAGTTTACTGATCATGGGATTGAGGGAGTTGTTCCCCCTGAACTTCTGCCAGCAGATGTCCGTTCCAAGCTGTATTCAAAACCCAATGATAAGGCGAAACGCGCTAAGAAAGAAGATGAAACTAAATCAATCTCATCACAGGCTGATGGGAGTCAGGTAATTCATGGAGAACTTTACGGTGTGATGACTGAAACATAGTAAGTTGCTTTTATATGGAGCTAGCGTGATTGGTCAGTGTGTGTTTCAAAATTCAAATTGCTTTCTTATTTTTCTTCAGATGTTCTTGTGATTATTAGGGTCTTATCAGATCACCCACCCTCTGAAGCTCTGTTAAAACTGCCGGAACATATGTTTGATTTTAAAGTGAGCCCGGGGAGTGATTGACAGAATCCCAAAATTTAGTTGCAAAACCAATTTAGAGTTTTCTTCAGAGGTGTAGTTAGATATAGAAATCATCTCTCTTATTGAAAGAATTATTTGCTGTTTCACGTGTTTAAATTTGAGCTATTGATCAATCCATAACCTTCACATTGGACCCTGTATTTGTTTTCCTCTTTTCTAATCCTACCTGTTGGCATGATTTTCAAGGTAACAACAACAATAACTGAAGCGGATGTTGGGAACGCAACTGAAGTGGAGGATGGAGCCATCCCGACCGATTCCGACACGGCGGCTAGAGGCATCTCGCCAGGTGAGGCTTTGTCCCCCGACGGTCCAAAGCAAAGCACCGATGTAGAAGAGGGCCAAGAGACTGGGCAATCAGAAGCTGAAACTGAAGTTGAGCTTGAAGCTAATAAAATGGATGTAAAGGAGCCTGAGACTCGAGCTGAAGGAGATTAAACTGATGAACTGATCGTGCGTCAATAGAGATCCACATCAAAGATGGTCAAAGTCAAGAGAATGTGCATAATCGATCATGGATCCTGCATGTTTTTATAGCGGTATATATGACGTCCTTGGATTAACGAAGCAGATACACCTAGTTGGCCATGGGCATCGTACTAAGAGGTTAGCTTTTGGATCTTTTTTCGGATTTTTTGTTTTCCCGCTTTAGCTCTTAATTATTAGAAAATAAAAAAGCTGTTCTGGCAGGAAGCTGATAGTATTTGTGTAGAGAAGAGTATAATGTGTAGCTTGTCATTTGATAAATCTATTATATGAGTATTTGTTAATACACATTCATGTATTTAATGACTGATTGCCGGAGATTTTAACCGAACCGCTATATAGCTTACGACATGGCAAGTGCCGCCGCAACATCTGCTGATACTCTTCAAAAGTGGGTCCCTATGTTGACCATCGGTTGCTAGAATATGGACCTATGTCAACTGCAGATATTACTTGCTGCTGGTCTCTTAAGCGGGTTATATACATAGTGGGATTCTCTCATGCTGATTAAAAAAAAAAAATAAAACTGAGGTCAGAACTAGGCCAGCTAGCCTTACAGAATACAACATCTTCTACTTTAAATCAAAATTTAATTATATAGTTCAAAATTTTAAGAAAATGGCAAGAAATGTATGAAATGAACTATAAAAGTTTTTATATCATATAGTGATGGATGGAAAGAGATGAAGGGTATTACCTAGGTGCTTAACAAAAGATAATTTCTGTAATTTGCCAATAGCTTCATAATGTTGTGGTTGCAGTATGCATGTTAATAGATTTACAGCATATAATTTTTTCTAAACGAGTTACTTATTTTAATGTTAATATGAAAAAATAAATAAATAAAAATACATGAAAAGTATTGCCTAAATATCATATTTCAAAATTCTTTTTTTTGAAAAAAGTTTATGTTTCATATTCAAACTCACGAGAATACATATAACATGCACCAACAGTCTGCACTTGTTTGTCTATCTCTTTTATCACCTCAATGAGCAGCTGATGAGACTTACTACCAGCAGTGAACTCACAAACCACACCATCAACCTCTATCATACTACAACCCGGAACTTTCACCACCTCCTTAGCTTCCATCCCCTCTCTTACTTTCGATACATCATCCCACCGGTAAGCCGATGCATACATGTTTGACATAAGCACCTGAACTCCACTATGATCGCAACCTAATTCCTCGAGGCTCCGAACAACCTCCTTCCCCAAATTCATTTCACTATGTTCTCCACAAGCATTAAGCAAAGCCCCCAACACGTAGGAGTCGGGGACCATAGGCATTTCCAAGACCACGTTCTTCGCTTCTTCAATCAATCCCGCTCGGGCTAGGAGATCGATCAGGCATCCGTAATGCTCTACTTTAGGAGCAATTCCATATCTTTCTCTCATGCTTGCAAACAATTCTCGTCCTTTTTCTACGAGACCCATTCTGGCACAGGCGCTAAGGAGGCAAATAAAAGTCACTTCATTAGGAAAGACGTTTTCTTCCTTCATCCGATCAAATAGATTGACTGCGTCGGAGCTTTTCCCGTGGTTGGATAAGCCTGAGATCATCGATGTAAATGCGAATACATCTCTCTTGGGCATTACGTCAAATACCTGTGTAGAAATCTCTATGCACCCGCATTTTGCATACATATCAATCAATGCAGTGCCAAGAATAGGATCAATTTGCATCTTCGTCCTCTCAATGAATGCATGAATCCATCTCCCTTGATCTAGAGCACCAAGGAATCCGCAGGCGGAAAGAGCCCCCACGATGCCAGCGTTTTGGCCTGATCCCAGTGGCCTGCATTTCATGGAACAATTCCAGAGCTTCTTTGAACATCCCCACCTGAGAATACGCCGTAATCATTGAGCTCCAAGAAACTACGTTTCTCACAGGCATTTTGTCAAACAATTCCCTAGCGACAGCAATCTGTCGGGCTTTGGCGTATCCGTGAACCATCGCGGTCCAAGTGATGACGTCTCTATCACAACTCTTATTGAAAAGCTTACGAGCGGAATCAATCATGTCAAAATCGGAGTACATATGAATCAATCCATTCTGAACGAAATCGTAGGACTCCCATCCGAGATGTACGCAATGGGCGTGGATTTGTCTGCCGTGGAGGATCGACGGGAGATCAACACAGGCGCGGATGAGGAAGGAGAAGGTGTAATTATTGGGAAGGCGGGGGCGGCGAGCATTCGGCGGTAGAGGTCGAGGGCAGCGGCGGGACGGCGGCGATCGACATGAGCGCGGAGGAGAGTGTTGTAGAGGTAGACAGAGGGGCGTGGGAGAGAGTAGAGGATGAGGTCGGCGTGGCGGAGATCGTCGGAGGAAGAGGAGAAGAGTGAGATGAGTTTGCCGGCAGCAAAGGGGTCGGAGATAGCGCCGGAGACGACGAGGTGGGCGTGGATTTGGTTGAGAGTGTACAACGGCAATGGCGATGGCGATGGTGACGGCGGCAGCGGCGGAGGGCGGTGGAGCTCGAGATGTTGGAGGACGGCGAGGATGCGTTTGCTGCACTTGGTGTAGTTGGTAGCGATCATTACACGCTTTTTTGAACGTGATGGCGGAGACTGCGGCAGGCAGTTTTATACGGAAAATTTTATAATGCTTTCGAAACTTACACCGCATATATTAAAATTTATATTTAAAAAAAATTTTAACTATAAAATTATTTAAAAAAATAAATTATATTTTTATAGTATAAATTATTTTTAAAAAATTTAAATATTATGTCAAATAAATTAATAAAAAAGTATAGACAAATAAATTGATATTACATTATTATATTTTGATAATTATTTTTTACATATATTATGATATTTTATAAAAATAATTTATGTATTTTATTTTTCTGAACAATTTGATAGTTGAATTTTTTTTCATAAAATATCTCTAAATATAAATTTTAATAAATGTGTAAGTTTCGAAACTTACGTCCCGCGCATTATAACACTTCTCGTTTTGTACCTAAATGTGAGAAGATTTATCCATCTATGTTTTGTAGACGAGGAAATAGATCTTCGTATCTGTTCATTCTGAAAGACTAGGCCTTCTCGCTTTATGATAATACCACTGGTGTTGCCTTGTGAATTTTTCTGATAATCACATAAAGTAGGCATTTTGTAGGCTGGTGCCAACTCGAGAGAAATCTTTGTTCGTCGTATCAGATATATATGAATGGCACGGACTCATACCTATTAATCGAGCAATTCCAGCATTTCAATCTAAATAGGTTCGAAGAGTCGTGTTATTTTTTATAAGATATAATAAAGATAAATTTTTCACTTGTTATTTACAGAATTCGAATATAAAATTACAATTTTATTAGGTGAAAATTCTACTATTGCTCACCCTACTGACCCTAGGCAGCCTTCAGCAGTATTATGATCAATACAAGCAACTAGCTCTAACATAACTCAGTTCAATGCTCCAGTTCAACTAAAACAGTATTAAGATTAAACTAAATGCGAAAGTTCAAATGAAATTTAACCGAAACAACGTTAAATTCAGCTATAATTAGATCCAACCAAATCACAATATATGCTTTTGTGTGAGGAATAGTGATTTCATGACATAGATTCCAACTAAATCTTCTTTTGAAAGAATTAGATCCAACCAAATCACTATATATGCTTTTATAACTTTTTTTTTTTGTGCCGTCATATCTAAGAATATTTTGGGAAGGAGACGTATAGTTGCGTAGAGCTGCTCATGTGTTGATTGTAGCGGCAGTCTGTTTATCGCCCAATTATAGCGTCATCTCTTCTCATTGATATATGATAGAGATAATTGCCATTTAAGATTATTTACGTAGAGTTGCTCATGTTATCGTAGCATTAGTTCGTCCTATTATAACGCCCTCTCATTTCATTGATGTATGATAGAGATAACTGTGATATAATTTTGAGAGGTTCTAACACTTTTTATAACAAATCACGAACCCATTTGTTAATAGACTTGAACTTTTATACGTTTCGGAGAATCGGAGTGTGCGATGGCGAGTGTTATTAACATGTGTTGGGATGAGTATGAGTTATGAATATGTGTGATTATTAAGCACTTCAATAATTCCTTTTCTACAACACTAGTGTATGATATATATATGTATATTGTTTCTTGTTAAGTTTGGATACATTGTCCCTGACAGGTAGCTACTGGTGAGATGAGTGATTATATATAATTCAAGTATTAATACTCTATAAATTTATTCTAAATGAAGGTAACTAAAGTGAGAGTTGATATTATAAATAATAATTAAACTTAAAAATGACTAAAAGTTATGAATGACAATTTTATTATAATTTTGGTTTTGTTAGATATATTTATTTTTTTTTTTTTATCTAATTTTAATTAGAATATGTAAATCGAGCAACTATTTAATACTTATTTTTTATATAAATATTAAAACAATATAGATAAATACACGATAGTAAATATTAAAAAAATATTTGATATATAACTGAAAGTGCCATATATTATAAAATCGAAAATATTATATCAACCTCCTATTTTAAATTTCATAGATTTTTAAAAATATATTTTTACGCTGATTTAGCGGCGCTCACACGTATATTATATTAGTTTTAAAATTGTGGCTCGTACGTATGTTAGTTTTAAACAACTTTTTGTTGGATTGATATAATATTAGCATTACTTTGGTGGTGTGACCCTTCCATTATCTGCTAGCAGCTTTAAAAAGGTGGTAGCTTTTTGTTCTATTCAGAGCTTTTGCATCTGTGGTTTATACGTCCTCCAATGCTGTGAGCCGACGCCACGTGGATATCGACGAGCAGGAGAAATTGCGATTGATCTGCTTGTGATGTTCGCATCTCACGGTCCTTATCTGTTTTCATTTGGGTAAATATTTCGGCGCACGAAAATTTTCACATATTTAAATACGAAATACGTGTAAATATATTTTCTGTATTTGTGAAATACGTGTTCAAATCCGTGCGTCTGTGTGGGGTACAATAGTAAAAGCTCACGCCGAGGGCTTAGGGTCCTAGATAGAGGGAAAATGTGTTCAGTACGAGTCGAATATTACTAAATTCAAGTTTGACGCTATTAATTTAGTTCGAATTTAATGAGTTTCAGAGGCTGAGTTTAAATACGATTCGATTCGAAAAATATTAAACTAGAACTCGACTTGAGTTCGGCTCGAACGTGACTACCATATAAATATTTTTGGTAAAACTTTAAATATGAAAATAATAGATTTTTATGTGGTGTATAATTTTTATTTCAAGTTTTTTTTTTTTTTAAAGTATATTCAAATAGGTATTTGGTACTTTCAAATTTTTAGTAGATATAAAAATTATTCATTAATCAGCTAAGATTTTTGAAGTCTCAAAAAAATTATTAAAAATATATTTTTGAAAAAATTTGAATGCAAGAAATATAGATTTTAATGTGTTCCACAAATTTTAAATTTTATATTCATTTTTTTTAAAAAAAATAATTCTAAAAGATATTTTTAAAAATAATAGATCGTAAAAGATGGGTTATTTGTAACTCGTAAAAGACAAATAACTCTCCCCTAATATATATATATATATATATTTTTAAATTATGGTGGATAAATTTTGTTGTAACCAGCCTACTTTTATGCAACCGTCATAACAAATAAACATATAGATGACACCATTCCATATTTACCGACCGAAGGTTTCAAACCTTTCGATCAAGATAGATTCGAAGGTTCATATTATCTTTCACGAAATATAGAGAAGATAAATTTTTACAATCTTACAGATAGCGCATGTAAAATTTATAAAATAGAAATGTCAATTATCTGTCCTTGGGCAACTCTTGAGTAAAATATTACTTTGTTTGTTAATGGCTTGTTGCGGATGTCCGCATGGAGCTTCAGTTCGCCGGTCGGCGGTCGTTGTCTCCGATCACTAAACAAAGTACACTTTTCTTTTATGTTTGGTCAAAAAGGCTCATTATTATTAGTTAAAAAGGAGGATAATCTCATATCAGCTCTAAAATTATTTATAAATGAATCTCTAAATTAAAACTTTTATAATCAGCTCCATCTCAAAAATAGTGCTAGAGATATTATCACTATTATATAAATTTTTTTTTATAAAATATGTAAAAATATTTTTTTAAGTATTTAAAAAATATTTTTAAACAAATATTTTGAGGTTCAAAAAATTTTAACGGATTTAAAAACTAATACGTTAATTTGCTAAGACTTTTGGAGTCAAATATTTTTTTTAAAAAAAATCTTGATTACAAAATTTTTTTTATGTAATTTACAATTTTCGCCTACAGATGTTTTTTATAAAATACTTCTATAATAATTTAAATAGATATCTTGAGACGAAGAAAAAATTCTAAATGAACTGCTTATTTATAACATAAAATTTTAAATCCAGACATATGGAAAATCATATCTATTGTCAATTCTTAACATGTCATTATACTATATATGAAGATAATACTATTTAGATTTAGATATGTATCGCTTACTAGATATACTAATCTTTTGAAATTCAAAAATTATGTAAAAATTTTGAATTAATGTAAAAGATACGAAAGTAAAAATTATACTAACATTTAACAATTTAAATAATTTTTAAATTTTTAAAATTAATTATTTAAATCAATATTATATATTAAAATTTATTTGATAATAAAATATTACATGATATTGGATATTGCATAGTGTCTTGCAATCTGCATTCTGCAGGCTACTTCCGCTCCCGCCGCCTCTCTAACCAAGGATTCTTGGCCACGTGTCAGTGCTGACTTCATCGTCCGCTGTGTCTGCGCTGTTAAAATACTCCGTTTAATATAATTTGTAAAAGCTGAAACGCGCACCACATTTCAATCGTCTTTATGGACATTTTATGTTTTTATTTATTTTTAATTAAATTTGATTTTTTTTATCCTTCAAATTGAGTTTAATATATTTTATTGTATAAAATAACCAAAATATTTTATTTCTATAAAATACACGCGAACATCCAAAGCACGCGCAAACATCTCTAAACACCTACGAACATGAGCGAATTTTTTTTATTCCAAATAATGACATATATGAAACTTAAGAAAATCACGATATATATCAATATCCACGAATACGAAAATACCTACGAATATTCTGAATACTTACGAATATTTCTGAAACACTTCCAACATCCACGAGCAATGTGAGTGTTCGAGGATAGTTGCGAATGTTCACGTATTCGCGTGTCATCGTCTTTTTTTCGAAATAATAAAAATTGAAGATATTTTGATTTTTTTATACTGCAAATATATATATTTCAGCCAAAACTTATTAAGAAGATAAAAATACTAAATACAATTAAAGAAGGCATAAAAACACAAAATATCCAAACTTTATCATTAGAAGAATGTTTTTTATGAGGCTGCTATAAGCTTATAATACACAAAAAAGTCCTTATATTAATACCATATCTACCATTTTTAATTTTTGTTTAAAATTTAGTGTATATGCTACAACTGCAACCGTCAGTATGGAAATTAGAAAAAATATTTTCTAAAATATTGTTTATAGTATGAAAATTTTAGTTCAATTCAAAATTTTCTATATTAAATACGAATATAGCATTGGAAAATACTTCAAATTTTTAATAATGAATTTTTGGTTCAAAGATATTTAGGATAATTACATATAAGCCCCTTAAAACAACAGTCGCATTTCAGCTTTCAAAAATATAAAAATGCGGGATGTAGCGGTGCGCGACGTCGCACATTTTCGCATTTTCGGAGGCTGAAATGTAAACGCAAATTTTAGAGACTGATATGTAATTATCCCAAGATATTTTTCCAAAAGGAAGTGAACAATCTATTAAAAAAAAATCTTCTTCGTAGCCTGTAGTTAAAAGTTCGAACTTTACAGTCTTTTTATCAATTTTTTACATTAAAAGTTTTTAAGGATAAAAATGTACGAACTTCATGAGAATTACATAGTTGGAGCTCGTGTGGCAGCACTCCACGTATAGTTGGTGCATGGTAATTATTCATCACTTTACCGGTAAATTTTTTTTTTTTTAGGTAGCTTGGAGTTTACAATTCTAAAAATTCCCACTTTTGTGAGTGGAACCTGGATGTTCATCACCATCCATAAAGCAAGAAAGCTACAAACCAAAGCAGTAACAAAGTAGAGGAGGAGGAATCCAAAACGCAATAGAAAACAATCCCCACCACCATCAAAAAGCTCTCCAATTTCTAATTTTTTTTACTATCATTTGTTATTTTGTTATTATTGTTGTTGTGCATCAAAAGTAACAACAAAGATTGTTACAAGCTCGAGAGAGAGAGAGAGAGAGAGAGAGATCTTGGAAGAGAAGCGAAGGGATTGGCAGGAGTTCCCGCGCCAGATGTCAGCAAGCTGAATTTGGTTTTTATTAAGTGCGACCTAATCTTGTTCTATCCAATCTTAATTCTACGGCTTTGACTGATTTCTCAGAGAAATTGCTCCTCAGACTGTTCCTGTAGCCGTTGGAGATCTCAGGCCGTCGCGGAGCTACAAGTGAAAGTTTAAAGTACTGCTCTTCTCTCTTTCCTTTTTTATTGGTATTTATCTTTTTTCGTTGATTTGTATCTTGTTTCTTTGTTTCGGGGATTTATTTATGAGAATTAAGCGGATTTTGTCTTTAATTTAGCTTCTTTGTTATGGCGGTTGCTTTGCAACTGGGTTTTGACTTTTTTTTGGGGAAGATTTAAAGGACGTTAATGACGGTTGTTAATTATTTTTAAGAAATTTCCAGACGTTCTCCTTTTTCCCTCTTTAAATGCTCATCTTTTCCTGTCACGATACTTTACTTTCATGTTCATTGTTGAGATTGAAATTGGTATCTGGCTACAACTTTTATTTATATTTTTCTCTTTTATTATTATCATTTTTTTTTTAAAACGTCTGCTTTTGAAAATATTGCTTATGCATCTGGTTGTTGAGCTTTAGTTTGATGCTTGTGGTTCAAGCTGATAATGGAATAAGTTTTGCTTCAATTAAGATTGTGTTTCATATATTTTTCTGTCTGTTCTTGATGTATTCTGGTCATCTAGGTGTTTTGGAAAATTTTCTCCGTTGACATAATGTTCAATTTATAGTTAATGGCTAAATATCATGATGGGCATAACTGGTTAGCGTTGTCTCAGATTTTGAACTGCAGAAAGTATTGCGTCGTATGGTTGTGTCTGCTTGGAGTTACTTGTTTGAAAAATCAGAGTAGCTCAAGAATCATATATCGTTTGACAAGTGAGAAAATCAGCAAACGTTGATTATTAAGAATATTTGGAAGGATTAGCCTTTACCTTCCACCCGGCTAACGGGTTCATGTTAAAGTTTGAAAAAAAAATCGTTTGAAAACAAGTAACTTTTAGCAAAAAATTCTCTATGTCAATTATCGAAGCAATCTCAAGTTCTAATGCTTATTTTTGGGTAGGAATTTATTTGAGAGAAGTATCGGATCTTTCAACATTAACAAAATGCATCGGACTATATCAAGCACGAAGATGACAGCTGATTCAAACATGGGCTTTTGCCCGTCTCCCTACAATAGGCCAGTTATTCCTTTTCAACCAGGGAGCATGAGCAGCATGACAGGATTGCCTCCTGGAGCAATAAATAATTTTGGTGGGATAAATGGTGCAATAGCGACAATGATGGCTGGGAATGCTGGCATGATAGGCAATGCAACTCTAATGACTCAGGGTGGGAGAGTGAGCAACATGCTTCCGGACCTAGTGCCTGGGCTAAGATGTGACCCTGGTGTGGCGGTTCACTGGTCATTCGAGGAGCAGGCTATACTGAGAGATGGACTTGCCAAGTACGTGTCTACAAACTTAATTTTCTGGTTATACCATAACTTCCAATGCATCTATAGTTTTTTTTTTTTTTTTTTATTTTTATTTTAAATTTGGCTAATATGTCATGTTCACCTTGTTACTGTAGTTGCTTATAACCATTTGTATTTCCTGTTATGTGGCTCCATGCCTGACATTTCTTACCACATGAATGTTTGCAGATATGCTGGCTTGCCTAACATAATGAAGTATATCAAGATAGCGGCAATGTTACACGAGAAGACTGTAAGGGATGTTGCATTGAGATGCCGTTGGATGAATGTGAGTCAAGCTGATATTTTTGCATAGCCGTCGTTATGTGTAATGTATATGGTGTTTATCTTGCCTTATTGTCATTATTTGCTACAACCATATGGTCTAAATAATATGAATAATATCCTCTGATGATAAGAAACCAACTTTAGCTGTTCCTTAACATAACATTGGTGTCGTGAACGACTCTGCTTGTGTTAGGATGGCATATGTTTTAGTATGCACATTCTTTTTTCTTACTTCATTTGAGAAAATGTAATTCTTACTTTTAGTTGTTTTCAAAATAATATGGCCCCAGGCGGGGTAGGTTAATTGATGGGATGGTAGGCTTATGAACCACTACTCGCGAGTTCAAGTCTGGCCTGCTGCAATGCGGGATAGGAAATTTTTTGAGTTTTCTGAAAAACTTCTGAATTTGTGGCATGCATGTGCCTGTACTCGCCGTCGTACCGGGTGGCAATGCACATCCTGAAAGGTGATTATGCTGCCCTCAAATTCTTACAAGAAGTGTGATAAACTGTGGTAAAGTTGGTAAAACTATGCAGTATATGTGAACTCTAGAAGGTGATGTTCCTGGGCTGTATGCTATTGGTCGGAACTCTAGAAGGTAACTTTCGTATGCAGTATATCTGAACTCCAGAAGGACATGAACCGCATTCTTATGGTATTGGGCATGTAAACCCCCACTAATCTTCCCCATATTTGAAGTGATGAAATGCTGCGTAGCCTCCCAATCGATGCATGCTTATTTTGACTATATTAATAATAATTTAAAAATAATGATGCAAATAAGTTGTTGCTAGCATTTGACGGTTTAACTGTTGCACCTTGGTTAGCGCTAGGCCAAAGTTAACCTAGCAAGCATATTTAAGAGATATATACTTCCTAGTGAAGTTGAAGGGGAAACAAAATTCAAGAGGAACCTACTTGGATATGATAAACAAGTCGGCATTGATTTCTCAGTAATTACTTTTTTTTAAAAAAAAAACATGGCGAACAAGTCGTTGGCATGATTTGAAAGCTTATCTTAAATAGCTGACAAGCTCTTGTGCTGATAAATAGATTTTGACTTGGTTAATCTAATAGTCTTTCCTTTTGCTTGGTTTTACTTCTTTTTATAGCTGACTAGTTGAGAATAAATATATGCATGTGCTAATTATATGTCTTTATGCCCCAATGTATTTGAAATCATTTAGAGGAAAGAAAATGGAAAAAGACGGAAGCCTGAAGAACATTACGCAGGAAAAAAGATCAAAGATGGGAAGGTAATCGTTCCCTGCAGTTTAAACATAGCACTGAGCATTTAATAAAAACCTCTGGTATAATCAACTATTCCTTTTGTCTGCTGGATAGTAACTACTATCGAACAATTCTAATTCACTAGTTTCTAGGAGTGACGACATGTCATGTATCATGTGGGTTTTCAATTTATACACTTCAAATTGTGAGGATGGCTAAGATACAAGTTAACTGTTTAGACAGTGAAATCAAATATAGAAACAGATGGTAATGATTAGAGTTATCATGGTTATATTCTCTACTTCCATGTTTGTCTTCTTTAATTCCTTTGGATATCTTCAACCGTCAAGACTGCAGTTAAAACTGTAAATATTGGTTTCAACTAAAGTTAGCATCTTGGAGAACCTTCAAATTTGTTTTAAGATATCTTAACACCACATGCTCTTCTAGTAGTAACACAGGAATTAGAGGGACAGTATTTTTAGCTAGAGCTTGAGAAATTGAACGTAGAAAAAAAAAACATACTGTTTTTGATACTGTGCTACGTAAACATTAAAAGAATGTTCCTTCCATGCAAGGGTATGAAACTGTGGATGCTTATTCTTGTGGTTGTTTTCTTTATCAGGAAAAGATGGACACGCCCTTGAATGCAAATGGGCCTTCTTATCATGCTAATGGCACTGATACCTGTTCTCGTGTGTATCCAATGAGGCCCAGTTATCAGCTCTCTTCCGAAGGTTGGTCCATTCTATTGATATCGGTATATGCTTCTGTACACATTCGTTCCGTTTGTCTTATTATGTTCCAAAATAATTTAACCCAAAGACTGGAATTCCGTAGGTTCATGGCTTAATATGTTCCAAAATAGATCGAGGATGGTCTATGGTGTTAAGATAGATTAACTGAAATTAATTTGTGATGCACAACTGGTTAGATTTTTTTTTAATAATTAATTTTATTTGTGTGTGTGTTCCATATATTATCAACTTAGAGTTTGATAGGTCGATATTGCTAACAAGAACTTGAAAATTGCAGTCTCCTTAAGCATAAGTTATTTAAAAGTTTCCACATACAGAGATTCTTTTGTGATGGTCAACAATGGCTATAAAGGAATATTCGTAAGATAAATCATGACCGGGATTATGAATTGTAAATGAAGGCTGGATGGTTTTACATTGAATTTGTGAATGATGACATGGTTGTTCTTTACAGAACAGGTAAACAATGTAATCCTAGTTTCTAGTGAATACACAATTTTACATTGATTTTTTTTTTTTTGGTGCTATTGCTACCAAATATTACTCATTATTGCAATTTTTCACTATGCTTCTCTCTCTAATGCTCAGCAGACATAGAGTGTATGTCATTGTTTCTGTACTATCCATTAGTGTTTTTTTTTTTCCTTTTGTGTTATGATTAAACATTCGTCTATCTTCATATAGATCCAGGTGTAGATGCTGCTACCAAGCAACTTATGGATGAAAATGTTCACTTCATGCATCAGATTGCAGTTAACTTTGCAGAATCAAAGGTTTGTCGGGCTGTCCAAGTCAGCCTTCCACCTTATTCAGTTCCTTAACTTATTTTCGTAATAATAATTCAACATTTATTTATCTCTATCTTTATGAACATATGCTTTCTTTTTTCGCAAGAATGATTTTCAGCTGATTCCCTTGCTAACAGAATTGCTTGATGAATCTTCATGTAGATTCAGGAAAATGTTAATCTGCTCAACCGGATGAGAAACAACATCGCAACAACTCTGAATAAGTATGTGCTGTCATGTTTTTAGTTTTGATAATAGATATATTATTGCTTTTGATGAATTTCTAAAGCTGCTTCTGTTTGAAACTACTACCAGCATGAGCGAAATGCCGGGCATAATGAGCCAGATGTCTCCCTTACCTGAGCCAGTCAACGAGGGGCTTTTTAGTGAGCTTCATAATTTAAATAAGGTATGCTTACACCTGTCTTATATCTGTAATATGAATTTGAATATGCACTATTTTTTTTCTTCTAGTATCGGCATTGTCGTCATAACCCGGTTTCACCCTAGAGAGACTGTCTTGGGCCTGATACCCAGACGAAGTCACCCGTGCTTGCGTGAACCCGCCGGCAGAATTTTATTTCTACTGACAGGACGGGAGTCAAACCCAATGAATATGCACTATAGCTTCTATATTTAGCGTTCAAGTTTCAAGAATTTGAACCGGATATTTGTTTACGCGTCTTCTTCTATGGTTAGCACTTACTCTGTAACTTATTTTTGGCGCATTTTGTTTGTTTTCTAAGATGCTCGTGTTGCTGGGCCGGCGGGGAAGCATTCGTTAATGATAAATTGAAGAAGCTAACAACATTTTGTTAGGTGAAGCTGATCGGCCGCTTGCAGCCACTCAATTTTCTCCGGCGAACTTGTGAATTAGTAGTTCTCTCTCATTAAGTAATTACCATGAGGAAGTTTATAGGATGTCCCGTCGTTAGTTTAATAATAACTGATATTGGTACAGTTGGTTATGCATCTCCTCTCTCTCCCTCCTCTCTCTCTCTCATCCATCTGATCTGAGCTTTAAATAAAAGCCTATCAGCTTAAATACAGTGATGATTTAGAGCTTGTTTGTATATATGCTGATTGAAATACTATATCTAAAGTTATATTACCTGTGTAAAAATTTTTTAAATTTTAATTTTTGGGTCGGCTTTAGCTTTGTAGTTGTGATTTCTTGGTTATTAGTTATGAACTTCTTGGTCCAGTCTCCATGATGATCTAGATATATAAAAGCAATATGCCTCGAATTTCAACATACCTCTATGACTATGTCTGTCTTTAGCCCAAATCAAGTAAAGGAAATTATTGAAACTTTTTTTGAGATCTTAGCCCAAATCAAGTAAAGGAAATTTATTGAAACTTTTTTTGAGATCTTAATCGAACTGTCAGCCTTGGGACCAATTAATTCGCCAGGTTTCCGTCATATATATATATATATATATATATATATATAAGAACATGTAATACCTTTTCGCCAAATTGAACCTTGTTTTTGCGGCTAACTTTTATCCCTTGTTCACTGCTGCTTTTATAATTTCCAAATTAATAGTGGACATAGAAGTTTATCACCGAGCAACGTTAAATATGTGTTTCATTTTTGTGCCTTATTTTCTTTAAGATTTTTGTGTTTATGATCATCTCAAGATATCGATCTATCTAACAATATGGACTATGCATATCTAAGATACTAATTAGACATGCTACATAGCTACATTACATCACTGAAGCACAAACATAACTTCATTTCCTCTAGTTATCATATATATAAAATAAAAAAGCTCTCACACACGAGCGATGATCTGGCACAGTCGGTTATACCTTCCATGGAAAGTTATTATTTGAAAAAAAATAAATATTCAACATAAAAATCGATAATTTTGATCATATCTCGCGTATTCAAAAAAAAAATAAAATAAAATAAAAATATTTTTAAACATGTGTTTAGGAACATCAAAGTTTTAGTGAATTTAAAAATTATTTTTAAACCCACTAAAATTTTGAAGTTTTAAAATATTTATCTAGAAGTATTTTTTGAAAAAAATATTAAATATCAAAATTTATGACTTTTATGTTAAATATTTTTCAAATAATATTCACCATGAGATAATACAGTACAGTTGACTGTACCGTAATACGGTTACCAGACCAATTCACGTCAGACTACAACAATAAGACTAGTTTTTACTATTTACAAATCCGAGAAATAGCATAGCTTTCCAAAGTTCTATAGGACAGTCTTCTTCAAATTCATTGTAGGATTCTTTTCCAGTGATTTAGTGAAAGGTCGTAAGAGCAGCCATCACATCCTGCAAAGCAATGGCTGTGTCCTGGTAACAAATCTGTGTCGAAGTTATGCTCCGGCTTTTTACTGCATGGTCAAGCTGACATAGTAAAACAAAACCATTAGCATAAAGAAATACAGATAATGAACAAAGATAGCCGCCCGCTATAAGACATGATTTGGTTAACTTAACATTCGGATCGACAAGCCTCCACGAAGAGTACAGAGTATCATTTCGGATAATAACTAAACAAAAGTATATTATCAGTAACTTTCGTAAGTATGGAACAAGAATTTGATTTTTAGGATGCTGATGACATGTTTGGAACATGACATTTTTAGGTTAACTTTCTTACAAGTGCAATTAATATATGCACTCTGTAACTTTGGAAGATGAACGGTGCAGATTGCTCCATCGATATAAGCTTTTTAGAAAGAAAGAACCTCAAGTTTAAGCAGATAAAAGTACGTTCGAAGCAATTGAGAATAACAATTAATTGAATATTGAGAAGCCAGTCATCATGGGGGCTTTCAGATGCATATCCAACAAAAATCCAAGTCATAAATCCATACATTCACATGGTGGAACACTGGACCCATGTGGTGGGACTTCTTCATCACAATTTGGACAAAACAGGCTCCCCTACAAGCATTGCTACTGAATGAAGTCTAATCACAGACAATTTTCGTATATACATGAAGAAGTTGGTGGAAAGGAAAAACCTTATGTTTAGTTATTGTTTATAAAATAACCAAAAAAAAAAAAAAACACATTATTGAGTTTGGTTTCCAAGAGATAATGAATACAGAAATATACCTTTAATAGAACTCAGACCTTTTGGGCCCCATAAGGCACCATGGGGTTGGAACAAATACTTTTACCTAGATTTGTTTCTGGGCAGGCACCAGTTGCCTTTTGAATTGCATCAGGGACCAAGTTATAGGATTATTATTCTTAAAAGAAAAAGAAAAGAAAAACAAACTTAAAAGGATCATAAAGAAGTTTATAGCTGCTTGGAGTAACTTAGAATTGTCAGATTATATGGCTTGAAAGTTGATCAAATAAAATTTGAAATTAAAGAAAAAAAAAAGAAGCAAATTTGGGATTTATACCAGAACCCAGAAAGTCTAAGTAAACTTTTTTCACTACAAACAGGAACAAAGTGAGCAACTGTATAAACTAAAAAACTCAAACATATAATAATCTAGTTCTTAAAAGAAGTGCAGAAAAAAAAAATATATACCTCTTCCATGTAGCCAAACAGTTTGTTTCCAAGATCAATCAAAACTCTTCCCTGCTCATTACTGGCCCTCGAGATGATTTGGTTGAGATCACAGTACAAGAAAGTGGATTTCAGGCGAAGATCTCTTCCCATCAGCTCCCATGATTCTTCATCATCATCCATAATGTCATCCTCCATGGAAAGGAGATCCATAACACAGCTCTGAATTCTATAAACACTTCCATTTGATCTCAACTGCTCCATATTTGTTCTATTCACCAAGGAGAAATCAGAAACTTCCCAACTTTTAAAACTAGTCTATGAACAACAATTTCATATTTCAAATAATTAAAAAAAATCAATTTACATGGTAAATATGAATCCGCAGGACAAATTTGGTGTTTTTTTTTTATACTTAGAGTAGAAGAAATGTACAAATTTTGTTGGCCATGAGCAGAAGAGTGGGCCTGCACAACTCCTATATAATCAAGTAACACGAAAAGCAATCAACAAAAAGATCTGCAATTTCAGCATATTAAGCAAAGAATCAAATTCTTGTATTATATATACTTCACCAAAAAAAGTCTCAAACATATGGAAATTACAGTTCAATTGCAAAGGTTAATAATATCAAGTTCGTTTGCGGCAGGCAAATAAAACCACAAAGCGGAAGGATGAAAAGATCGCCTAGTTGGCGTTGAAAGTCTATTGTAAAGATGAGAATGAATACTTGTACATGGAAATTTATCACCAGGTAGAATAACTAATAAAACCAAATATCGAGCAAAGATATCCGTAAAATCGAAATAAAATATGTAATTTCCAACTCGATTCTTTAAAACTGAAAAAAGACCAGCAGTATTACAGGTCCGATGTTTGTTTCATCTATCCAAGTCTCCTTATAATCTACAGAGTCTTATTGATCCAGTGAGAGTGGTACGCACCTTCAATTCTCAAAACTGGTGCTTTCTGCAGAAGCTTTAAGCTTTTACCCTTTCTGCAACAACGAGAGAGAGAGAGAGAAGAGAGAGAGAGAGAGAGGTCGACGTATTGTGACCGGTAAATTTTTGTGGTGTTACTGTATTGGGAACCCCGGTGCGAGGGAGAGACGGAGAGTGTGCGCCTGGCTCGTGTTCGCGCGCGCGCGAGTGCACCGGGCTGCTGCCCGGCTCTCGCGCGCCACCTAGCCTGCAATATTACCACTGCTGTATGCTCGCTATTACAGATTTTTTTAATATCTTTCAATACTTTTTCGTTGCATCGGATTTAATTTATTTAAATTAAAATATAAAGAATAAAATTAATTTATTTTTTCCTAATAATTTGATTCATTCTTTTTTATATTTTATTTATATAAAAAGAATCATATTTTTATGAATTTTTTAAAGTTAAAATTATTAAATTTGAGTGAATAAAATCTGACAATTTAATAAAAATACTACAAAAATAAGAAGATCCATTCACTACTACCCCGAGCTAAGTTCTGATCCCATTCGATCAAACACATACAATTAGAATGCAGACGCAATCCATTTATCATTTCGAAATACTTAAAGAAAAGAAAATCTCTAGTAATTTTTATTATTTATTTTTTATAAATATGAATAGAAAAACATTTTCAAAGTCGTAAAATAATTATATAGCATAAAATTTTATTTTATTTGAACTTTCTAAAAGTATTTCTGTGGTTTTTAGGATCTTTTGTATTCTCATACCGTCAATAGCATGGGAATCAAAATTGGAAAGATTGCATATCAGTTTTGATTTCAAAATTAATTACAAATCAGTCATTTGACTTCAAATTCTTATAAAATCAGCTATTTTTTGAAGTCAAGATATTTTAATTATTATATAAATATTTTTTTAAAAAAATTGAATATAAAATATTTAATTTGACTATAATTTATTAAATTTATTTTTTTAATAAAATTTTTAAATAAATATTTTTAAATTTAAAGTTCTAGCTAGTTTATAAATTAATCTACTAACATAACAAAATTTTAAAATTAAAAAATATTTTAAAAAAAATTATATATTAAAAAATAAATTTTATAATTTATAATTTATAATTTTTTAAAATTTTTAAATTTCGAAAATAATAAATTAAAACGATGAATTTATTTATAATATTATGACGCTGAAAAAAATGACTAATATTCGTAAGTCTTTGATTAGAATTTTAGGTGCATCGCATGGAAAAGAGGCAAAACGACGACGACCGAGACGTCTCGGGCGATGTTTTCCAGAAGGACAATGACAAAGACTCATCAATTGTGTGTGCAGCATGTGACGTTCTTCCTTGGGCGTTTGCTGTGAATGTTACACACACACATACGAAATAAAAAAAAAAAAGTGCCGGATCTATAAATTATATCAACGAAAATTACGCATCAATCTTCTATTTTTAAAAATTCGTAAATATTTTAAAAATACATTTTTGAAATTAATTTAAAAAAAAATAAAATTAATTCCTCAAAATGTGTTTTCAGAAACTGATTCGTACAAAAACGAAAACGAAAAGCTGCTACGCAAAAATCCCTTATATCAAAGACCCCTGACCGTTCTGATTGTATTAGACCGCCGACGTATTGAAGAATGATATATCGTATTGCATTAGCTTAATGGTAGGCTTATGGGAGGTTTTTTTGTTTTATTTTTAGAGAAAAAAAGGAGGGGTAGATACTTGTGTCAGTTTATTATTGGATTCATATTAAAAGAATGACGAATTCTGAGATTTATTTAAAAATATTTTACACTTATGGGATCTGATGCTTCTGTAGCTCTTCATGATGTTTCATGTGTTCCACATTTTCCATGTATTTCACAAGTAAATGACACAAAATTTTTGGGCATACAGTACACTTGGACAGCTTACAACTAACAAGTCTCTTTATGAGCCCTACAGGATGACAAGATGAAGGTAGTGTTTCGTCTGCTTGATAAACACGTTTTATACGTAATAGACAATATGCGTATCGTGAACTACCTGTTAATTGATCGATTACACGGCTGAACAGGCTGAACCATCATGTCCAGCATTCGAGCCCCGAGGGTATCCTGAAATGGAAATATGTTCAGGACCGCGTGTTTATAGTAGTCGCGGAAAAATTGATGGCTGGATAACTCTCACTACTTCATGTCTAATCCGGAGGCAGACGCCAGACCGAAATTTTACTCTCTTGCACGGATCTGAGTCTAAATTGTTCCTATAGGTGTACGTAGAAAATTATGGTCCGCAAGTTAGCGAAGATCCAGAAAAAATATTTTACCACGTTATCTTAAAAAAAAAGAGGCTGAACCAAACCAATAACTTTTCCGCAAATTACAGGAGTTCCTCAGTTTTATTGTTTGTACATCGGAATCCACGAACTACAAAGCTCAACACTCCATTTTACAAAAAAGTAACGAGTAATCCACAAAAGATGAACACTAGAGTCCCCAAATTATTCCCCAAATTTCACCCAATAAAACAATCGAGCTCACTTTAAAACCACATTGTTCATCCCGAATAGATTCACGGATGGGGATGAATTTGGAAACTCTAATGTTTTTGTTCAAGCCTCCATAAAATTTCTAATAATTGGCCTTCCCCTCATGTACCTTTTTATCGTCACCGCCAACGGCGGACAGCTCAGGCAGCTCTTCAACTTTTGCCAAGTTGCTCTTGGCATCACTTCCTGTTACCGAGCTGGTGTTGCTCCCGGTAGGGGCAAGAACGGCTTCTCCTGGAGCCACGGGTGAAAGAACGACCGAGTTCGAAGGCGAAATTTGTTCCTCGGGTATTCTGGAACCATTCAAGGCATGACAGTGAGGACAGTAGTATGTTATGTAAGGGAATTCCTCCTTCCTTGCAAGTCCTGCATTCATATTTGTAATTCAAATTGTTAACTTCCATTTTACACGGTCAGTCTGATTGGTACGGATGTAAAAAACAACCCCCCAAGTCGGGGCAGGGTCTAGAGAGGTAAAATATACGCAATAATATTCTAGAGGAGGCTGTTTCAGAAAGATCCTTGGCTTGAATAACCAACAAACATGCAAACAGGTACACCAGCGTTCAAGTTTACAAATTCGCAAAGCCAGATTTCACACCACACACGTTCAAACAAGCTGAGAGAATAAAAAGACCTGATTGGTACAACATAACAGATAGGAAAACTACATTCAGTAGAACTTTATCATGAATTTTGGGTTTTTTTCAGCTGTTCCGTCAACCACAAATAATCGAACAAGATAAAAAATTTCAAACCTATTGGAAAAAAAAGAGCACAACCCACCATTGAAAAGGTAGAAAAAAGAACAGCAGGCTTATATTGAAAAAAGGGGAGAACAAAGAAGGTAAAACTTGCACGAGTCCCACAAGAAATAGGTGGTTTTCAGCTTCTCCCAAAAGTTAAGGGAAAAAACCAGTTGATCCTAAGAGTGGCATTTCTGTAAATAGTTTTATTAGCATTCCTCTATCTAGAGGCAGGACAAAGCTCCTTTTCAAGTGAACAAGTATTAGTTAAAACACGTGCTTTTACAAAACACATGATTTTACGTCCGGGAATGAAACCTTCTAGAAGGCCAAAAAAATTATTAAAAAAAGAAAACATACCATTGTGCATGTGGCAGTTGCCACATATAAGTGCATAGCATTGGGTTGGATCCTCACCCACAAGCAGGGCAGCAACCCTAGCAAGCCATCCACCACCATGCAGCGCAACCCCTTTGTAGTGCTCTACCATCCTCTGATCGTAAACATTAGCTTCCGGGCTATCAGCACCATATTCACTGGGAATTCCTTCGATAAATGAGGTGGATCCAGAACTTCCTGCGCTATGACTCCTCACATGTTGAGATTGTTTTCTATTCCTGAGTCCAGCGTTAGATTGTCCTAGCTGAACATCACTGCTTTTCCCTGCTGCATCGATTTTGTTGTCATCACCTAAGTAGACTTTTAAGCCACTTTCAGCACCCAATTTGGACGCAAGGACAGTTGCTGCAGCAGCTTTTGCGGCTGGGTCAAGATCATATTTCTGGGCAATTAAAATAATCACTCAGCATGGTGGGTGTTTAGGTACCTCTAAAACCACCACTAAAAAACTCATAGTTGCATGGGACTCACCCACCATATGTTTTAAATGATAGGTCCTGTGATCACTTTAAACATATGGCCAAACGAATTTTCCCATCATTTCTGAGTTTTTTAGACGATTCTGATAATTCTATGTTAAGTGATCACAACAATATTAGTCGATGCTGCTTTCACCTGAATAAGTAGTTGTGTTGTGTAATAGTTTGTTCTCTCTTTGAGTTCATCAATCTTAGCTTGTCTTTCAGCACGGAGCTTCTCAAGAGTTTTCTGGTCCTTGCGATCACCTATAACAAAAATTGAAACAACTTTAAAACTAATTTTTCAACACATTTGTATGTAAAGATAAAAACAATAGATTGTAAGATCAGTTAATTATCACATACAATTGGCTGGACTAGAAAAGCTGAATCAAGAACAAACTTAGAGAAATTAGGTACCATCAGATTGACAAATAACTAGTTTAGATTCTGACTCTTGCCTAATCAAAACTCCTACCAAATATTCTCCAAATAATATCTCTCCTACTACAACTCTTATACCACATATTACTAAACATTCTCCAAACAATATTTTCTCCAACTTATTCATCTAAACCAACTAAACTCTGACTCTCCATGCTGCGAGAACCCATCCATCTTGGTACGTAGCATTCTATCCCTCCTGAAAAGTAATTTTGTTCTCAAATTTACAAAGTAAAGCTCCTAAAGACTTGATATCTTCCAAATTAAAATAAATAAGTGGAATGAACTTGCAATGGTCTTTGGGATGATTTAGAATGATTGTGGTGAGTTGTCACGAAACAGCATGGGAACGTAGCGCTTTAGTTGTATACGTACGATGATGGTGAGTTATTGTGGAACAACTGCGGAACATAGGGCTCTGCGTTGCCGTAGTGATCTTATACATCCGAGGACAATACTGTTTTTTTGTGCCAATTGATAATGCAGTGAGGCATGGTGATGGCAGGTGCTGCACATGCTTTTTTTTTTTTTTGAAAGGCGGTGATGAAGCTGAGACGAACAGAATAGATGACTCGATTAGTGATCTGGTGGCGACTCTACAATTACTCTACTCTTAAGATTACATTATCTTAGAAGCTACTTAATTCATCAAAAAAAGGGACAAGCACACCATGTATTTATAGAGACTCAAGCATTAATCTAGACCGAAACTAACCTCTGACCCAACTAACGAATCGACTAATAATCCGGCTCTGCACGTTGCTCGAGCCCCTTTATCTTGGAACAACACCTTTCTATTATGGGCATTTTTTGTTGTTAAGCAGGTTTTTACATTAAATATAGCTAGGTTAAATATATGAGACTTAAACTTGGATCATACCTTTTAGAAAGCAATTCAGCTATACTAATGTCTCATATTTAAATAGTAGGGTTTCTAAATTTGGTTCGGTAAGTGGACACCAAAGTGCCATTTAGATCATAAGGTACAGAACGAGCAATTTTAGGTAAGTGCACATCAACTTATAATTTTAGTTAGTCATTCAACAATCCACTTGAATACGACATTAATGTTTTGGTGGAGATATATTTATCGTTTTACCCTCGCATGTAAATAAAACCAAAATCCCTCAGCTGTTATTTAGTATGTAGCTACAGTGAAACTATTCTCATTGACAAATTGCTCACAGTGTACTTTGGTGTATAATTAAGTGACCTAAATTGCTTACACCATAAGGGTCACATTGCACTTTGTATTCACTTGAGAGAGAGCTATTACTCTTTCTGCATTACAGAGGATAAATTGCACTGGCAGCCACCTGAAAGATCAAATCAGCATTTCACCCTAAATTGTAAAGCAAATATCTTATTCTAATAATAGAAGTTAATACTAAGAGGTAATAGGTGATTAACTACATAAAGGTAATCTAAGTTTTGCTATGACAATGCCTTTATCATGACTAGAAATAGACAGTAAATAATATGAAGAAAGGGATTTGCATAGATTAGATGTAAAAACCAAGAGAAATAACCAATACACAATTTTTACGACCGGATGAAATAAATAGCACTTAATCAATATGCAAGCAAAAAACTCACGCATTCTTATGTATTTTACGAACGTCGAGTACACAATGAAGGCTAGGGCAGGCATCAGAAACATAGGCAAAACATTAAATGCCCTTGTCTGCCATTCTAATTCCAATGACCTTGTCGCCATTATTGCATAAACTACAGCCACAACCTGTAAAATGAGCAATTGACGATAACTAAAATTTCGGGTAGGACAAGATCTAGTTTTTTAAATCATTGAGAATACAAAAGGAGTTGAAATGAGTATCACTTGTTAAACCAACGGTGGAAGACTTAAACATCGCATGATGTTGTATTTGCTTTGAGAATAGCGTAAGTGAAAACCGACAGGATTGTGTATGGATGAAGTACAATCCTATCTTTTTTCATTTTCAACAATCTAAATGAACATCTAATGGTGAGAAATGTGTTAGAACTTTTTTTTTATCAATTCAACAAGAAATATCTAGCCAAGAACACATAAAAGAACTTCATCTTTTTTATATATTCTACATTAGGAAGAAAGCGATCAGCATTTGTATGTTCGTAAAAGAATTTTGCCCGTTAATATTACTAACGTAATTCTACCACCACTGCTACCCAATGTCTAAGGGATATAAACTTTTGTTAATGATTATAAGAACTTGGAACATAGAATAAAGTTTTAACTATTTAATACGGATAACGTCTAATAGAACTCAGGTAGAATTTCCCCACGTTAATCTAAAAAAAAGGTTAATAGAAGTAAGTTTCATTATCATTTCCAAAAAGGATGCTAATCATTATCCACCTCCGAAATGGGAATGGTGTTAATAAAACCCAGTTGTTTATCCTACTATCTTGAAAGCCAAAGCAAAACGTTGTAGAATGAGATGTATTTCCAGCAAAGGCAGGAAATGTAAAATCTCTTATTATGAACTTGATCATTGTCGTCAAAAAATGAGCTTTCAATTAATCTTAACATAGATTTTTTTGGGCGGGTGTGGTGATTTTTTTTTTCTTTTTTTTTTTTTTTTTTTTTTTTGGGGGGGGGTGGGGGGGGTGATTTGGAAACACAAAAACCACCCAACATCAAGGGAAGCATGGGATATTTTGAGGAAATGCAAAGTGATTGCTCTGGCCATGTTAGGTAAAAATTGAGTTGGGAGAGTTATTAACTCTCATCTTAGTTTGCGATATCTAGATTACCTTACACCCGTATCGGATACGCCAAAACAGTGCTTCATCTATATGCAACAGCAGAACTATAAACACCTAATAGACAAAGATTGGCAGTAGTTTGAGAATGTTATATAGTTGGGTCTTGGCCCTGCATAGCAGTTACTTGACAACATCCTGATAACTTGAGAAACAGGTAACCAATTACAGCATGTTGTAAAGGTCTAGATGCAAACACGTAAAGTGGGTAAGATTAGGGATGTCAACGGGGCGGGGAATGGACGGGGGACTATTCCCCATCCCCGTCCCCGAATTTGGTCCCTATTCCCCGATCCCGTCCCCGTCCCCGTCGGGGATTAAAATTTTTCCCCCATCCCCGCCCCCGCGGGGACCCGACGGGGTCGGGGAATCCCCAATCCCCTATCCTCTTCCAGAATTATCTGATGTTAGACTGAATATGCAAATCATTTCCTACCCCTCCTACAATCCACTCACAGAAACATTACCAAATATAGACAAACACTGTCAAAAAATTGGAAGAGAAATATCATAGAACAATAAATTTTAACCACTGTCAAAAAATAAGTAAAGAAAAAAGACATAATAAACAAAAAAAAGGACAAATATCCATTCTAGAATCTCAAGAGAGCAGTATCGCTAGAGATATAGGATATACAACGAAATACAGATGGAAGAGAAATATCACCTGAGCACGTTGATCAGAAGCTGTGCTCATCGGAGAAGCAGAGGCAGCCGCCGAGGAAAGAAAGAGGGGGGAGGGGGTCACGGACTCACGGGGGTGGCGACTGCTGAGCGGTGAGGTTAGGGTTTTGGGTGAAGCTTTAGATTTTAGAATATATAGCATATTTATTGGGGCAATAAAATCAAGCAAATTACAATTATGCAATTACAATTTTAGAGTGGGTCGGGGCGGGGCGGGGCGGGGGTATAGTCCCCATCCCCGACCCCGAAATAAACGGGGAATTTTATTTTATTCCCCATCCCCGAACCCGACGGGGAATCCCCGACCCCGAACCCGTTTTATTCGGGGCGGGAATCGGGTTCCCCGTCGGGTCCGGGGTAATTTGACATCCCTAGGTAAGATGTTAAAAGTGCAAACTACTAGCCAGGCAATGAAATGCCTATGCGAAAGGAATGCAAATTAATTGCTTCTAGAATATGGGACATGTATCACAAGATTGAAAATAAACATATTTTGCTAGGAAAAAAATTACAGCCAAAAAACATAGTAGGTGATTTGTAAATGCCTTTGTACATGGTATAAGCTTCGCATACATATTGCATTAGCAATTTTGGCAAAATTGCATGATTTTGCAACTTATTAACTTCACTCTTCTTCAAAAAGTGAAAAAGCATAATCAACTCCATAAATATTGATCAATGCCACACATGTTTAAGCAGACCAATGAGAAACAATGTTAACAAGAAATTTAAGAATACGAACTGTATACCTATTCTGCTTTAAACATGTTCCAAAGTATTAGCAGCAATAGATCGTGCATCTTAAATAAAGATGCCAAGATAATGCTTGAGTAATCAAATACTAGAAAAATGTTATTTAACTTGCTCTGGCTTTCCATACTTCACTTTTCAAATCAACATATCGTACTGTCTATTACTCAGAAGAAAACATGGAAAGGTATGCTATGCTCTAATGACATGATGGCATTACCCAGAATCAGAGTAGAGCACTCTTATAAAGAAGAAATAGAAAAAGTTGAATCCATGATTACCTTTTTCGACATGATATTAACAGATGGTTTTCATCTCAAAAGGAAAAGGTTATCAACAAATGGCTGATTGCATAAATATGCACTTAAAGAAAAATGCAAAGGTAAAATACTAGTCCCTGAAGTAAAGTTGCCTAAAAGCAAACTAAATTGCCTCCATGCTCAGTCCAATTTAGAAAAGCTACTTACACAGTTACACATACCATGGACTCCGATGTATATAACTCAATAAGTGTTCACTTGGGTTAACATGTATCATCTCTATATAAACAGTGCCAAGAATCATACATAGCATAGTAAAAAGAAACAACTACAGTGGGCACACGCAGGTTCACATTTTTATCCAATTAACATATAATGGTGACGATTAACTAAAACCGTTTCTTTGCTACTGATAGTATGTTCCTCTTTCTCTGCTTGCAAAGAAGTCAAAAAATACTGTTACCAGCTGAGCTCATCTTTAGTGACCAAATACATAAGTCAAAGATTTATAGTATACAAGATGGAAATTCTTAAATTGTTTTCCTTCTAAAGATATTCTGTAAGCAGTCGGCCTAGCGTCACTGCGAATATGGGATGTTAATGCAGAGCAGTTTATTTCCTACGAGAAAATGATAGATAATTTTGAATGCAGAACTTAATGCAAAAATCAAGCAGATGAGCCTATATCTCTCAACGTTTAATGCTTCTAGAATCTAAATAGACCAAACGATTTGAGAATGCTCAAGAACAGCATGATTGAATATAAGGAGAAATTTTTTCTTCTCAGTAGGCATGCCTTAATATTTTTAAAAATAAGATATTCTAGTAAATTAACATAATCTAGTAAAACGAGATTCATATAAATCTGTCAGGATCGAGTTCTGATGGTGGCCAATGGTTTCACCTACAACGTGGGCCGAAAGACTATACTTAGGTAGAGACTATACTTAAGTAACTGATAACTATCAGTAAAATCAAACAACTAAAAAAAATTTTACGACAATCGTAGAGCTGCTAACCTCCGATAGGAAGAAGAAGACAATTATGTAGGTAGACAACTTTCGGTAAGTGCGAGCCCTATTTCGCATCCTCGCGTGCACCAAATTCTCTTCTTTAGACAGATGCTGCAATCTCTTTTCGAAATCGTCTTCCCCTCCAAACAATCTCTTCCAAGTCCTCGACAAGAAACCCGGCCGCTGCTTCTTCTTCGATCCAGCAGCCGTCGGCTTCCCCGATTCCTCCTCCTCCGCCGCCGCAGCCGCCACCGGCTGCTTCTCCTCCGCCATTACTCTTTGGGTGCAGTAGAGATCTAATTGATTGATTCTTTACTTTTAAATTGAGATTTCCAGAGGAGGCTCTCACGGGCAGCGGGTGGAGTGAAATGAAATGATGAACGATAAAACGAATGATCTATGGCTCGAGAATATGAAATAATGAAACCATACTACTTATTAGTTGGATTTTCTTTTTTTTTTTTTAAATTTTTATGCTTGGAGAAATATTGTTTGAATGCGTCTCATGATTATTTGTTCAAGACATTCTCAATTTTTCAGGGTATTTACGATTTCTTTTTATAAATTTGATGTAAATGTAATGCTCCATTTGAATGTGAAACTTATTTAATTGATTTTAATTTTAGTTAAACTTGGCATTGAATTTGATTTTGTTAAAATTTAGCATTTGCTTGACCTTGAACTTATTATTATTTTATATATAAATTCAACATTACTTTTTACTCAAACTAGAATGATAATTCCTGGAGCTATAGTTACTTAAATTGTAAGTAAAAAATAAACCGAAAATCCGAAAGGCCACAAATTGAGCTTATATAAACTATCCCGACTCCACGTACACAGCCGTACTGTATACAACCGTACTGTATAACGTGCTCCTAAACACGCATATAAATATTTTTTTTAATAGGGTTTGATCTATTTTAATTTTAGTAATTGATTTTTTAAAAATATACAAAATATATATTTAACATTTCAAAATCTTTCCAAATTAAAATTTTGTTAAACTTTTAAAACCTCCAAATTATTTATATAGAATTATGTTTAGAAAAAAAAAATTAAATATCAAAATAATCTATATCTATATTTATAATTTTTCGAATCCGTAATTTTTAAAGACTCCGGGCAGGTAGAGAAGACTTATAAGCACTTATAATTATGAATAATAATGATGTTAAGCTTCTTAGTCATACACCTCTGGCGTAATAGCTCTGGCATTACATCTTTCCCCGATAGAGATATGTTTAATTATGGTGATTGACATATGTACTGTCTTCATTTTCCACATCAACTCCATTCAACTTGTTTAAAATTTAAAATATTGGAAATAAAAATAAAAATAAAAACTACAAGTCCTGCACTCATGCTCAAGGGTGCAGACAGACAAGTCAACTAATTATCGATTACCGGTGTGTGACTGGAAAGTATGAATAATCATTATCTTACTAACTAGCATTGTCCTAATTAATTAGCACAACTAGATACTGAAAAATTCTATAATACGCTCCTCATAAAGAATAGATTAAAATTCAAATCTCAGCAATACTTAGTTAAAATTTTTTACCTTAACGCACATTGTTTTTTGTCGAAATATTATACAAAAATAGAACTCTACGCTCCAGACCAACAAAAAAAACATTTGTCTCGAATTTAATAGGTTATGAAGTCCCAATAGAAAACCTTGCCAAACCAAAGCTCCACCAGTTAACTTCTGACGAAATTAAAAAAAAAAAAAAAAAGAAAATATATCTGTCACAACATTGCATTCTGTGAAGAAAATCGGGTTTGAGATTCCAGTCCCAGATCAGAGGAGCACCTGCTGATCAAATTCATCTTTCTCAGGATCAGAAAGTCCTGAAGAAAGATTAATTAACTAAGATATAATAAGAACCACATGTTGTGCATCAGAATATGTATAACAAACGTCACAATATACAATGTATGAGTCTGATTATATCAGAAATACTGATGGCTTTGATAAATAGCATTACACTAAACTTAAATCAAGATCATCGGGGGAAAAAGCTTGTAGAGATAAGCTAGAACAGCTATGTACACACAAACAACTAGTTCATAGACTCAGAGAGATGAATGACGATGTAACGCAAGCAGAAAACATGAAGCAGATACAACAAACGTTGGTCTAGATATACAACTTTTGTATTTCAGTATCGTTATAGCATGATGAAAAACGGAAAACAAAGGTAGCATAAAACAAGAAGAGAAAGTATTCTTTGAAGTGTTTTATTTACAGCATTCTGTTTGCAATTTATCACTTTGTAAGGACACAATAAATAGGCTCCTTGCTGACACAGTACAAAGTAGACATAAGTAGCAGTCGAATTATGTTCATCGTATAAAATTTCATTACCGTGCCCGCATTGCCGACTGGAAACTGGCTCAATGGTACAGTACTTTTTCCCGCAATTACCCACGGGATGAAAAATATTGCTCTAAGCTGGTCGAGGTGAAGACATTAGACGCAATTTGACCCAAGGCATAAGGTGAAATGTGGAGTTGGAATCTGATGAACCGCTGATTGATTGATGCATTGTGAGAGAAAAATTAGCAACGAAACAATTAGCATGGTTAGAAGAAATTAAAGAAAGACGGGATCATACTGCAAGTTGAGTTATTATATCTAGGTCCGTATCGATGTGCCAGTCTGCCTCCAATTGTCGCACGAAAGAGGTTCTTCCTATATTGGTGCTGCAAAACAAGACCTGCATAGCATTGTAACGAACACATAATTTCTGTGTTCTAAATGTTCTCTTAAAAGTTTTGGGATACGAAGTTCAAGACAAAAAACACAAGTGTTTTACCAACCATGTGAGTCTTGAAATTAGCTGACTGGACACTAACTCATTATTGGCGATATCATCAGTTTATGCATTCTAGCTTCTATTCCAGTTAAAAAGGTAGAATCACAGTAAAAGATAGCATGACTAGCAATTACCTCTTATAATATATCAACGCTACTACAATATAAAGTGATAATCGAACTTTGCTTGCATGCATACACCACCTTCTCTAAGGCCTTACTTCCTTTCCAGCCATAATCTTCTGCTAGAATAACATATGCTTTCTTGTGATTTTCCTTGAAAGGAAATCCTGGTGGCCTCATCCTTGAAATGAAGATAATGTTTTCAAGCACTGGGGTATAGAAGTTAGCCATTTCGTTAGGCTTGTTCACTAACCATGAGGAGAAGTAACTTCCTTATAACTTGTGGCTTCAACACATGATGAAGTCACGCAAGTTGGGAGACTAAAGTTCAACCCTCATTTACTAAATTAAAAGGCGAGTGATTCAGAATCATCGAAGAAATTATAACACAGCCAGTAAGAAAATAGAGGTGGTTCCCAGCGTGCTTTATTAATGTATTAAAAAAAAGTGTGCGGTGGCTGATGCTTGCGCTGCTGTCCAAGTAAAGCACCTAGAACAGGAATGACTGCATTCTTACGCTTCGCCTTCTAATAGTTAAAACCAGCTAAAGTACTTGGCAAAAGTCTACGGAAGCTTTTCTTATTGTTGGGGTGAAGGTAGGTTTAACTGCCACTTTCTCTTCAAGTGGATGCAAAAGACCAATTTGGCTTTTTCTCGTATTCTTTTTTCACAAGGACCGTGGGATTACTCCACTAAATAACAACTGAATTCGGAATAAACTGCTTGGGAAGGATGTGCATAGTCACCTCTCATCATGTGAAAGCAAGCGAGCCCAATTCATCGATCTTTGCGCACGAAAGGTAGTTCGTGCATATATATATATATATATATATATATATATATATATATATATATGACTGAATAGAACCTCCTTATTTTAAACTGGAAAGGGGGTTACTGTGTTAAACAGCGACTCGTTTCTCTTTCTTTTAAAAAGTAATAAATAGGATCCAAAAAACATTTATGGAAAAGCCGCACCTCCTTACTTTTAAAAGGCATGTCATGAGTCATTGGGCCTATGAGATGACTAAATGTCCCTCACATAATGATGCTTTTGAACTAATGACTTATCCATAGAAAATTCTCCCATCCAAGCCGCAGGCGAACAACTCCCATATAACTTGAGCAGTTTTTACGAAACCACTTATCTCATAACTTTATTTTTGACCCTCTTGATTGAGACCTATACTAAATGAGAAGCCGGGGATACTATTTATTGAACAGTAACTCTTTTGTCTTTTCTTTAGAAAATCTACAGAATTGGGTCTCTATAAAAATTTATGGCAGAAATAAGCCTCCTTATTGTAAGTTAACACATTATGACTCGTTGGACCTATGAATTATCACTGCAAGTTGTTGATAGATTAAACAAAAGAGCAGCCTCCATATGAATTGAAGGTTTTCCAAAAATTTCTCTATCCAAGCAGCACACGAGCAGCCTCCTCACAACTTGAGCAGTTTTTAGAAGCTTTATTTTTCTTTTAACCCTCATTGAGAGAATCTTTTGTCTTCTTTTTTTTTTTGGACAAATTTAAAAATTGGACCTATAAACATTTATGGCAGAATTGGCCCTATTTCAACTTGGCACATCATGACTCTTTGGACCTATTAAAAAACTCAATTGTCCCTGTCTAAGTTTTCAATAGATGAGACTGTTAAGAGAAGGAATTATCTCTGAAAAGTTCCCCCGTCCAAGCTGCATGAGAGCAACCAAGTATAAGTTGAGTGGTTCTTCAAACCTGCTTATTTGAAAACTTTCCTTGGAAGCTTAATCTTTTGCTCTGTATATTACCTTCTATATATAATCATTGCTATAACTAAGAACACATTTGTACATCTTATATATGCTTTCACTCGCTTTATATCACACATTAATATTCGTAGACGTGTAAACCCTCTACAACACTTGATAAATACTTATAATACCAGAAATGTAACTTAAACAATAGTGAAACTCAATGTTTTAATCAAACTAAACAATATTACAATATTGTTGACGACCTACCTTACGATGAGGTGGGAAAAGGTTTTGGAGTCGCTACCTAGATATTTTATGAAAATCTAGGAAATCAGATAAGGCACATTTGATATTCGAAGGCTCGTTCGTCGGTTACGTGCGAGCAAGGCGGGACACCCCCGCAACGTCCCTCGAGATGACGGTATTCATAATTAAGTGGTTTAGTTTTTATTTAACTTTGAAAGTCATAGCCATTGCCTAATTTGAATGTGAATTAGCCAAAAAAGATAGAAGTCGGATAACCGTCTTATTCTTCTCTTATGCTAATAAATATTCAAAATATACACCTAGCTTTATTCATGTGGTGAATTAGCACACTAGCTTCCTTATTGTCCCAAAAGCCGATCTAATAGCCAATCATTACAGGGGTTCAACAGGTTACTAACATACATAATACATCAAACCTGATATTACCCAGATAACATATAGATTAAGCTGAGGGATAGGTTTTACGACTGCCCGCATGCATTGCATACAAGTTTTGACATTATCTCAGAACTAAAGACCGGGTAGAGACTTGAAATTATGTACGTGACAAAAATAAAGTACGTGCAGAACTAATAATTATGTATGCGTGGAAAAGACTGGACACCTCCACAACGTCTCTCGAGATGAGGGTACTCTCAATTAAGTGGTTTAGTTTTTATTTAAAGTTGAGACTTATAGTCATTGCCTAATTTGTATCTGAATTAACACAAGAGCTAGAAATCGGTAGCCGCCTCATTCTTCTCTTATATGCTAATAAATATTCAAAATGTACACTCGGTAGCCGTCTCATTCTTCTCTCATACTAATAAATATTCAAAATATACACCTGGCATTATTCATGTGGTGACAATATGCAATCACATCGACTTTTAAGTATACAAATTTAATGAGATATAGCATTCGGGTAGCCGCCTCATTCTTATTTTAAGAATGCTAGGCTCAACTCGTTTCTGTTTTCTCTTCATCGCCCATGGTGTTGGATTTTAAAGATATCATCTCATCTTTAATGCCGTCCTTATCTAGCATACTTAATGTCTAGCAAACTTACTAGTCACATTTTATTTGTTGCTAATAGAGATGCAATATTAATCGCCGCTTCCATTATTATAAAAATCTACTTTGGGGAAATATACATCCGCTCTGAACTTACTTATCGAGTTTCTGAAGGCGTTGGGTGCAAGCGCGGCGCCAGTGAGCTCCGCAGGTTGTGTAGTCAGTGAGTCATGACCTCAGTGAGCTAGGAAGGACGTGACGTTAGTGGTGGTGGTCTGTGATTGAGCAACCTCTCTCCCTCCCTTTCTTCTCTTTCTTATTTTTCCTCTCATCCCTTTTTCTTTTCTTTTTTTTTCTCCACCATCCTTTACTTTCCTTTAGTGTTGGGATCGAGGGTATTTATAGGCTTGAGAGGGGGAGACAAGGGCATTAATGGAGGTGATTTGGGGGATGACTGCAGCCGCCTCCCCTTACTTCTTTTTCTTTTTTTTAATATTTTAATATATAAATATGTTAAAATATTGTAGTATTATATATATATATATATATATATATATATATATATATATATATATATATATATGTATGTATGTATCAGTGTTGTTAAAGGTGAAAGGTGCCAAGGCCTCAAAATGCCCGAGGGGCCAAGGCGCTCGCCTAGGCGATGTGAGGCGCTAATGCAATTTTATCATGAATATAGAACTATGAAAAGAAAAACTAATGAAACTAATTCAACACTATACCTTAAATTCTTCAAGAATTTCAACTAACAAGCTACATGTCATATAGTTTCATAACACAAATACAAAATAAAATAAAACTTACATACTAAAACAAAAAATAAACATTCCACCCCCCCCCCCCCCAAAACAAAAAAAATAATAATAATAAATAAATAAATAATAATGATACAAGGAGAGTGTGAGTAAACCCTACATTGATAACTCAAATCTTTATAAACACTTTTTCTCTTTTGCTTTTACTTTTTTACCCTTCACTTAAGTTTTTTCAACACCTAAAGAAAAGGGTAAAAATGACAAATCCTTCTCACCCCAACTTTTTCATGCCTACGAGCTAAGGCGCTCGCCCGGGCGTCTAGGAAGCCCGGGCGAGCGCCTGGCACTCGCCTAGACGCCCGGGTGAGCGCCTGGGTGGCGCCTCGTGACTATCTCATCGCCTTGACCTTCTTAAGGAGCCTAGGCCTAGCCTCGCCTCTCCTTCGCGCCTCGGCGAGCGCCTTGGTGCCTTTTAACAACACTGATATATATATATATATACATCCACATGTACATGCATATGTTCACATAAATATTCATAGATATGTACATGTATATATACACGTGTATACATACATGCATACACATTGTCAAATTCGCATGTGTTCAAGAGTGTTGCGTGGTAAGAGACCCGAAAAAATGGGTGTCGACACATATGAACAGCTGTTTTAGCAATGTCAACATTTATTAAGGTTTTCAGTACCAAACCGAGCTGCAAGTTTCAGTACAGACAAATCCCAGCACATGCCAATATACATTTATTTTTTACTTTTCAAAAATAAAAATAAGAAATTTTAAATCAATTAAGTAATTCATATATAAGGTTTTTTGAGATGTGTCGTACCGGTTCATACTGTGCCGGATTAGAGACGTGTCGTCCGACGCAGGTCGTGCTGACCGGGACGTAAAACTATGACATTTATCATAGGCATTCACATAGTTGTTAAAGGCGTGCCTCGCCTTACGCCTAGGCCCACAAATAGAGTTTGCGCCCGCCTCGTGTCAAGGCGGGCTCAGTGTTATTAAAAGGCGCCCGGGCGCTCGCCTAGGCGCTAAGGCGAGGCGAGGCGAGGCCCGGGCGCCTTAAGAAGGTCAAGGCGAGGCAGTATTAGTAAGGCGCTACTAAGGCGCTCGCCCGGGCGCCTAGGCGAGTGCCTTGGATGCTCGCCTAGGCGCCCGGGCGAGCGCCTTGCTTATATGTAAGAAAATAGTGAGTTAAGAATAATGTGCCATTTTTACCCTTCTCTTTTAAGAGTTAAAAAAACTTAAATGAAGAGTAAAAAAAGTAAAAACAAATGATAGAAAATATAAATGCTTGAATTATCAAGCTATTACACGACATGGTCTACGTCAAGTATAATCAAGCACTTAAGGCTCGATATGATTTACGAGATGTTATTGATCCTATTCAATTGTATGATATTGATGATAGCAATGAATGGATAGTTGGAGAGATAGATGCCAATACATCCAATGAAGATGAATTGGTTTTTGAGGATGACAATTTGATTTGGGGAGATGTGGCAAGGGCAAGTGGAGCATGTTTAAGGAGAGCAACAAGAAGTCATGTCCAGGTACAATCTCAAAAAAAGTAAAGGAAAAGCAAAGCCTTCAAACTTAAGGGATGAAGAGATTGAAGAAAAAACTAACTCGGAAGACTCTAAAGAAGGGCTTGAAGGTTATCTATGCAATGATGGTAAAGATAAATGTTTAGATAATGCAGAAGATACTTTTGATGAAGAATATAATTAGATAATCCCGTATTAGTTATATTTTGCTTAGTTCTATTTTTGGACATTGAATGTTAGTAGGTTGAGTAACTTTATATTTTGAAACTTGTTGGAATGTTTAATATACATAAGTTTTCTTTTTGGAATGTTTATATTTTGTTTTATTTTGTAAGTTCTATATTATTTTGTATTTATGTTATGAATTTGACATGCATCTTATTTGTTGAAACTCTTGAAGAATTTAAGGTATGATGTTATATTAGTTTCATTATTTTTCTTTTATCCTAGTTCTATATTCATGATAAATTTGCATTAGCGCCTCATGTCGCCTAGGCGAGCGCCTCGAGAGCGCCTTAGCGCCTCGGGCGTTTTGAGACCTTGGCGCCTTAGAGCGCCTTTCGCCTTTAATAACACTGGGCGGGCTCACGTTCGAAAGGCGCGCGCCTAGTGCGCCTTAGCGCCTAGGCTCGCCCAAACACGCCTTTTAAACCCTAAGCTAGTGGCAACCCTAAAAGCAGAAATACAAGTGAAAAGAGGTTCACCTGAATCCTAAACTATCGGCAATAGTGTATTATGAATTTATATTAACTTATCAATAACAGTGCTGTTAAAGGCGTGCCGTTAAAGGCGAGCCTAAGCGCGTTGGAGGCAATTGTGCCCACCTAGATCTGAGGCCGGCGCGCGTGCAAGAGGCGCCGCCTACGTCCGGGTATGCCTCTTGCACTTCATAGTTTAAAAAAAATACCTCCTTTCCAAAAAAATTCAAGATCAGTAGGCGCACAGAAGGAGAGAAGAAGAATAAGAATATGAAGTGACTGTGTTATGGATATATAGATATAAATCCAATACCATAATATAGTTCAAAAACAATATTATAATATTAGGATAATAATACCTAAAATCATTAATTTCTCAACCTAATCTAATTTAGTTATTCTTGCAAGTTGCTATGTATAAACTTTTAACTCTAAATTAGCTAATCTTATATTAGGTGTGTTCAAATTTATGTTTGTTAAATATATATTTTATTCAAAAAAATTGTGCCTCATGTTTATAAGGCCCGCGCCTCGCCTCGCGCCTTGCGCCTAGGCTCCGAAACCATCCTTGCGCCTCGGTGCGCCTTGTGCCTTTAACAACATTGCCGCATTCAAAAGGCATTTCGGGAAGGTGTTCTGAGTCGTGTATCCAACTACTCTCAATCACAAAAACATAAATTGCAAAACATTAAATATAATGCATGGCCATAGCAACGCTGGCTCACCATGCTCATTACTACCTAGTCAACATCTTCATGCACCAATGAGGGAAGTCAACACGGCAATAACTTGCTTGATGATCACAAGCATTGAGAAAATGGATGAAGATACTTATATTGTGGGGTTCTATAAACATGGAGTCACTTCGGTCCAAAATGCACTTAGGAGACCAAATTGATTTCTAGTTTACCAATTAGGATAACAAATATCCACCTTATAGAAAAATTGGAAATTCAAATATTTCTAAAGTCTACTAGACAATCAAATTCACACTTCTCTTGAGAACATACTAAGGGTGCTGGTGCTCAAATCCGGCACATTTGCATGCACTACTAGCTCTTTAACCACTTGAAAGTCATACTACACTAAAGCATAATCTCTGAACCTTCTTACCAGAACAGGAGCAAAGCACAGGTTTCTAACAATACATGCTGCAAATACTTGGGCCGTATTGGTGAATCTTCGTAAATTCCTAACATGTGGCTGTGACAAGCTAATTCGCTATCCTCAAGATTTATTCCTCAATACATGATAGTCTAGGAACCAATCCAATCTGTCAGATGGCTACATTTCTTAACATAAAGAATATGTTTTTAGAACTTGAGAGATCAGAGCTGGAATTTCAATCTAACCATCCAAACGTCTGAACATAAGAACAACAGCCCAGGGTTTTAAAATGCCCACAATATTGTCTAAGTTCATAGCAAGGAATTGAAGCTCCTCTTATCCAACAACATGATGGAAAGACGACAAAAGAGTATAACATCTCCAAAGCATAATTAGTGGTGATACACTAAACTATAGGCAAAAATGAACAGGATCTATAGAATAGAGCAAACTACCTTCTCCTTGATCAAGCCACCACTTTGAAAAAGTCCAGCACTCTCCAAAGCTGACAAAACTCTTTCCTGTGGATGTGAAAATTCCTTAGTACAACCTTTGCATCGTCACATGTAGGAAAGCACTTTTAGGAACTCCAGTGAGGACGTAGATCACACATTTCATGTATGTCATAAGAATGGCATTCACTACCAGCATTCCCTAGGTCATATTAAGCAGAGCCCAACATGTAAATAGTAAAAGCAATTCCAATAATACCTCACTTTCATCATCAAGAACGGTCTCCATTAAATATAGATCACATGATTTGCTAATTTCTAGTAGTACTTCCACTACAGACGGCCTCACAGTAGCATGTTTCTGCAGAAATAAGACATTAAAAACAAAATTAACCTTAAAAGAAGGAAACTAAGCAAGTTAAGCGCATCCTTCGGCTGACCTGAAGCTCTTCAGGGCTCGACTCTTCTAGGATTACACCAAGTAATTGGCATGTCATCTGCAAGAAGGATTTAGCATAAAGCTTCAAACATTAAGCTTCCAAATTAAGTTGAACTTGCTAAGCATTGAAAAGCTTGAAAATTTAGACAGACAACTTCATCCACACACAAGGTATATTAACCAGTTACATCTAGGACCTGGCAGGAATTCTTGTACTAATTTTGATATTTCTGTAACGTATTAATACAGCCAAATTGATCATACAGTCTCAAGCAAGAACACGAAAAATGAGACCAGCTTAACTAATAAAAGTTATAGGGTGTGTTTGGTTTCAGCTTGTTAGATAGCTTCTAGATGGTAGATTATAAAATAATCTAATTTTAAGTTATAATCCGCGTTTGGTAAAGTAGCTTATTAGGCAGCTTGTAGATGATATATTATTAAAAATTAGCTTGTTCCCACATGCTACCTCCACTAGTATGTGGCTACAAGCTGCTAGATGGTAGGTAACCATTTACTAAAATACTCATCCTCTATATATAAATTACAATATATGTCACCATATAATTCATCTCATCTCTTCCCTACGTTATTGCAGAGGCAACCTCAAAACCCTACCGCTGCCCTCACGATCCGCCGCCACGACCTTACCGTCGTGCCCCCGCAACCTCTCATACATCCTACCGTGATCTTACGCTAGGCAACGTAATTAGAATTTAGGAAAAAGTTATCATATATATTTTATATGTTTGGTAGGTTGCGAAATCATTATTTTATATTATAATTATTAATAATTTGAATGATATTAATCATATATATGAGTAAGATACTATTTATGTCTTTTTTTGTCATTTTATAACTACCATCTATATTAAGACGTTTTATTTACCAAACACTTTTATAAAAATAAGTTAGATTATACAATCGGCTAGATATTAGAAGGATTAGTTAGATAGATGTACCAGCTGCACAAGCTAGATTTATTTACAAGCTACCAGCCGCCGAACAAACAGTAATAACGTTCACAATAACATGATATCAGTTGCAAACAACAATGTGAACTTTATCTCCACAAATATCAGTAACATACGCCAACATACCATTCTGCAGCCGCTTAATCTTCTCCTCACAATTTGACCTAGTGTCATCTGCCAAAAAGGGGAAATATCAAATCAAAATCAGTTCATTTCCAATTTCTGAAAAGATTAAGAAAATTCACCTCAGACGTGTCCAATTCGTTAATAATGAGCTGAGAAGAAGAACCATCCGAAAACGAATCCGCAGCCAACTCGCTACCGCCATCGCTCCGTTGGGCGCTGGTTGACGGTGTATCTCGCCTTTTTGGCGGCCGTCTCCTCTGCCCCACCGGCGGGGATCTCAGAAACTTCCACGTGAACACCATAGCAATCGCGAATCCCGCCAGCGTCCCCAACGAGCCGGCGCTCTGATAAAACCCACCATAGATCTCGGAAAAAATTAGTGTTTCTGTCCCTCCGAGGAGTGATCTTAGGAGGGACATGTACTGTTACTGTCTCAGAGAATTAATCGAGGGAAATACCTTGTGGTTGATGAGAAGGAGGAGAAGGTCGGAGGCCCTGCGACCGAGGCGGCCAAGAAGACGACGGGTGAGGCTGGAGACGGGGTCCTCGGCACGGTCAGACATTGCCGCCTTCGAGCTCGCCGCCGGTGATAGGGTCAGATTGAGGACCGACTGCGAGAAGAAATAGGGATCTGCCGGCTGCCGCGTTGGAAGGCTCGAGGTCCGATTGCGTCGTGTTTTCTATGCTCCTTTCGGCGAGATCATATGTTCGTCAGGGAACTTCGGCCGTGATAAAACGTTCCCGGGTGATTGGGCTTGCCAACCCACCCGTGAAAGATCTATCCCGGCCACTCTGGCCGGGAGTGGCTGTGTTTTGACTACCATTTTAGTAGGGGTGTTCATATACCGGTCCGGACCGAAACGGCTGTGTTTTGACTACCATTTTAGTAGGTGTGTTCGGTCCGGTCCGGTCCGGACCGGTACAGATCCGGTCCGGGTCACGGTCCGGAGGTGGCCAGCTTTTCGGTCCTCGGTCCGGTCCGGTCCAGGACCGGAAAAATCAGGACCGGACCGAGGACCGAATAAAACATGCGGTATGGATTAATAGATTCTGGCCCAAGCCCAAATAGCAGCAATCGGCCCAATCCTAACACATTATGATCGAAGCCCAACCCAACCGCGGCTAACCCTAATCGCGAGCGATCCGAGACGGCGACGGATGAGCGCGCCAACTCGACGGACCGGTCCAAACCGGTCCGGTCCGGTTCGGTCCGACGTTTCAACGGTCCGGTCCGGACCGGACCGGTCGGTGTCCGGTCCGGTCTTCAGTCCTTCATTTGTGGCGGGTTCGGTCTCCGGTCCGGTCTTCAGTCCTTCATTTGTGGCGGGTTCGGTCTCCGGTCCGGTTGAACAGCCCTACATTTTAGTTGACTTATACATCATGCCTTCTTTACTAACGATAAAATAGGACCTGAAATGTCAGTCAACAAAGTTGAACACGAAGTTTAAGGGTAAAATTCAGAAGAGAATTACATATAGCCCCCTAAATTCGTGGTCGCGCAATTCAGCTCCCAAAATATATTTTTGCACCGACGTGGCAACACGCAATTTTGGGCTGAAACGTAATTTTTTTAAAATTTAGCTACCGTACATAAAGTTGATTATCCAATTTTACTTGTAAATATATCTTTTTTTATCATAATTCAATTTTTTTTTCTAAATTTTAGTTCAAAAAAAGAACATTAAAATGATTGGTGCTAAAATTCTGAGAGTCAAAACATTTCTTTTTTTTTTTAAGAAAAATTTGTTTCTGTTAGAGCACTGCCATCGAATATCCTGTTGTTATTTAATATTCTCTACATGTGGTCGATGAGATAAGAGTGATACATGAGTTTGGGAAACCTACACGTGATTAATAGGTAAGTTTTGTCGTACGTTTCGGAAAACGCATGAGCAGTTTCCGAAATGGAGAATAGACAATGTCTGCGAATTTTCAGCCGATTTGCTAATGTATTGGCTGAATAGTACGTTAGTATTCCACGTTGGCTCTGGGCGTATACCACCAAATATGAGTTTATTTTCCGACTGCGATCTCCGTCCGGTGTAGGCTAATGGGTCGTGATTAGAAAACAGTACTCTAGTAAAGTGTTGGCTAATTTATAGAAGATGAAAGAGTAATTTATAGAAGATAGCTATGAGATTCCAATTTCATGTGAAGGCTAGCAATCTCTCTAAAGCTTGGTATTCATAATCTAATTGGCGATGTGAAACACCCATGGACTCGAATGCATGCAAAAATCACCATTTACTTCCAACCCCCCATCCCGGGGTATTCACAATGCTTCTCCCCTTCGTCGTCATCGTTCTTTCCCGATTATGATAAAGAGAATGCATATTGGCCGAAAGAGAGCATGCCTGCAAGATGTTTTCAAGTCTCTCCTAATACATATTCATAGCGAATGATGCTTGTACCTGATAGAGTCCCCCGGCGGATGCTCGAGCTAGGGTCCAATGGCATGATTACGATGAAACTCAAAGCTTCCTCCAATCATGCAGTTGTTCCTAAGAGATCGACGATAGAACCGTACAGCTCGAGACTAGGTTATACGGAATTCACTATACATTATAACAATAATAAGAACAATATTCCAGTCAAGAGTTCTGCCACAGCAGAGTCTGGTATGGATAGATATATGCAGTCATATCTTGAAAAAGGTTGTTTTCGTAGGACCATTAGTTTGAGAAAGTAAATCTAGGACAGACATGCAGGCAAGTACACAAGTTCACATAACAAAAATCACACCGAACATTGCCCATCAGAAGCCCGAACATCGCAGACAGATATAATAATAAAACAACAACAATAATAACATACAATATAAAGATAAAAACTAATAAAACAAAATAAATTAGGATATGCACAAACAAGAATTCACTATGCATTATATCAAAAGAAGTTTTCCTTTCATCCTCAAGTCCTCCATGAGTCCATGCAGCAACCTATGAAGATGACTTAGTTACTCTGTACCCCCCTTCTTTAACCATCTGGAAGAGAAGAACTAGACCGTCCCGCGTAAGTCCATTCGCCGCAAACGCATCAAATAGAGCGCTTTTTGAATCTAATAAATCCATATTTTGCATACATATCAAGCGGTGCTGTCTGAAATATAGAATTCAACTTTAGCTTATTATTATCTATACAATAATGCACTCATTTTCCATTATTTGTGCAGAAGAACTATGAATACAAGCTAGTGTGACTTCATTACCGATAGTTACGGTCGGTCGACTAATATTCCGTGTTTGGTTTTTGTGGTTTTGGTGTTTGACATGCGTTGTCAAGGTCGTTGAGTTTGTTTCCGTCTTAAGACGATTTTTAAATGATCTTGAGATTGAAGTTTAACAGACTTTGTGTATCTTGGATTGAGCTATAATGGTCATAGAACTCCGAAAAAATTATGAAAGATATTGATTCTTAGTAGTTCTACGAGCAGATATATTAGTTAAATGCGAATGGCCCCTTTTTTCATTGTCGTTTACATGAGAATCCTTGCTCGATTTATACTATTTATATTAGTTAATTTTTGTGCAATTTATATAGACACACTCTAACTACTTTTCAGCCGTATGATTTACATTTGTTTGTCATACATAATCATATAAATAAATAATCATATTTTTAATTTTATATATTTTAGTAGTTTTTTTTTTAAATATTATATTTTTATTTATCATATGTTAATAGAGCAAGAAGAATACTTCATGTTATATATAAAATTATTTAAGAAGTGGCATAAGATGGTGGTGACATATATATATATATATATATATATATATATATATATATATATATATATATTAGCGGAAACATCACCCGCGATGCGTGTGCAAAAATATATATAAGTAAAAAAAATTTTAAATTAAAAAAGTATATTTAAAATATTTAATTATTTAAAAATAAAATATTTAAAAAATTAAGATAATATATATATAGCTCAAGTGAGGCATGCACTATAGCAACCCCCTCTTGCGCTTTATAATATATTATAATTATTTTTATATTAAAATTTATGTACGTACTTAGATTATTTCTATAAATTATTATTTTATTTTTAATATTAAACTTTTTATATTATTTAAATGAGTTTAATGACTTTTTACATTTCTATTAATTAATATAAATGTCACATATATTTTTTTGGAATAAGAATAAATGCGATATGATATACCAAAACCAATTTAAAATGTCACATTGCGTAACGAGTTTGATGACCCAATTTTATATGTAGATTCTATTAACAGAAGAGTAGCTCTTATTGATGCCTTAAGAAGCACGGATCAATCTAATGAAGAAAAAAAAATATATATTTTTGAGTTATCACTTAACTAAAAATATTAAGTTAGCTGAGTGGAATACTAACATACTAACATAGCTCATCAGAATAGTAACACAGTTGGTTCAAATCACTAACATAGTTTCCAGCTAGATACTAATTTGGAAGATTTGAAAAGGTAACGGTAAATTGTTTTGAAAAGTAAGAGCTTAGTTGAAATTAACCCTATATTTCTAGGAGGTTTTTCAAAATAGCCCCTACAGACTACAGTAGCAAAACTAATCAGCTCCCACTCCATTCTAGCCACCCGTTTTGCTCGTCAGCAAAACGGGCTAAAATAGAACTCCAAAAATTAGGGGAGAACCGATTTGGGATGAGGACCGGTATATGAACACCCCTACCTACAGTAGCAAAACTAATCAGCTCCCACTCCATTCTAGCCACCCGTTTTGCTCGTCAGCAAAACGGGCTAAAATAGAACTCCAGAAATTAGGGGAGAACTGATTTGGGATGATTTGAAAAGACAAGGGTTATTTCATTATTTTCTCTTTTTTTAATAAAAGGATGGCTCTTGGTAGAATCAAGTTATTGGAGGTAAAATTCTCAGGTGACTTCAATATCAGTCTCTTCCTCAAAATTAACTTTGCAAATAAACCTCTCATTATAATTTATTTTTTCTAAGTTCCAAAACATCTATTAAAATCACATCAAAAAACTTTATTTTTTTTATATACAATTTTTTTTGTAATTTTTTTTAAATAAATATTTTAAAATTTTAAAATATTAGTTGGTCAGCGGATTAAATTTATAAACCTTCTAAGACTTTAAAATTTTAAAATATCTATTTAAAAATATTTTTTCAAAAAATAAAATAAATGTATCAATTTTTTTAAAATATTTATATTATAATTAAAATATTACTAATATAATAAATTAATTTATAAATCATTTAAAAAAATATTATTAATTTATGAAAGATGCTGCTAGGCAATTATTTTAAAATCTCATCATTACAATCATAGGACAGCCAAGATTGAGACTATTTGTTATCAATCAGAATGAGATGATTAGGGTACCCAAGGCTAGGGCATGGGCAGAGAGAGTTTAGCCTGTAGGAGAGATAGGAGTTCACATGTGTACGTAATAACAGTAATATGAGAATTTGGAATTTTCCTTAATTTCCTAAACATGCGTACGAATTTGTACTTTGCCCTTTTTCTTATGCTGTTGCTCGTGTGCTATTTACTTACTGTTATTCCCCTCATTCCATTGATAGTTGTTGTAACTATGATAAAAGAATTATATGATATTGAAATTGTTATAGGATCAGGAACTATTCATGTACCCCTCCGTCAAATGATTTTATCGGATTTTTAAATTTGGAATAAATATAAATTGATCTTTTTTAAAAAAAAATTCTCAGTTAACGTGAGTTGAAATGAACTATTATACTATTTTTTCCAGTCAGATTTGCTCTTGCTTTGCTTATTATCAGCAACTTTATGTTGCTGACGCCGGTAAAAGACTGATTTGTAAAGTATGGGCTGATTTGTACATATTTTAAAAAAAGATGGACTGACCTGTCGAAAATTATTTGAATTTTACACTTGTAATGTTCCAATTATTTCAAACCATATAATTCAAATGCATTCATATAATTTTACACTACTATATACATATATATAGTCTATGGTGGCATTGTGTGAAGTACATACATTTAATTATAAAGAAATAGGTATTTGTATTTTTCTGTTCATATAATTCAAGTTATTTTTTTATACCTCATAATTTAAAATTGTGTTTTATGCCTCATAATTCAAAACGACATTTTCATACCATATTGATTATGTAAAATAATAAGACTGTTTTTATTTTTTGTTCTTGAAAGATGATGAAAATTAATTAGATAAAAATAATTTAATCATTTCATATGGTCAAGAGAATATTAAATATTATTTTAACTTATAAAAATATTTTTTTTTATAATTTTAAATTATAAAAAATGTAAAAATATAAATTATTTCAAAAAAAAAATCTAAAAGCCTTTTGAGTTTAAATATAAGAACATCCTTTACCAACGAGACAAAAGCCTGTACAGTTTTGATGTCACCTGCGTTTGTCCTTCACAATTTCATTGGGCAGTGCCACTGTGGTCGGCAAGTAGTAAAACCAAGGGGCTTTTTTTTGGTCAGCCTCTATCATTTTCACTCACTCCTCAATCAACGTGTATTATCATATCATTTTGACCATCGTATTAGTATATTTAGAAAAAATTTTAATATAAAAGTTAAGATCTTAATAAGATCTACAATTTTTATGTTCAACATTTTTTCAAAAAAATATTTTTAAATGAATATTGTGGACTTTCAAAATTCAGTGGGTTAATGACTCGAATCCAAAACTCTAACACTTTGGAGTATCAAAATATCTATTTAGAAGTTTTTTTTTTTTAAATACTGAACATAAAAGCTGTAATCATATCGAAATATACAACTTTTATGTTAAAAATTTTTCAAAAATATTAATACGGTAGTCGAAATGGTGTTTCACAAATTTCGATACATAGGCTTAAAACTATAATGAAAAGCTAGGAAAGTTGAAAACGAACATATTTTTAAACCAGGGGCTGAATGCAAATTATCCCTAAAATTAACCTTATTTTGGTTAGGAAACTAGCTGAAATTTCGGACAAACTTAGATTTGAAGTGTGGAGACATAATATCATACATTTGTATTTTTTCTAAAAAAAATAAAAATATAATATTTTCAAAATTATGAAAAATTCAAATGTTACATGTTAGATTTTCGGCAGTTAGGTGTCATTTCTGTGTCATAATGATAACTGCATGTATTATTCAACACAGATTATAATTGAGCTCCCAATAATCACTTTTGGCACAATCATGCCCCTGGATAATTATTTGGTAATATCTAGCTACCTACCAATAAAAGACTGTTATGTGTTCATGAGTTAAGGCATAAGTGCTCAATATCTATATATTTTCTTATATAAATTATTGTGAAAAAGTATATGTCCCTAATAGACCTACATTGTGTGATATTAATAACTTATAAATGTACGAATAATACCAATTATATCCACCAACCGAATAGTTCTAATATTTCGATCTAACATATTCGAAAGTCATGTTCTATAATATGCAAATTTTAGGATAATATGTTGCATAGTAGTATTAGATGCTATATATGTATTTAATCGTTCAAATAGCATTTGCTCATAATTTTTTTTTTTTTTTTGGTTTTTCATGTAGCTTTTGTTCATCACTTTTATATCACTTGAACCCGGTGAAATGACGAAAATATCATCGTCATTTTTTTTTGAATGGCAATGACAGTTTCATTACGGCTATTTAAGAAGCGTAAAATAACCAAATCAAATTAGCGGGCACATTTTTGCAATTTCTGATTTTAGGGGGCATATATATGCAAAAGCGCCAAAACTGCAACTATTTAGCCAGCAGGACACAAAAAACATGCTGCTTGTAGTTGCGTCCCAGCGGGCACAAGAAGATGAACAAGCAAACAGTTAAGAGATTGCCCTCAAAATCAAGGCAGATCTTGAGGTTCCATGGTGCACCCACTAAATGTTCATGCTCTAATAATGATGTATGAAGAACTCTCAGCAAAAAACCAGGAATTTTACAGTAATGTGATAGCAACTGCTCTTTGTTTTGGCTCAAACCGATACGAGGCCGATGTTTAGCTACGCTCCCGTGTGTTGGAATCCGAGGCCCCCATGAGAGTTGGCAGAATAGCGATGTCTGCAGAAGGTCCTAAGTCGACTCGCATGACGTGAGTTACAAATTAGGACCGAAGAGCATTGAGTTGATAATAACTAGATAAATGCTATTTTTAATGGTCATTTGAATCCCAAAATTTAGGGCTCTTAGGCGTTATTTTTAATTGTCATCTAAATGCTACTTCTTTTTTCAATTATATATATAATTTTATATATATATATATATATATATATATATTGAAATTTCCACATTATTAAATATGCAGAAATGACCAAAAATTGAATTCCCGTGAATCAAGCGAATTTACACCCAGACTCGTCCATTCCCCCCTTCCTCGATCTGAATCTTCTTTGCAAGTTGGAACTCTTGCATACAAGTTGGAAATATAATACTGAATTTCTATAGAATATAGAATTAATGGGTATTTTGCGCGAATATGATTTGGCGAGATCTGATTACTCTAATCAAATTTGTCATAACCAGCCAAATGAGTCTAGGACGAATGGTTGGACCTTCTATCTCATAAAGTAGATGTCTCATGTTCGAATATCGCTAGCGCTACCCACAAAAGTGTGGAAGATTTATCAATTTTGTACTCCTTGAAGGATAGTATGATCCTTCGAGTCTATTCAGATCGAAAGATTGAGACTTTCGGTTGATACAATATAAATCGGTGCCATCTATGGATTTTTTGCTCGACAGTCTTACGAAACTAGACTGATTACGAATAGAATTTCTTCATTTTAATCTAAAAAAGCCAAGTTCTCATGACCTGATTTTCTAGCGGTGGTTATTTTAGGAGGTTTGTCATAATAGCCAATTGTCTACCGATCTCTTTCTAATCAACCAATTAACCGACAACACTAATTTAGCCCTCCAAAACAATTTCACTTCGCAATAACACAAACTTAAACTTTGCAAAACTATCAAAATTTATATCACGATGCTAACTTAGCTCGTCAGAAATACTCGAGTCCAACGCTACTATACAATGCTATAAACAGTACGACATTCCGATGGCAACACTGGACTAGCCTCTAGTACACTTATGAGTTTCTGACCAGAGACTGATTTTGAAACATTTTTAAAAATCTGAATTGCTTTAAACAAAATTTTAAAATAGGGAAATGATTTGAAATTATCCCAAAATTTAGTAGGCTAGGCCCCATCTTAGGAAACCCTTCCACAGTAAAATTCGGGTTGACTCGAACCAGCAGCTCTACCTTTGCATGGCCGGGCGAGACTCGGACCAGACTTTGCATGGCCTTCTGAGATCTACCGATTCCTCTATCCGTCAGGGACCCATTTTGTTAAGAAGCTGAACTAGACTTAGCATAAATTTCAAAACCTATGAATATGATTACTCATATATTAATGAAAGAAACTAAGAAAAATCAGATGCTTGTGTGTTAAAACTAGGAAGCAGCCACACAAAAGGAGACATTTTAGCTCCTTTATCCCTTTGACAATAAGGGAGAGATTGGGAAGAAAATCAAGTTGTTGGTACATAAACCTAGGAAGATTGGTGCCTCTTCTCCTCATTTTATTAATATATAGGAGTATATTGACAAAAACCTTTAACTTGCCCTCTGTCCTTACCTTTGCATATATAAAAAAAAAAGAAGCTTGATTTCAAAAGCCACCCTGTTGTCTCTCATATGACATTAGAAGATGCTCTTGGGTTTGCTTTCTCTATTTCCTCATATGCTACTGATTTTTGCCTATTTGACGTCACATGCCCGCATATACTGTAAAACCCGGGTTTAGGCGCGATCGGCTGACGCGAACGCACGAAACTGTGCGGTCTGCGCAGGTTTCGGTCGACCGAAAATGTAGATTTAGGCGTGTATTGGGCCAGATTTGGGCTGCACGCGGAATTTAATAAAAAAATGGTCCCATAACATCTAGGGTGGGTGAATGTTTGTGTTGATATACTTGGGGGAGGCTTAGCTTGGCACCTAACCAAGTAGCCACCTTTTTCGGAAGGAAAAAAGACCCGGTTTCGTGGTGGGGCCGGAGCTTGGCGGGCTTAGCCCGGGGTGGGGAGCGGGACGCGACATATAGGCACAGAAGCCAGAAGCGCAAGGCATCGATACTCTCATGCTCGCGAGTGTTCTAAGCCGTCTACGTTAATATATGTTTAGAACTTGGGTCGTCTACAAGCTGGTTAGAACCACACAGACTTCTACCCATACTAATCCGAAAGCCGAAAATAGAACGTATACAAAGGATTTTGCATTGTTATAATTTTTTAAGGGGCATTTACATTTTTATACCCCATGATAATTTGAAATTATAAAATATGTTCCGTAATAAGAAACGACTTTTTTTGCTCTCCAGTCCATGTGAATTGTCGAAATTATCCTTGTCAAGTTAACTATTATTGTCTTTCGACCAAAAAAATGGGTAATTTTGTCATATCATAAGATTTGAGGGGCATAGGAATATCACTTCCAATTAGAGAGCAAAAAAAAGACAATTTTGAATTTTGGAGGGGTATAAAAATGCAAATATTCCTTTTTAAATGGCTTCCTTTTTCTTTCTCTTTTTTTTTTTTTTGCTTGGTAATTTATTTTCAGTTTTAAAAAATGGATTAAAATTTAGCCGTTATCCTTGGCTGCTTCTTATCTGCTACTGTTAAAATGTACTTTTCTAAAGTTTGGTTAAGTTCCCAACACTGATTCACTAGTGATCACATACAAGCACATTTATGATATTAGCCCTTAGAGAATTTAATTAACTGGTACTTTTGGCTCAAAAACTACCACTTAGTACTGGACCCACAAAATGCCCCTTAAATTAGATATAAATCTAATTTTTCCTATAAAGCCGCCGGCACGCAGGACGGGTGGTAAAATTGCTCCCCGAAGTGAGAGACTTAGGTTCGATCCCCCCGAGCGGAGTGAAAAATTATTGTGGTAGGGATAAGGAGTCGACGAAAGAAAAAAATAAGTGTCCGAGTGTAATGTTTGAGAAAAAGTAGCGCAAAATAGCAAATAAAAGTGCTTCGCCGTTTGCCCGCAGTATTACCAACCAGTATTGGTCCAGTTGATTAGCGGAGCTGAGTGTTAGGAGGAGATGAAAGATCTATCCTTATGAATGATATGTTGGGGGTTCGAATTCTAATAGCACCTGATTGAGAGGGTCTATCGTTTATAGCTCAGTATCCAATCGAAATGTAGGATAGAAACAAAACTCGGCTGTTAAGACCAATAAAAAAAATGCTTTGTGCTTTATACTATATTGAGTTTGTGAAATGACGAATATGTCCTTATCATTTTTCTTGAAAAACAAGAGTAAGTAGTTTGACGAGGATAATTTTGCCATTTCATGCATTCAATGGGTATAAAAATATTATTTCGAATTAGGGGGACGTATTTTTATAATTCGAATTATCGAATGGCATTTGTATTTTTTTACCATATCTTTTCAATTCAAAATGGCGCTTTGATACTCAATTGGTCTTATGGAATGATGAAACAGCTATTATCCTTTTTCTAAATAGGCGGAAATATTAAACTCGACGATGGCAGTTTCGTCAGTTCATACGGTCAAGGAGACATTAAAATGACATTTCACGGACCAGTTTCCCTTCGTATAGAACCCAAAAAAATACACAAAAACATTATCTTAACAGTAGGACACTTGTATGCTGTACAAATGACACTTTGAAGATGCTTTTTTTGTTTTGTTTCTTGTCTACTTCCCCTCGGACTAGAGAGCTTTAAAATGACATTAAAAAGTTTAATTAACTTAATCAATTAATGGGCGGTAGCCGCCTATGAATTAACTTAATCCTGCATGGATTGGAAGCATTCAAAGAATAAATTCCACGTGGCCAAACAAGCCAGCCATGCATGCTATCCAAAAACCCATTGTAGGTTGGAAACTGCTATAGGATGCCTTGTTTATCATCCAAGTCGCCCTCCCCAATCTAAATAATTTACAGGTAGCACCTATCTCGAGTAGGTTGTGCGTATCCGAGGCTCATAAATGGAACGACACTATCCTAATATAGAAAGGTGCAAAAGGGTGATAACTTGAATCAGTTGACGGAGCTTAGGCTTCGTTTTCATATATTTATCTGTAATGACGATTGTACAACGAATGAATCGAATAGGGACAAATTAAAGTTCCACAACAATTTCACAAAAACAATAATAAAATTAAAAAAGGATGATAACCAAGGCCTTGTAGCTTTTGTGCGGTGGGGCAAGTGGATGGGGTGCTCATTCTAAGCGCTGCCAGTGATTTGAGCCCCATCCCCGTGCATTTGCGGGCCATTTTTGCTTACGCATGTGGGAGCGTACGTGGAGGGATATCTTCAAACCCGGTAAGTCATGCATGGCGTAGATTGAGCCACCTCTTTTGATAAAGCTGAGATTAGAACCATCCAAAGTTTTATTATTATGTAATACTATAAACTCTACAGGTTAAAAAAGTATATTCATTCGTTGTCAAAGACTGGTGTGTCTAGTTTGTGTCCTATAAACGTTTCACGGTTAATAAAGGTCTTGTAGCCATGCTATAGGGAGGGCCTTTTAGCATTACTATGTAGATTATTGATTCTATAAATCTCATATTACGAGTGTGCAGAGCAGAACCATCTCAATCTTCTAACCCTAAAAATGGTGGTTGAGACCCGCACCTTTAGGTCAAGTAGGAGTAGCAGAGTTTGGAAGCCTCCACGTCACTCGTGCATGCATCCTGCATGGGAATGCAGGATTTCTTGCAGATTTTGAGAGTGTTTCGTTCCCTCTCAGTAAGTAGCAAATGTAAATATATAATGTAAAAAAAAAACCACTACTTTTCCATATGTTTTTAATTTTTTCAAATAAAATTCCCGCCGGATGCATCTATGTATTACGATATGCAAACAAAGTGCTGTCAGTTTGTATCAAGGTGTTAAAAATACGATATTTCGAATTGGCAAACACGGATTTTAAAACAAGCAAACAAGATACTGGACGAGCAAACGATGTGTTGAATTGAGTAAACACGATGTTGAAAGCGAGTAAATAAAATATTGGATCGAGCAAATAATTTGAGAGATGATTTATTAAAATTTTATAAAGCAGAAATTTTCTTGATAAAGTCCCAAAGTTTTATGTCTAAATCAAAGGGCAGGCTACATCAGGGTTAATTTGCCGACAGATTGCAAGCCGTTAACCTATGGCCATCTGAAGTGTTAGAATTGTAATTGATCTACTTTTGTACGATCGAGTACTTATCAGATAAGCTGATGAGCCACGAACTTACATTCTACTAATCAAGAGTTTCAATCTTTCGGTCCAGACAAACTCAGAGATTCATATTCCTATTCACAATATGCAGAAAAAAAAATTACATATCAGCTCCCTATTTTCAGAGGCCAGTACAAATCAGTCTCTGAAACATGTCGGGCGTTTTCCTATTTCTAATAGTTGATTTGCAAGCTTTCATAAAATAAGGGCTGATATGCAATTCTCCCCAAAAAAAAAAATTCCGCTCACATTTACCGGTGATATTTTGGGATTTGAAAATAAGGCCTCCATTATATGAGATAAAAGACCGGTCCTTATCGCCATGGACGTTTCTTCTTGTTATCTGATAAACCAGCTTAAAATATTAATTTGGTCCCAAAAGTTTATTTAAGCATTTCCCAAAAGCTAGTACAGCAAGGAGTGCAATAAATAATGTGAGCTCCATATTACCGGACGAAGGACAAATTTGATCCGTCCTTTTTTTATTTCCATAAAATATTAAATTAGCAGCGCCTATTTTACGTTCATATGGAATAAAAATTTTATAGAATGAAAAATTAACCGTACTCTATTTAGAAACTCCAGTTCATAAAAGACCTATATTCGAATTTTAAAATATCTGTCGATATTGGCGTGATAGTCTTTCGTAAGTTTGAGTTCCTACGAAGGCGTGCGCTTGTATTAGAGATCCCACCACGAAAATAATCTCACCAAATTTAGTTTATGTTGTCGTTTAACTTATTCAAGACCAAAGTTTTGCAATTGGGTTCGTTTCTTTTACATTTAACTGAGAATTGTATATTATTCTAGATTTATAGCTTTTTATTTCGCAATTTTTTTTAAAGAAATTAAACTATAAAGTTATTAAAAAATAAAATATATAATTTTCTAGTCAAAATACTTTTAAAAAGTATCAAGAAATATCTCAAACTAGTTATTAAATGTTAGTATAAATATTAGTTTATTTTAATTTGTCTATTTATTTGACATATTACCTATAATAGTAGAACGCAAGAGAGAGATTTAGTAGTTTTTTGTATTCCATATAATTATTTAGTAGTAAAAGTTTAAATTATATATTGTAGTTATCATAAATCTTGTGTGATTTATATTCTGTACAAAATTATAAAATGTCGATTTTTTCTCTTCTATATGTGCTTTATATAATTTTCAGATTAAATATATATTTTTTGTAAATTTTTATTTCTAGATTTCTTAAAATAATTATTATATTAATATTTTTAGAAGAAATATTTTGTATAATTGATTGTTATAATTAGAGAATTAAAAATAATTTATAATAATTTTTGGCAAACGTATCGCGAGTCCGTCATCTGTTAGTTTATCTTATTTTTTTAAAAAAAATAAACTACAAAATTATATATTTTATCTTCTGAAAAATTTCATAGTTTATTATTTTAAAATATACCACTAACTAAGTGTTTTAGTGAAGTTGCTGTAAGTACTGAAACTTATAGCAGGGAAGTGTAAAATTTCTCATTTTATATTACATGAATTGGTTAAACTTGTTTTTGATTGGGCCAGTAAATCACAAACTTGTCTCATATATATATATATATATATATATATATATATATATATATATATATATATATATATATATAAGTGGAACTTATCTAATTAAATATATTTCCAAACAATCTATTAACAGCTAATTAGTTATTCTAACCTCCATGGTTATATAAACCTTGCAACACACATACCATCACTGTAAAGCAAACTGCTCTCTCTCTCTCTCTCTCTCTCTCTCTCTCTCTCTCTCACTAATTCGCCATTGCCGACCATGAAAGAGCTATGCGACCTCAAGGTCCACATCAATGGCGAGCAAACATTCTTCATCAACCAGGTACATATCTCACCACCACCATCTTCAATCTATCAGAAACGTCACTTATCATGAGTTTTTACTACTAAAATAAGCTAATATAGTCTGCATTGTCTCGCGAAGAGAACTGTATGCTCGTTCTCAGGCAAGCTAAGAAGGCTAGTAAAGCACGAGAAGAAGAAAAGCTCCGCGAAAGGCCCGGGCATGAAGATCTCCGACTTCCCCGGCGGCGCCGCAGCCTTTGAGCTCGCCGTGAAATTCTGTTATGGCGGCGGAAGAATCCCTCTGGCTCCTTCCAACATTGCTCTCCTCCACAGCGCCGCCATTTTCTTAGAGATGAGCGAAGACATCTCCGCCTGCAATCTGTTAACCATGACGGAGACCTTCATGGACGGCTTGTTTTACTGGACATGGGACGACGTTATAACGGCGTTAAGAACCTGCGAGGCCGTCGTGCACGTGGCAGACGCCTCCGGCCTTCTCCACAAGCTCATCGCCTCTTTGCTCTCGAAAATCGCCGCCAACTCCGAGTTGCCGTTAACTACTTCCGTTATAACTCCGTTCGCTTCCTCCTCGTCGTCATCTTCCTCGCCGGACACGACAACTCTCCGTCATTCCGTCTCGATGAACAAAACTCCGGAGATGTCCAAGCTCTGCTTCACCAGAGAGTGGTGGTTTGATGACCTGGCACTGTTACCTCCGACCATCGTAGAGAGGATCATGAAAACATTAGGAGCTTATGGCGCTGACAACAAAAATCTCATCTTGACGAAATTTTTGTTGCACTACCTCAAATCTTCACCAATGGCGTACAAAACGAAGTGTAAATCTGGCGAATACACTGGATTAGCAGAGACCGCGGTTCATGGTGTAGTTCTAATGGGAAGACACGTGTTCAGCTGCAGAGGTTTGTTCTGGGTCTTAAGGATAGTATCAGGATTCCGATTAAGCAAAGAGTATACGGAGAATCTAGAGAGGTTGATGGGGTTGATGCTGGAGCAAGCAACACTAGATGATCTCTTGGTGTCCGGGATGCACGGTAATGGAGGAGTCTACGATGTTAGCCTTGTGGTGAGATTGGTGAGGGTGTTTGTGGAGAGTTCAGAGGGGTGCTTGGAGAGGTTGAAGAAGGTGGGGAGACTGATAGACAAGTATCTTGGGGAGATATCACCTGATCAAAATCTGAAAGTTTCGAAGTTCCTTGCAGTTGCTGAGAGCTTACCAGATTCTGCCAGGGACTGCTTCGATGGGGTCTACAGAGCTCTTGATATCTATCTTGAGGTAATTAGAAATGGATATTTTTTCCAGTTTTTATAGATTTTTAGTTGTTGCTGTTGCTTTTCATTGCTAATTATTTGGAGCACTACTCAATATCACTTTCTTTTCTGATTTTTTGTTATTTTTTCATATCGTTATCTCAAAAAAAAAAAAAAAAAGCCGACATGAACACGATATATGAGCGCGCACAAAAAAAAATAAAAAAATAAAAAACATGTTCTTTTTGTCACATTATTAGATTCATAAAATTATTATAAAAAATGCAATTTAGGAGTCTCTGTGTTAATGTGTCTCCTATAGTTTATTTATGAATTGCTCGTTGTCTCTTGCAAATAGATTATGTTTACTTAAAAATAAAATAAAAAAAAAAAACAAAAATCTGACACGTTAGCAATTGATGCATGATTCTCCAGCATGTGATATGTTTTGAGATTGAGAATGGTTTATCACCAGTTTCTTTCACATTCTTGGCCAATTTGGTTTCTCTTGATTCAGTCCAGTTCCAGGAGAAATATATCAAAGAATTCTCAGGAATCTGACAATTCTTTGAACTAGTGGGGCCCTTCCTTTGCTACATACATGGTGTTATTATGAGATTTTGTAGAAAAAGCCCCACTTTGCAAAACGTCGTCACATAAGCCCCTGCTTTTTTGAAAAACTTACAAAATTACTCCAATACAAGTATGTTAGAAAAATTTGAAGTACCAAAAATAGATTTTGGGGTTGCTCTATAAATTTTATATTAAATATTTTTTTAATAAATATTTTGAAACTCCAAAATTTTTATAATTAGTAAAGATTTTGGAGCAGTCAAATTACTACTTAGAGACATTAGGACACATTAAAAATCTATTTTTTCCATCTTTAATTTTTTTTTTAAAGATGCTTACTACATATTTTTTTAGAATGATTTTTTAGTAATTATTAGGAAGAAAAAGTAAGAATTTATCTGTGATAAAAGGTACAAAAGCAGGGGTGGATTTGACGTACCCCTTTTAATAATTCAAATTTGAAATTAGAGGCATATCATATCATTGTTTGGTTTCTTATGAATTCGTTTTTCCTAGCTACTATTAAGTCATGCTCAGCATAGTCGAATAACGGCCAAAAAACATTAAAGGTGGTATCTGTTAGACTCTATTATGTAAGTTGAGATTGTGACAAAATTATCCTGTTTGAAACCTCTGAGACTCCATGGTACTTTCACCAATCACTCACCATACCTTGTATTTTCCTCCAGCAGTGAATTCATTATTTATTGCGCTTAACGTCGCTAAATCTTCGGTTAGGGACTTCTTTTTCTAAGTCTTTTAAGTATTGGATCATGCTATAGTTCCTGAGTGGATGATATACTTGTTTTTGTTCTAAATCTCCGGTTCGGGTCTTTTCAGTCGAATTTTGTTGCTAAATATGGTTCTTTTTGTTCTAAATCTCCGGTTCGGGTCTTTTCAGTAGAATTTTGTTGCTAAATATGGTTCTTTTTGTTCTAAATCTCCGGTTCGGGTCTTTTCAGTCTAATTTTGTTGCTAAATATGGTTCTTTTTGTTCTAAATCTTCGGTTCGGGACTTTTCAGTCGAATTTTCCGCTGTGTGGTGCTTTTTGTTCTTAATCATAGTAGTAGATCATACCAGATTACCTGAATGAGATGGCATGGTTCATTTTTTGTTTCAGTCGCACCCTTCGCTGTCGTCAGAGGATCGAATACGTCTATGCCGGTGCCTGAACTACGAAAAACTCACACTTGAAGCCAGCAAAGACTTAGCAAAGAATCCCAGAATCCCCCCGCGGATTGCGATGCAAGCACTTGTGTCTCAGAAATCCAAAATCCACATGAAAATAGATATGCAGGATGATATGACTCACCGTGCCGACACCCCTAGGAAGACCATCTACAAGAAGATAGTCGAGCCCGTGAGGCCGACGACGGAGCCGTCGCCCGAGGATTCGGAAGAGAAACAGGAGCTGAGGCTCAACCTGCAGAGAATGCAAACAAGAGTCATGGAATTAGAGAAGGCCTGCAGGCAGATGAAAGGCCAAATGTCGAGGATCGCGAAGAACAAGCACATGAGCAGCAGCTCCTCACACCAAACCAGTAGGGGCTTGCCAAGGCTTTGTTGAACACAATCACTATTTCTTTTTTTTTTCCTTTTTTTTTTTTTTTTTTTTTTTTTTTTTTGTTGTTGCATAGCTGTAAGTTTCAGGTGGCTTCTTTGTTTCTTCTCTCCATGTTAGAGAAAATTACTATGAGAATTGTAAGAGTGCATTGTGATATATAGGTGTTAAAAGGGGTTGTAAAACTGTCTACATAATTAGAAGTTTCTTGAATCTGTAATTACTGTTTTTTACTAATTGAAATCAGGTAGAAATTTTCAACAAGGGATAATTACAAATCAGCCCCTACTTTTTGTACCGGTCTTCTAAATTAATTCATATTTTTTCTAATAATTTTTAAATCAAGTTATATATATATATATATATATATGTATAAATACTTTAAAAAAAATTGAATATGAAAAAATAGATTGTGATTACTCTACAACTTTGAATATGCTTTTTAGAAAAAAAATTTAAATACAAAAACTATAGAGCACAACATAAACTATTTTCTTCCTATTCAATTTTTTTAAAAAATACTTATAGCTATGTATTTCGGAGTAATTTTATAAGTTTTTTAAAAAATATAAGTTTAGTTGCCAATGTCATAAAAAGCAGGGGTTTTTTTCGATAAAACCACTAACATCAAGGCAAGCATATGTATAAATTAAAGGAGTATATCTGATGCCAGGATCACAGCTTCAGAGAAAATCTTGCGAGACTATATTATTTTTAGGGATAATTATAAGCCGTCCTTTTTTTTAGTATCGTCTTTTCAAATAAACTGCTTTTTTTTTATAATTGCTAAATCAGCAAAAAATGTAGCTCTACTTTTTTTTAAAAAAATAATATTTAAAAATAAATTTTAGTATATTCTATAAGTTTTTTAAAAAAAGATGTTCATACGAAAATTTACAATAAAAACTTTTTCTGAAAAAACTTTACAAATGAAAAACTTTTTCGAAAAACCCACTTATTCTAAGTTCTGTTTGTTCAACCATAAAGCATGACTAAATTTTTTTGGGAAGCTAAATCTAACAACTAATATTTAAGATAATAGTTCTTAGTGAGGATATAGTATTTAATTTAATTAGAGTAAAAGCTAAAATGATACTGCACAGCCTTAGTAACTGTGTCTCCAATATATATATATATATATAAGGAGCAAAAGGACAAAGATGTTAAGTTGTGTGGTAATAAATAATTTAATAGGGAACACCTACTGAATACTGATAGCTTTCAATAAAACATTCACATTAAATAAAAGAAATCAAGAGAATTCAAGTACACGACAATTGTTCCAGGCGTTACCCACCATGTAGATTTAGTCCTGATGAATATATGTATATAGACCGGAGTCATCAAACGTGGACGTCAATTCTATCCACCTACTCCAAGATAATTATTCAAAAGGTATTTATATTTGTATATCTTTGATAATTTAAAATTAGAAAAATATATTTTCTAATTTAAACAATATTTTTATATTTTCGTATGAAATGACAGTAAAAGTTTCATCATTTTATAGAATTAAAAGATTATAAAAAAAACTATTTTGAATTAGAAAGACATAAAAGCGTAATTTCTAATTATAGGAGGGCATAAAAACATAAATGCCCTTTATAATAATATTTGCAGATTTATCTATTGTGGTTGTTGCTAAAAAGTTGTTGATTTAAAAGTAGAATGTTTTAACAAAAATCTTTTTAAAATAGAGAGAAATGTTATTTTTTACGGTTGTTAACAATGAAAAATTCAAGGCTAATGTAGCAGTACCACATTAGCTACTTTTTTTTGCTGTAAGTAAATTGTAAAGGATTACATTTCATGTAAAGTATTTTGATAATGACAACTTTTTATGTGAAGTTAATAAAAAAAAAGTGATAATTTATTTTCAACATAATACGAAGTATATTATGCAGAGAGAACACTAAAAGGCTGATGTAATATATGGCTATTATGTATTTTCTAATGGCATCAACACTAAAATTTGAAATATATTATTTACAAAAAAATAAAATTTGAAATATATTTGCAGAGATAACACTTACTGGGTTGTACTGGGTGTGGTGTGCAACCCAATTATCTTAGAAACGCCAATAGTGCGGGCCAGTCCAGCGCCGACTGTCCGGGCGTGCTAGTCGGACCAGCCCGCAATCATCACGTGCTCGGCTTAGCTCATGGATTTTAATAAGGCTAAAAAAAAATATATAAAAAAAAAAAGGTTGTGGTAGAAGTGCGGCACGGCCCGTCGACCGTGGCTTTTAAGGCTAAACAAAAAAATAGCAATGTACCTTGTCTATCCTGCAAGCCATTCCAGCCGCCACTATCTGAACGGGTCGAAAGTCGCGGATCGGCTTGGATTGTTTATATAGTGCGGGAATCTGTCCGTTCTATTTTCGGACGGGTCGGACTTGGTCCCACTTTTTATGAAGGCTGGGGGCTTCTTAAAAGTTGTGTCAATCACTTGCATTTGGCTTATGTTCTTGCCCTTGCATCAAATTATATATCATGACAGATCTAATTAACATACCGGGTCTTGTCGACTCTTCGGAGGGCGATGATTAATATGTGTAACTAACAACAAAGATGTTGTTTACTAAGAAAGAATGCCCTCGGTAATGTTTACAACTAGGTACATGCAATATGTTGCAGAACAAATGCAATGGTGGTTATATTTCTAATTCTTTCCCTAAGCACATGCCACATAATTCTATTTACATCTAATGCTATTTAACAGGTTAGATATCATAGTAGGAAAAAGCTTGCAGAGCAAAGACCGAGAGTTAAAGGCCAATTTGTGCGTCAAAAAGCTCTAGATGTGACGCCTGTGCCTGACATAAATGAGTAATTCTCATCATTATGAGGATAGTTTCTCGATGAGGCTTGCATCTTTTTCGCAACAAATTGAAGGTATGGGAAGAAGCATATTCCCATCTTTTTGCTGAACATTATTTTCTTGTCGTGAGATACTAACTATATAAGCATTAGAAAAATGAGAACAGAATATTGACTGCCAATTTTCAGTCACTTAAGTTACTTCCCCTTTTAACTTTGCTACAAATTTTTTTTTTTTTTTTTGCAGGGTATAATTTGAAGTAATAGACATATGCTTCCAGTTTTGCTTCCAATCCCCTACTCTTACTATAGTAACCGGGTAGGTTGACATGCACCGCCTCAGTACGCAGTGGCAAATGGCTGCCAACATCAGGCACAAGAAACTTGAATACTGAATAAGGGTTTCAGCTTTGCTTTCCACAGATAGCTGGCAATACTTTGTACCAATACTATAGGTGATGGACAGACCAGAGAAACGGTTTATGGGTTTCCACACTTTTTAAGACATGTACCTGTTACATAATTGTTTCCTAATCAATCTATATGTAGAAACATGTACATTCCATGGGTGTAAAACTATAGAGGATTCTTAGCCGCATGTAGATTTTTAAAGTTGAGATAAATAATCTTCTATATCTTTTCATTGTGTTAAGATTTATGATTTAACGTCATTTCTAGCCCCCACCTTTTCTTAGCTTTAATTAGACCACAAATTTATGCTAGTTTTGGCCCAGTGCCTTCAGAGCTGCTAATTGTTGATGAACTTTAGCGCTCCCTAACGAAGGAAGCATAGCAAGTGGCTATTTTGTTGCCGACTTTCCGTCCGCATTGGCTCTATATTTATGGTAATATATTGGATTAATAATTCTAGGCTTTTGGTACAATTCTTCTCGTCTACACTGTTAACTGTGAAAATAAATAGACATCCATTCGATGTATTAAAGGCATCATAGCTCATTTATTGTAACCAGTGTAACAAAAAAAATGGGTATCTAATCATAATGATTCCCTTTTGGGCAAGTTGCATTTAAGCCCTCTCCCGCTTTTTGCAAAGAGCAATGATAGTGATATTAAAAAAAAATGGGATAATTGCACAGTAGTCCGAACATATTGATTTAATATTGCTCAAGTCCTCTCAATTTTTTTTTTTTACACTTTAATTCTTTTTGACGCTTTTTACTACATTTATAACACCTTTTAATATATTTTTGACACCTTCGACACCACCTTGACATTTTTTAGTAAATTTCTGACACCGTTGCATTAATTTTGAGACCTTCATGTTAAAAAATAACATATTTATATCCTTCTGATAACTTTTAATCATTCTTGATAATTTTTGACATCCTCGGTGAAAGGATTTAAGTATAATTCTTTTATAAGGGGACTGCAGTGCGAGGTAAATTGTTACGTTGAACTGCAGTACAAATCTTCCAAAAAGAAACTAAAAAGAATAATAAAAAAATCACAAGATCTACAATCTAAAAATTATTTTTTTAGTTAATTTTTTAATCTCCAGGTGGCAAGATTTTTGGTGATTTTGGATGCATCATTTATTTTTTTTCTTTTGGAAATTAGCCTAACAGATATTGATTTGTACAGCTTTAGCAATAAGAACTGATATGGCCTTTCTCCTCTTTTTCTTGTCAATTGAATGCTTCATCCGAATCCTGCTTCAGAGGTTTTGAAACTCTCAGCATTGCATGAAATTTTCTAAATATAAACCCGACAACAGACCTATTTTGAGAGGGTCTGCACCGGTATATCCAGCACCACCCTTCCACAACATACCCAATCTCTCATACAAAATCAGGCCTAAGAGAACATATAAGAACTGATGGGAGTGGGGGGAATAGACTAGGTGGGAACATTAAATACCACCATTTTCAGCCGCTCAATCGACGCACCACTTGGAAAGAAAACAACTGTTATTGATAAAAAACTACAAGCACTGTATTGAAAAGGATCCGACTTCCGAGTGGAGTTACTCTCCTCGTTCACTTATTACAGAATCAATACGTGATGAGATTCAGAAAGAGATTTAGATAGCAGATTCTAAGCATCTGTCTTATAAACCAAGAATGATTCGCTGCCGATGTAGCTCAACGCCAATGCTTTTCCAGCGGAAGTTGGTGCAGAAAATGCGATTTGAGAGAGATCCACATTTCGATCTTTGCAAAAGCTGTTCCTGGATGAATGACGGAAGCAACAATTTTTCAAAAGCTGCATATTTGTAGTTCTTAGACAAAATGAAACATTAAAAAAAAAAGTAGTACTGAATTAACCATATGAATAAAGAGATCCTGCTTTATAGGACATGAAACACGGCTTATTTGCATGAAAACAAAGGAATGCATGTACGAAAATAAATCTCATGATATAATCAATTATGAGATATTATGCTAAAACCCTCCTGAGTAGAAATAAAAAACCAAGTCCCATGTAATCCGACGATATCTTAAAAAAAAAAAGCAGAGTAGAAGTTGGTTTCTGATTATAGAATTTATACCTCGTAGCATCGATTAGCCTCGAAGCAATTCCTTTCCTTCTACTGGAAAGCACCACCCAAATGGCTCTAATTCCAAAAACTGCATCAACTGCTGCCTCCTCGCAAAAAATAGCTCCACTATCCGAGTAATCAACTTTATGGTTCCTTGGAGAAGTATGATTTCTTACAACTTCCCTCCGAAAGCTGATATTCCCGAATTTAATTGTAGATGCATTTGGGGCCTTTGAATCCTTTATAGCATCTTGCAAACAATCTGATCTTGTACAGCTATTGTTATCAACGATTGAATCCTTTATAGCATCTTGCAAACATTCTGATCTTGTACAGTTATTGTTATCAACGATTGAATTTTTATTTGTGGAAGATCTTGGGATGATCCTGAAAGCTGCTGTTATCGGTTCAGCAACTAGGCAACCAACTATGTGGTGACTGGAAATGTAAAGATAAACCTAGAACAGAAGAATTTGATGCAACATAGTTAGCTAAATTGCTAATAATATGAAACAAAAAACTAACCATAAACTAAGTTGTAGCACCTAAAATTAGTTATTTCCAAACAACTTGGCTTTAGGAAAATACCTTTTTTTTGTTTTTTGTTTTTTTTGCCATTCTCTCTCCAAATCGGGCTTTAGGAAAAAATACTTTCAAGTTTCAACTAAATGTAAAGCATAAAAATCTTTGACATTTTATCTTAGTGACACCGCTGCCTAAGCGAAATAGGAGTGGGATTATATATTGCGGTGATAATTTTTTTTTTAAAATTTCTCTACAATATTGCTTTTTTCCTTTCTATTGGTTGCCTTTGTGTGTATCCTTACCTTTGTTGCACATGCTTGAGTTTTATTTATACATTTACATATTTTTACTTATGTGTCTGCATGCTTGCCTGCTTGAGTGTTTACTTTGAGGCCGAGGGTCCTACTGAAACAGCCTCCTGCAAGGCATAGTTGGATACATCTTATCCTCCCCAAACCCTGCCTACGCGGAACTGCACTGGTTGTTGTTGTTGTTGTATCTTAGTTTGTTATTAACTGTTGACTATTAGTTCGCACATTATTTCAGCTAGCTAACAGTGTCGTTGTTTGTGGATTTTTCGTGTGCTGCCTAAACATTTTTCCTTTGTGTATGGCACTCTAAAAGACCAACTTTAGATACACCAACTTTAAGATAGGAGATAATTACCTTGCAGCAGCTCTGAATAAGCTGCCCATTACTAAATCCAAGATCCTTCTCTATTGCACGCGCTACGTCTTTAACCTGTGAGCATCCGCATAAATGGATCAGAGCATGAAAATCTAAATAGATAAGAGCTGCTAGCATCTGGTAATTAACAAGTTCATTCATAATCCAATAGATGTATGGTCAAATCATTTTCTTAGTAGTCAAAATCAGAAGATTGTTTCTTTTTTTCTTTTTTCTTTTCTTTTTTTTTGTAAAAATTTTTTTTTTGAAAAGAAGGCTAATGCTGAATCAAAAGGACCCTATGTTAGCCTCAAATTGACGCAGTTGTACAAAACTTCATAAAACAAACAATACGAGTAGTAGACTACAAAGATAACAGGTGCACATCAGAAGTTCCAAAAGAAGAAGAAAAAAAACCTTATTTTTATGAGCTGGAGGATCATCATCCAAAACAAAAATGATACGATCACCATTGCCATGAGACGCAACAAGTCTTTCATTTCGCCAACCCTAACATATGACCCACATAATCAATGCATCAATAATAACGTTTAAAAAAACAAAAATCATAGACAGAGGTATACTAATTTGCCAAAAAATGATGTACCTTGAATTGAATGCCATGGTAGTATTCGTTATGGTATCGTTTGTGCACCTTTTCATCCTCCTCATCTCCGCGTGCATACATTAGTCCACACACAGAGCATGAATGGAGGAGGAAATCTGACTGTCCAAATTCCAGATGATATTGCGCATAACTCCTCTTCTTGTTGAGAATTTTATTTACGGAGCTTGATCCTGACAAACTGACATTCGATCGATGATTTGCCTCCCCAATATCCTTATTCTTTATTACAGATGCCTCATCATTTGCACTGCATAAATCCAAACATGAAGGACCGAAAATTCAATTATATTGTTAATTTTTAAAAATAAACTAAGGCTAAGTATTTGTATCATTAATCTTTAAAATTCCTACTCTATGTTACATAATTGCCCTATAAATTGCTGAATTTATTTAATAAAATGAATCCAAGTGAAAGAAAGCACCCAAAAATGCTCTTCAAACAGCAGGGAAATATGTTGCTAATAGGGGAACTCCAAGATGCTTCTCAGCTAGGATTTTCAACAACTAAATTATGAAATTCAAAAGCATTCTAGCGCCATAAAATTAGATTGGAAAGTTAAACGCTAGGAAAATACTTCGAGCACATGAAGTTCTTATTTGTAGTACATCAAAACACACCAATTTTTCGCAGCAGAGTACCAATTTCTAAGATTTCCTTGATGTAAATTTTAAATTAATTGCTGCTTATTCTAAAAGAAAGAGAACATATTCAACAGAAGATAACAAAAATACCTCACGGATGCCTTGGGATCGGTATTAGAGCGACCCGAACTATCGATCTGATGGGTTTGCAGCTTCAATTGGAGCTCAGATTGGCGGCGGTCGGCCTAAAGTAGGCGTTGATCTTCGGTTGCTGCATTAATTCTGTGAAAAAAAGAGACACCCGTCGTTTTTCCGTCTTCGTTTTAACAAAAGAAATAATTCTTCACAATGTTTCCCGCCCTTTTCTAAAACATTTCCCGCGGGTTTCAAATTTCGCGCCAAATCGAACCGGTTACAACCAAACCGACCGACTCTTCGAACCAAGTTCGATTCCCTTACTCTTTTTCTAAAAAAATTAGTGTTCTCACTATGATCTTAAACATGCTTGCACCAGGTTCTATGTCTTTTACAGGTGAATTTAGAATTTAAAGGAATTGGCTAATTAAGAAAATGTGACGAAGTACTATTCTTTCGAACATGGTCATAGACTCATAGAGCAAACTTAGTCCCGAATTTTACACTAAAAGCTGCGAAGTGGGCGAACTCAATTTATTATATACTCGCGGAACTCAAAATTGAGTTCCGCGAGTTCCCGCGGTGATGTAAACAGCGAAATTGTGTTTTGAGTTCCGAGTGCTACGAGATCCACCAGTTCCGCGCGAAGTAAACAGCCCCTATCGGTAGCGTACGGTGAGGATGTATACGAGTTGTAGTCCCATGATATATGTGGAGATGTATAAGTACGAGTTAATGATGGCATAAAATGCATTATTTGTTTTTAAAAAAATATTTTACATCATCATGAATAAGAAGGGGTAAGGTGGGTGCAAATCTGTGATCGATGTACTTGGAGGTGCTCAGTAAATTCGATCAATAAGCTTGCAGGAAAATAGAAGGGGAATCTTATATATCGGCTCATGCTTCACTAATCATATTATTCGTTTTAAATATATTATTTTTCATGTTTAAAATTATTCTTTAAAAACATTTAAAAAATTTAAATACACAAATTTTAGATCCATCAAAATATTTTTTTTATTCAACATTTAAAAAAAATAAAAATTTTAATTAATATTTTAAGGTCATAAAAACTTACAATATTAGTTTTAAATCTACTAAAAACTTGAAGTTACATATTTTTAGAAAAAAAAATTTGAACATAAAAATTATAAATCATATTAAATTTTTTTTTGAATATCCAAGTCTTCTCCAAAAAATATTTATATAATATAAAAATATTTCTGATATAACTATTGAGAAATGAACTGATTTGTAAAAAATTTAAATACAAAAGCTAATTTATAATAGTTTTGAAATTAGGGGTGAATATGCAACCCAAGTAGGTGACGAAGATCAAAATCTTCCATGGAGGAAGAGAAACACGATGGTATTTTTGGGAATTATTTCTGTTGTATAATTCTATTTACAAATGAAAATAAAAATAACTCCTATTATATATTATTGAATTAGTTTATATAGGAGTTATTAAAAGATTCAGAGTAGCTCGTCCTCGGAGGAGCTAAGGTGGGTGTCGTCGGGTCCGGATCGCCGTGAATGGACAAGCTTGCTTAGCTCTTAATTTTGTTAGTGTTCTGGTGTTTTTCGACGCCAATGCATCATCTATAAATGCACATTATCGTGTCAGCACGAAAAGTCAAAGTTGGAAGGAGAGAATTTTTGAATTCATGCCAATCAACGAGTACCAAAATTTGAATTTTTCAAAATTGGGTTCAGCTCGGCTAAAAAAAAAAAAAAAGAAAATTAGCTTGCGTAGTAAATTTTAATGCCGACACGTTTCCAACACAATCCACAACATAACATTTTCAGAAATAAAAAAGATGAATATAGTAGCTCTATCAAAAACATCCGACGGTTCTCGCTGCAGTTAGCTCCAAAAAAACATTAAGCAGGTAAGCTGAGCAAAAGTCAACCCTAGCTTAGACTAGCCTTTGTTTTTTTTTTTTAAAAAAAAAAAACCAGATTTTTGGAGCTTTGACATGGACTAATTGTTGTTAGCTCCTAAGATTAGACTCTAATAATCTACTAGGCACCAGAAAGGATCGCCGGAGTCAGGCCTTGCTGGACGCCGTAATATTTTTTTAGTTGATCATCTGGATTGCTTTACTGCCCAAGACTAAGCTTGCTCATGTCCAACATCTGCCAGCTAGCGCCTGAGCGAGCCACCGGCGCAGAGCCTGAGTATAACCCCGAAGCACTTCTGCTCCTCCTGTGACGAGAAACAGTTGCCTTCAGGTTCTCCACTTCATTCTTCAGCGAATGATATTGACCTGCAACATCAAAGAAGAGCAATGTCATGGACCTCTAACTATTAACTTTGAAATAATCTTAAAGGGTGAAGGGGAAATAATCTCGACCACATATTTCAGAAAGTATATATGTGGTATAGATGATTTCCATCTCAATTTAGAGATTAATTTAGAGTCATATAGTTAAGACTTAAGAGGCACAAAGCATTGCACATGAAATACTACAATTTCGAAACATCTTATTCAAATTTCAACCAGAAATCACTAAATCAACTTTGAATACATGGTTCAGTTTGAACATCTTATTCAATTTTTATTGTTGAATAAGAAAGTCGCTGAAATGACTGAAGTAATTTGGGCAAATGACTTTCATGTTTACATAAATATGAACATCTTTGTACACACTAGAGATAAGGGTGCTCACCGTCAACGAGCAATTTTTCTTTCTGGATGCACGTCATTTGATGCTTTAACATCGTATTTTCTATGGTCAGATTGAGACGCTCCTGGGATAGCGAGTCCACTCTGGTTGCCAGCTCAGCTTGTATGGTCTACATGAAAAGATAATGCATAAATTGTATTCATCACTACAAGATTTGGTTTAGAAAAAAAAAGCCATCCTGATAAAAAAAAACAAAGCACATACCTCGAGAACACTAACAGTTCTTTGAAGCTCAGCAATATATTGAAGCTTCCTCGCCCTTGATCGCTGGCCAGAGTGCCTGTGAAGAAATGGAGTTACATATGATAACCAGAGAAGCCGTCACATTCATCATGTCACAAGTTTGCTCACAAACACCAGGAAAAGTAATTTCTTTAGAATCAAAGAACGGCAAAACAGGGCCATTTAATATTGTAGCCTTGTTACCTTTGAAACTTGCCAAAATAAGTTTTATGAAACAGCTATTAGCAGATATAGAGGTCAGATTGACAAGTCTGTTCCTCAATTCATTTGGGAAATGTTTCAATTTTCCTTCAAGATATGCTTCTATGATAAGTTTAATTTTGATCAACTGGTACATTGAAAAAGATCATATTGCGCGTAGTTTCAGCATGTTCACCAATACAAGGAAGTAGTTACAGGTTATCAATGTATCCATGCATAGACATGCTTTTTTGTTACGAAATTTCCAAGACTAGAATTGTTAAAGGAACATATTCTAAAATTAATAAGGGAACTTCAAAAGGCATCAAAAACTTAGCATAGGTGAAAAGATTTAGTTTGAACTGGAGAATTTCTGTTACTTTCGTTAAACTAAAGCTACTTTTTAATTTTGTCATATGGTTCACATTATATTTTCATGTTTTATCATCCCATAGCAACTCATGATATCTAACCTACTCTTACAGCTACCTTATATTGTCCATTCCTAGCTATTAAACATGACGACAACTTCCACAAAAACTCTCAAAGACCAGGTGCTTCAATTAGGAATTAGAAAAGCAATACATTAAGCTGGCTCAAATTCATCCTGTATAACAACCATGTATGAATCAAAATATTAATACTCACAAAGGGTATTGGTATAATGTCCTTTATTAATCAGTTAAGACGAAAACTTAGAAAGGTTCACCAAAACCAGACACAACAATGGTACGCATTGGGGTCCTAGTTCTACTGGCAATTGGCAAGAGAAACGCATTGAAGTTGCAAATAATATCAGCATTTAATCTTCCTCTCAAAAAAACTTTTTGTTAGTAGATAATAAGAAAGTTTGTAAATATTCCAACTATTAAGTTGAGATCAATGAGCAATGGCAAGCATCCTAGCAGTTGGACTTTCTTCTGAACCCTACATATAAATTATGTCAGGCAGCTTCCATCCATAAGAACATTCAATTGTTTCAAAACTTCTTACATGATAAACAGATACAGACATATTCTTGATTTCTCCTCCTATCTTGCACAGCTTTGCTATTCCTACAAGCAAATTCCTAATCATCAAGCTATCTAGTTTATGCATATGGACACTATTCTACTACCAGAAATCAAGCCAATAACATACAACTTACTTCTAAAAGACACCTTTTAAAGCCATGTTCATTAAAATGGTGACAACAATTTATGTATAATTTACATTTTCCCCTACGCTATCCACTAGATAAACTATACAGCAATAAGCTATGTCACACAGCTTCATAATGCCAACAGATAGAATATCTGCAAATGCTGCAATGCAAACTGATTTTTAACATGCTAGCTCATCTAAAGCAAACTCAACCTTAATTATGAAATATAAGCCTTCTGCAAGCTTGAGAGACATCTTAAATAGAAACATCACATGAATAAAGGTCTATTGTTCTTCAGAAAGAATACACAATGTAGGAAAAATCATTGCCCAATTACACATGTCAATGTGATCAATGCTAGACACTCCACACTTACTTCTAAATTCACATAAAGTAAGGTGCAACATTGACAAGCAGAATGTGACAAATTCAATCAGATAAAACAATAGATATAATGGTTTCATCAGCCAATAAACTTATAACAATCAAAACTCCATTTATCCAAAAAGAAGATATACGACACAATTGAAAGCAGCTTTCCCACCTGGCTGAGTCAAACATTTACTAATTAAGGCGATCAGAGAGAGCTGAGACAAAAGTTTAATATTACCTCCTTGGTGGCTTGTCCGAGGCATGATGAATTCCAGTTATTGGAGGTTGAGCATCTCTTTTCACATCAGACTCACTGTAATTCAATGTGTTTGAAAAGTCTGATGAGTAATGCAATGAATTCGACAGACCAGTACCAAACAATGCAGACATCACTGAACTCTCCGAATCCACCAAACCGCTTTTCTGCCTAGGCGAATTGGGACCATATACATAATCTGCCTCAAACAGGCTGGTCACTTCATCTTTTTCGATTTCTCGAGTTTCATGGGCATCCTGAGCATCAGTAGAGCAAAAAATTGAACTATGAAGGACAGATAGATCCTCAAGAATGGCGACCGAATCACTTGCAGATCTACGAAGAAGAGTCCTTTCAGGGCTAGTTTCTGGTAGGATGGGAGAGTCATCAAGTGAAATTTGTGAGGGAAGCCTATGGTGCCTTGAACTTGAACCAAAAGCACTATGAGTAGATTGTAATGTGTAATTAAGTGCATTCACCGATAGATCTTTCTTCTGGCACCGGTATCTAGGGGGGAGCTGAGAGGACCGTGACATAGTAGTAGAAAGCTTGTTTCGAGGCCCTGCAAAATTAAAAATTTTAAATTAGCTTTTATTGTTGATAATCGTGTAATAAACAAAATATCTGTAATTATTATGCCAGATAACTTACGTCAACGACAGTCATAGATGTAGGAAATTCAAGCCAACAATATGATTGAATCTATTAAATTTTCTAATCTAATCCCACAATGCCCTAGATAGAACACAATATTTGAGAAACTATTATCTCCTAGATAATACAATATTTTAGGGAAAAAAAAATCTGCTTATGACGGTTATCCGATGAGAGATTGTTTGAATCGACAGAATATCAAACATATATGTACAATGTCATACATAAAGAGAAACAAATTCCATCAATGAATAATCACAATGCATCATAATAATGTTCAATTGAGTATTCCCCAATTTTTTTTAATTATTAGAAAAACTTTAGGGGAGTACTCCATCTACCCCAAAACCTAGAACCGCAAATTTCCAGTGGATTGAAGCAATAGAACAGTGACTCTCAATACTCCTTAAAAAACAATTGAACCTAGAACCGCAAATTTCCACGCACAGAGACACACACACATACACACAAAACGCTTCAAAAAAAAAGCCAATAAAGAAGCAAATTCTCACATAATCACCCAAATTTTGAAGGAAAAAAAAAACAAAAAAAACAAGAAATCAAAACACCCAAGCATGGAAATTGCGCGAAAGTACTTGGAAAATAAACGCATTACCAGTTTTTAAAAAATAAACAAAAAACACAGAGTCCGATGGAACGCAGATTGTGGGGTCCTGAACGCAATGTACCTTGTGACTATTCGCGGGGATGAAGAAAATGGGGGAGAAGCGTTCTGAAACAACGGCGGCGGGGTGTGTGTTTGTGTGTACTCGAGTTTGTCTCTTCTTCTTCTTCTTTCACCTTCTCTCTCTTTCTGTGAAAGTTGAAAGGGAAAGATGTGAGTCACATCATATTGATATTTTTCTTTAACAATTTGTATACGAGAAGTTTTATAATGCTCCGGATGTAAGTTTCGAAATTTACACTATACCTACTAAAATTTATTTTTTAAAAAAATTTTTTTTAAAAAAATTTAAATATAAAATTATTCAAAAAAATAAAATATATAATTTTATTGTTTAAATTATTTTTATAAAATATTATAATATATGTCAAAAATAATTATCAAAATATAGTAGTATAAAATTAATTTATTTGTTTATAGTTTCTTATCGATTTATTTGACAAGATATTTTATTTTTTTGAGATAATTTACATTATAAAAATATAATTTATTTTTCTGAATAATTTTGTAGTTAAAATTTTTTTCAAAAAATGTTTCTAAATACAAGTTTTAATAGATGTGGTGTAAATTATAAAACTTATACCAGGAGTATTATAAAACTTTCCTCCCATATACTACATATTTATGAAAAGCATACCTTTATTTAAACTTGGCAATTTATTATTCTTAAATATGAAAATGGTAAAATTACCTCCCTTAAATTCTCCATTTTTTTATGTGATATTACTGTTGAGTTTGTCTTTTCTCTCTAGATAGATTTTTTTTTTCTTTTCTTTCATGCACCCTCTAGATTTTTTCTTTCTATATTAACTTTTATATTTTTTTTCTTTTAACGGATCAAAATGGAAAGAAATTATTTGTTTTATCTTGACCATCGAATTTAATTTCAATCATATATTTTAATAACATACTAAGCGATAAACAATTAACTCTTCAACCATATAATGGATGGAAATAAATTGTTAAAAATTTATATCAATATTGAAATTAACGTCAACATTACTATTTGCAATCTCCTTCGACGTTGTTGTCCCCTTTTTGAACTTGCCCTTGGTACCGGTACGATTGTTACTTAATGTAGAATATTATATGTAATAGTTTAAAATATGTATAAAAAGTTCTGAAAAGTTCTAAAACTTTTGTATACATCATACAATTATATGCTATGATTGCATATTTTCAAAAAATATCTTCTAACACTCAAAAACACCTAGAATATAACTCCAAACACCTAACAACACATTAGAATATCCTAGAACAATATTCCCTTCACTTTCGAATTTTCCTGTGTATGTGTTTATATTTAATGGAACGCTATTGAGATTTGAGAAAGAATAAAGAAACTCCAAATATGTTCGATAGCTGTCTTTTTTTTTTTTTTGAAAAAATTAACGTGAAATTTTTTTTCTGTAATCTGTTATTTTCTAGCGACAGCTGTAATAGGTAATTACATAGATGTATAATGTATTATTTTATATTCTACCAGCCGAGAGAATCTATTTACGGATAGGACAGATCTTAAAGGTCTGTTTCACCTCCTATGGGAAGTGCGATGGTTGTAAAATAGACCTTCCATTATATGACTTTGGTTAGAAGCTTTTAATTGTTTTGTCAAGTTGTAAGCAGCTAATAAAGCACATGTCATTCCTCCTATCTCTCTTCTATCTTTGTAAGCAAAGTAGAATGAAGATGAACACTGTCATAAAGCGCCGGTTATCGTTGTATCAGCAATCTAGCAAGCATTATGGAAGGGATGAATGTGATTCATGCATTTCGAGATAGGTGCAGACGATGAGATGGCAGTATTGTCGTAGACTACGCAGTAGAACAATATACAAGACGCGCTCCAAGATTCTTCAAAGAACGGACTTCAAATAAAAGGAAGACCTAAAATTGATAAATTCATAAATTCATATAAGCTTCTTGTATGATAACACTTCAAGTTCTTTAACAATACTATCTATAATCGCGCGATAGCACCAACTCCGCATATAATATTATTTTATTTTATCTCCCATCACTATGATATATGCTAAAAATACTAATTTAATCGGCCGAAATATTATCATTCAACACTATGTTACAGCATACAATACTATCATCTAATGCATTGCAATGCTAACTTAAGTCGTTTAGAGTATTAAGTATAAACAATGTCATCTTGTCTAGAGATACAGAAAGTGAGGATTCGGACTTATCCGTATTGCTGCCTATGGGTCACGGTTGGCCCGCACTGAGCCCAACTTGGCCCGTGAAATATTGAGCTCTAGCTCAGCTTGGCTTGGTGGCCCGTCGAGCCAGAACCCGTATGGGCTGGCTTCGTCAACATGATTGTAGCGTAGAGCTGAGAGCTCTACGCTAGGACTCTCCTGTGTGGCTGTGCCATTACAAAGCTAACAGTTGTATGCTTGTTGCTTTGCAACAGCTCTGGCATGGGCTAAAATTTTAGATGAGTCCCGTACGTTCAATTTGACGGCCAGAGCAGTGGCTCGCACGATCAGCACGGACTACGGTTCAGCCTTTACGTACAAATTTTTTCTTTTTTGCAGCTTTACTCTTGTCGGTTTTTGTCGGGCAATATATTACATACTTATAGTATGGTGTTAGGTTCATTATTTTCTTAACTTCTAATAAAAGGAAAAGAATTTACAAAAAGTACAGAACACATGTTGTTGTTGCAATACTAATTCTCTTGTGAACAAAATTATCCAATTGTGATGTTGACACTAAATTAAACAAAGACTAATTATGGTGATAGTACAAGACATTGCCATATGTAGCACAACATATATTTTAGTGGAACAAAGCAGGTTTCTTTGTACTAAACATTATGAAATGATAAAAACAACCCCTACTAACCTTATGCAGTTATCTTTATATTATGAAATGATTAAAAAAAAAAAATGAAAGGTTGAAATAGGATGAGGGTTGGTTTGGGATGGTTTTTCTCTACAGAGACTGTTTTGTAAAATTCGGAATATGATTTTCCATAAAACTCTTTATATTCTCATCAGTCTCTTTCAAGATTTGTTATGCAATTCTCCTTGTACTAACCTTATGAAGTTTTACAAATTTCAGAAAAAAAATTGTATAAAAGTTATATAGGTGAATGATTTAGTATGATTTTATATTAAAATTTTGATACATTAAAGTTGAGTCTCACTGGTTGAAATTCTAGCAACATCTAATTGAAAAAATGTTTATCTTTAATCAGCACGTTCTTATTTAATATATAGAAAATAAATCGAACTCAACAGTCAAAACTTTTATAAAAAAAAGGAACTGAGTCTCAAATTTATATGAAATAAAGTGGCTTGTATTGGATAATTGGGCTTCGTTCTGCCGCCACTGCCTACCAACCTTTCTATCTTCATTTCATTCAACAATTTCTGAGCTTATTCCATTTTTTTTTTGTTTTTTTTTTAAAAATAAAGAAGAAATGAAGTTCATTTTATATAAAAATTAAGAACTTTATACACACCTGAGCAACTCTTGGATGCTGTAGTTTCAAAATTGAAGTCTAAGGCTGTCAAACAGACCTAAAAGAAACTGAGTTTCGTATACCTGTGCTATATGACTTGTATAATCAGTAACTGATCATACAAATGGAGTGGTTAAAGCGGTCGCGATTATCTCAAAAATAAATCCTAAAAAAGAAAAATCGTATCTTTTAAAGTTAGAACATACCTCATAGGATATGTATTAACAGTAACATGTGTCGAACGAATGAGGTCTCAGTAAACTTAGATTTCAGATGATATACTTATTTATTATATTTTAAAATAAAAAATTAATTTAATAAATTATATATATAATTTTTTGGCACGTGCGCCGATAACTATCGAAATAGAAATGTGCTGTCCGGCACTATACTGCACGTATAACTATGGTTAACTGTAACACACAATTGTACCAGACTTGTGTGTCATCTTAATCATCTTGGTCCTACCTGCTCATACGTTTGCCCATGGAATCTATCATTTTATTCACATCTGCTCTGAAATGGATAAAATCACATTTGATGCTACTTACAATTGCAATCTTCATCATATGGTCCCAAAATGATATAATTTAATAACCGTAAACAAAATCATATTAAATTGAATAGTGGACGTGTAAACCGTGCCAGTCAGTGGTACAAGACAAGTTGTGTGATCTAAATGGTCGGAAGTTTGGTTCTTGGTAGCAGCCCAGTGTCACAATGTTATGCTTTTTCTAGTATCTTATGCGGCAACTTAGCAACTCTCTCTTAGCAATATATTTAATCGCTAAGCTTAGCCTCTTAAAAATGGCCTATGAGCTAGCTATGAGAATAGAGAGCTATAAAATACAAGAATACTTATGAAGCTCTTTGGATTCACTCAACTCGGATGTCCAACAGATTGCATTGCATAATTTTTCATTGCATAGAAATGAGGAGGGAACTCCTATTTATAGCTTTCTTGAGTCCTGACAGACGGCTAAGATTACATATATTTATAGCAAACTCCGTCACGTCTTATTTAATATATAGAATAGAAACCGTTCTTATTTTTGCAACAAAGTAGTCATAAGCAGCACAACACTTGAATGTTTTCTTCTCATTGCTCAGTGAAACACTATCAGCTTTGCTAGCACAAAGCATAATGTAATTGAATCCATTCTCCAGGGTAGGACAAATAGCCAACCACCTTTTACAATATTTTTTGAGATTAAATTGATAGAATTTATAATGTGATTGTATGCTCTCTTAAAATCACGAAAAAATCTCACGTCTAGTCCCGATCGTTTATCTAAATCTGAATATAAATCTTTTATGAATTTGATGGTGACGCTTTATAAGGCGCCTCCCATCTGGTCGAGTTAGCAATTGCAGACAAGTAATTCTTACATTTTATCATTTCTATTTACACCACTTCTTTTCATTTCTGCTTCTGAGAATTTTTTTTTTTTTTTTTTTTTTTTTTTGATGAAATCAGAAGTTATTTTTTTATTTTAAACGAAATGGTTAGCTAGAGAAGGAGCAGTACCACATTTTTAAGGATATTTAAAAGAGCACTGTTAGTGATTATGATAACTTTCTGATATAATTAAGGCCTTATATAGTGTATCTTAAGGTGTGTGGTATATATTTGATTATAATTTTGATTGTAACATAATTATCTAGATTTTCGAAGATTTTTTTTTTTCCAAAAATATGTCTTACGGTTATTTATAGACATAAGCCAATAAAGATATTTGCTCATTAGTAATTTATGGATTCAAACTTTACTGAACTAGTAGCGTACATATGTATATATGTCAGTGTTATCTATAAATTTATCTATTATAATAATCATAAAAAATGACTTGTAGAAAATTTTCAAGATAGTTTTTTCTTAAAAAATTGGCAAAATACCTTTTTTAGCTCCTGAACTTTACAAAAATGTGCCTCTATAACCCTGAACTTTAAACTGTACTTGCGATAATCCTGAACTACGAAAAAATGCCCACGATAACCTTGCCATCAGGTTTTCCGTCCGCCGCCGTTAATTCGCTGATGTGGCAATTTTAAAATTATTCTTTAATTAATTTGTACTTTTTTTAACTTTGTGGAGGGACAAATATATTTTTATATGTATTTTTTTTAGTTAATTTTTAATTTATTTTAACTTTGTGGAGGGATAACTATATCTTTATATGTATTAAAATTAATAAAAAAATAACTTAAAAACTGCCACGTCAGCGAATTAACGGCGGTGGACGAAAAAATTGACTGTAAGGTTATCGTGGACATTCTTTTGTAGTTCATGATTATCGCGATTACAGTTTAAAGTTTAGGGTTATGAAGGCACATTTTTATAAAGTTTAGGGATTAAAAAAAATGTATTTTGCCTAAAAAATTATGGGATAGATAATCTGTGTTATGTTCTTTCAGCTAATTTATAGAATAGCTGAAAATGGTTTTATAATTTACTTCAAAACTAAGAGGCCATAATCATTAAAAATAATTTTATAATTTTTCTTAATAAAAAATAAGTAAGAAAATTGCTTAGCTTAAGTGGAATTTACTTCAAAACTTCAGTACATGCCCCGCTTTGACCGATATATAACACCGTCATTTGAACGTCAAACTGCGGCGGCCCGCGTTGCGGACCACAAACTTCTTTAATTATCTAATATAATATCTTAAAATAATTAATTAAAAAAATAAAAAAATACTAGCTACCACATGAAACGAGTGAGACATTATATCCAATATATATATATATATATATATGTTTCCTACATTAGGATGAATAATTGAGGTTTTCACCTCATGAATTTGACATCTTAGGTTTGAACCTCATAAATGTCACTCCGTGAATAATAATACGGATTTTCAAACATATCCAGATAAACAATTTAGAATTAGATCGGTACTACTCATTAATTTATTTATTATGCTAATTATAAAAAAAATGAGCCAGTTAGGAACAAATATTTTTTTACGACAATATAAAAAAAAAATTGTATATTTTTTATGGATTGCGTATAGTTTAGATTGATCGTTAAGGTCCACTGGTAAGATGCATCGAAATGATACATGCATATATTGTTGGTATGGTTTTGAAAAAAGTCCATGTTCCTACCCAAACACCCATCTCCCCTCTTCTCTCTCTCTCTCTCTCTCTCTCTCTCTCTCTCTAGAAAATGTTTGTTGCATAAAAATAGGTTTTATTGGAGTCTACAACTTTTGTTTCCAAACTTTTTTTTAAAAATAGTTTTATATAAGCATTTTATTAAAAAAATCTGAAAATTTTATTTATAAATTTTATTACAACTTTTTTTAAATTTAAATATAAAAATTATAAAGCATCACAATATCATTTTTTTATTCAAAATTTTTCTAAAATTATGTAGACGCATGTGTTTTGAACTGATTTTGTAATTTTCTTTAAAGAAAAAAAATTTATTTGGAAAACTTCTACAAACAAAGTTTTTTTTTTTTTTTTTTTTGAGAATACCCTTCTAAAATCTAAGCATGTTCTTTGGTGTCTATTTCTACAAAAACGAATAATTTCTGTAAATTGTTGTGAACATACTACACTATATTGATAACTTGTCTAATTCAAGAGGGATTCGCCACCTCAGAATTTTTAGAAAAATAAAAAATATGATAAAGCAAACAAGAGCAATGCTAGTCCACCAATGGATTCACCAATTTTTTACCAAATATCATATGAGTCAAGAAAAGTGGTCAAATTTTGTGTTTGGTGTGATGCGTAGGAGGTTAGTGGGATGAAAGTTGTGAGAGATGTGAGTATGGAATTTTTCAGCAAACAAATCTTCTAACTTGAAATTTTATAACTTTTTTTTAAAAAAAATTTGTCACATTACTTTATATATTTTGACATCATCTTCTTCAGAGTTCTTAATTCTTCTATTAGAAGTAATAAGAAGTTTGACTAGTCAACAGTCCATTAATACAACCTTTATTATTTTCAAATGTAAAGACAAGAAATCAAACTTGTCTCTTGTTCTCTTCAGAATTTTCTTCTCTCTTCATTGCTTTCACATTCTTCCGATATAAATATACACTACCCTTCTCAAATCTCTTAAAAAATTAATTACCAATAGAAAATTAGCCTTCATATCTTCATACTCGTCACCATTAATGGAGCAAGAAGCTTCAGACGATGTTCCTCGCTATTTTCTCTGCCCAATCTCATTACAGATCATGAAAGACCCAGTAACAGCACCCACTGGCATCAGCTACGATCGCTCCAGCATCGAACGATGGCTGTTCTCCGACACTATCTCCACCAACGACAGTGATTTTGCCACTTGTCCGGCTACCAACCTTCCTCTCCCGCGTGACCCTGACCATCTCACTCCTAATCACACCCTCCGCCGTCTAATACAATCTTGGTGCGCTGCTGGCGGCCTCGATAGGATTCCGTCGCCCCGACCGCCGGTCGATTCGGCCGCTGTGGCCGCACTCCTCCGCGACCTCTCAGTCTCCGGCGAGCGAATCTCAGCTCTCAGGCGTATCAGCACTCTTATCACGGATAGCGAGAAGAATCGACGGTTAATGGTTCAATCAAACGCCGCTGAAGAAATCATTAAAGTCATAACTACCATCTCTGCTTCTTCCTCTTCTTCTTCTTCGTCCAAGGAATTACTTGTTCTAGAAGAATCCGTGAATGTCCTCCACGCGCTACGTCTTGCCGCCGGCGATCTTGTGCCGATCGCCGGAGAGAACCACGACATCGTCGACGCCATAACATATGTTCTTAAAGAATCTAAGAACACAGACGTCAGATGCAACGCAGTTCTACTGATAGGATCTGTCCTCGAGGTCGGAACGAAGAAGTTATTCGAGAGGCTAAAAATAGACTTCTTCGAATCGATTATATCCTTGCTGAATCAGAGAATCCCATCACAAGTAAGAAAATCGATATTAAAACTTCTTCTAAATTCTTGTCCGTGGGGAAGAAACCGATCGAAGATAGTAGAAGCCGGTGCAGTTTCAGAACTAATCGAATTAGAGCTCAATATAACGCCATCAATGGCGGATAAGAGAACCACGGAGCTCATCTTCAGCGTACTAGATCGTCTTTGTACGTGCGCCGACGGTAGGGCCCAGCTCGTTGGACATCCTGCGGGTATTGCATTGATCTCGAAGAGGATTCTTAGGGTTTCTGCGACTGTAGATGAACGTGGAGTGAGGATAATTTCATCGATTTGCAAGTTCTCGGGAACTAATGAAGTTTTGACGGAGATGCTGAGGGTTCGAGCTGTTTCGAAGCTGTTGTTAGTTTTGCAATCGGATTGTTCGAGATCGGTAAAGGAGAAGGCTCGTTCAGCGCTCAAATTCCACTCTCATATTTGGAAGAATTCGCCATGTATTAATGTCTATCTCTTGTCAAGGTATCCCTGAATTACAGATATATACCTATATACATACCTATACAGAACAGAAAAAAGGATTTTATTATTTTTCTTCTTCTTTTTTTTGGTCTAATCTTTTTCTTTTTTAATAAATTGCAAATTGGAGGTGAGAAAAAAAAAATGAGAATTAACAATTGTCACTTGGATGTCTTTTAACTTTTCTATATCTTTTCCTCCCTATATTTATATCTTATTTTACTTATTTACATCTATAATTTTTTTTAACTATTATACGATATGTATTAGTATTGTGCATATTCGGTGTAATTGTTGGCCTGTGAACCAGTGTGCTTGTCTTTCCTTGTGCTTTTTATTTGCTTTTTCAGACCGAAGATTTCATAGAAATAGACCCGTTCAGAATATAGATATACGTATATTTAATTTACCCTTCCAAACCTTCCCATGACTTGATTGGGATATTTTTGTTGTTATGTATATTTTACAAGAAGAACAAACATGTAAAGGTAAATGTACTGAATTTACAAAAAATGAATGAAATTTGCACAAAAGAATGATGATAATATTTCACTTTTTTAGGATTATACCCGATTTTGGACACCCTAACTTAAATCTGGTTAACTAATAGAGATGTGGCAATCATGGATACCATACCATCCATCATTCCCATTAGTTATCATATCTTCCTTTCTCTTTTTTCTTCTTCTTTGTTTCTTTTCTTTTTTCTTTTTTTTTTTCTTTTTTTTTTTTTTTTTTGGAAGAAATGATTAGGTAAACCCCTAACCCGACCGATTCACGGTTCAGGCCCGGATACATGTGGCCAAGGGGCCAGCATCATACCAGAGCCAACTCACATGATGAAGTACATTGTCTCAATCATTTCGGGGATAACTAGCAATATTCTGCACATCCATTGCGGGGAGAAATCAAATCCTAAAAGCCCTAAAAGCCATGGCTCCTAAACGCTCATTCAGTCAACAAGGAGAGCGGATCGCCACAGACGATTTGCCTGTGGCAGAAATTCAAACCGTCCGTTTAATGTACACGTATTACGAGGTGACCACCGAGGATTCTTTGTTGTTCGGTCTCCGGTCCGGACCGGTTGACGAACCCCTACCACAGGCGACCACAGACGGTCCGCTCTCGTCAACAAGTATCATGTTTGATCGGATAAATATTATTTCTCAATAAGCAACTTTCTTGAAGGTAATCACAAAACACACACACACACACACACACACACACATATATATATATATACATATATATGTTAAATTGCCAGGCAATACAATGTCCGCCACTTACTAGTGCCAACAATTACCAGGCACGGCCAAAATCGGCCGCAATGTGACTGCCTTACTAGTTGTATGACCTTTCGTGCACTGTGTGACCGATCATATACATGTGTGACCTTAAGTGTCACACATGCTACCCTTTTTTTGGATTTAGATATATGGATTATTAAAAAATTAATTTAATATACGGTTTCGCACAGTCGAGTACCACGAAACTTAATTTCGGCTTGATTGGTTTAGTTCAACCTCGACGAGCTTTAAAGGCTGAGTTCGAACTGATTCGATTCTGAAAATCTCAAGCTTGATCTTGGCTCAAGTGTGGCTCGATTGTATCAATTGCGCCAATTTGAGTAAAATCGAGCCAATCTCGACTCGAGCTCGGCTCGATTGCATAAGTTAGGCTTGGTCGAGTCGAGCTCGAATTCAAATTCGAGCTCGCTTAACTAATTTTATTGTTAAAGATATTTAAATAAATTAGCAAAGCCTGTTTAAGCTCTTAAGCCGAACGAGCTGAAAATACGATGCTCAGGTTCGGCTCATTTAATTGTTCGAGTCTGAATTCGTGTCGAACTCGGCAAGACTCAGACTGACTCGAGCTCAAGCAGAACTTAATCGAAGTCGAGTCCGATCTACTTGTAGCAGTTCGGCTCGTTTGTACCTTAAGTCCTGACGTACCGAATTTGGATTTAATAAAATTGCTAGATAAAAATCAAAACAAAATGGAAAATGGGAGCCCATGAATCACACAATGGAGGAAGTCAAAGCCAAGCTTACCATTTGGATTTGGTTGGCTTCTGTTAAATCTGACGTCGACGTTAGCAACGTGCAACACGTGGAATGACGGACACCCACGACCGCGTTCTTAAAAATTCTCATGCAGATGCAGCGCTTCATGAACTCTACATTCAAACATAGGATAATTCCATATCAACCACTTATTTTCGTACGCGTTTCGGATCAGCCCCTAAAAACGTATTTTCAAGAGCTGATTCGGCCATTTTAAAATAACAAGGGCTGATATGGAATTATCCCTTCAAACATCCCCGAATTTTATTATTAGATTAATACAGCTATAAATATAATTAAATACAATAAAAGTTTTAATTAGGTAGTCCCGTCTACTATCGTTGCGATCGCGAAAAGACGAAGAGGTAGGTTTTTCACTTGGTTGGCTGGCCGCAAAGATGATTAATTTATTAAGTAATTAGTGGCTAATTAACAAACAATGTAACATATGCATATATAAATATGTGCATGTGATAATTAGCTGTGTATCAACACTGACAACGCAATTTCGGCGCATGTGCTCTACTAATCTCTACTACTTTGACACCAAATGTCAAAATAATCACTTTGCTGCCGACGAGGCTTAGGGCAGATGGTGGGGCATCGCCTCATGAAGTAAAGATTTTATGTTAGAATCACGCAAGTATGGATGAGAGCTGACATACTCGTGTGATTATCTGACATCTAGGGAAGTGCTTGCTTTTGTGCGGATAAATTTTGTAATCAAACATTCTATGGATCTACCATTAAAGTGTGGATGTAGGCCATGCATGCAATTTATTTAACGGAGAAAATTATTTCTCAAAATAAGCAATAGATAGTATACATCATGAATCTTTAAAGATAAAAGAAGTGTTGGTTTTAGTTGTTGATGTGTAACCTTATGTATTTACTCCATTATCAAGGTGGGAAAAAGTATGTGAAATGTATTGAAATTTTTTTTTTTTTTTTTTGATATCCACAAGAAATACTTTGAGCAAAACCTATTTGGTGATCCAAATTAATAATAATACACCAATAAAATTTGTAGCCCATCTTTTCTTCATAATGTATACCAAAATAAGTTGTACAAATTTTCAAAATAACCAACCAGTGTTGGCCTAGTAGATTAGCTGGACTGCGTCTAGAAGATGACCGCGGCTTGATCCTCAATTTTTTGTCAATATGTAGAATAAAAATCGAACTCGACGGTCATACCGGAAAAAAAAAAATCAAAATAAGATTAACTTAGTCTACCAAATGCCATATTCCTAGCTCAGGTAATAGGAGCTCTAGTGATCCATATAATGATCCAATGCACTTCACCGCTAAGGCTTCTATTGAAATATTATATCATGTGATAAGCTCAGTACTTAGCTGCGGATCACAAAATCCTAACCATCCATTCCCCCTGTATTAGATCCAAATATCAGTGCTGGATCCAAATCCAAGAGTTGTAGATGGTAAGAAATTTAATGGTTCACCGCTTATTCATGAACTTAATTAGCTATTACTTACAATTGTATAAGAGCTTGGCTTCCCATACCTCCAGATTTATATCACAAACTCCCCTTCATAACCATCGTAATATATATGCCCAATTTTTCATCAACAACTTATAAAATATGTTTTGATCAGATTGAAACTAAACTGCACGTGTGTAAAGGTAAAAGAAAAATCTTGTGTTAATTATTAGCAACAATTCTGTAATCGTATATTGTATATATTTTTTAACAAAAATCAAGCAATTTTCATTCATGATGATGATGACGACGATGATGATTATGGATAAGAAGCTTGCATTTGAGGAGTTATACAGGGCGAGTTCTTCCAAACCATTGAATGCATTCTGAGTATCTCCTTCACCCTCTCCCTCGTCTTCTGTCCACAATCGAACTGCAGAAGCATGCACAGCTTCGCCACTGCGCCAACCTGCGCCATCTCCGCCAGCAACGGCGGGGCCGCCGCGAACTTCGCCAAAGAGTGCAGTATCCTCACCGCTCGTTCTCCAGCCACCCTTGAAACCCTAAAAATTTTCTTCGACACCGCCGCCACGCCTGCACCGTGCGCAACCAGCTCCGCCCTACCCTCTGCGCACCCGCACAGTAGGTCCAAAGCGATCAGCGCCATTTCGCAAACCCTAGTTTCTTGCTCGTCTATCAGTATCTCGATCAGCGCCGCCACCGCACCGGATTCAACCGCCTTGATTCTGTTCCTCCCCCAGGCGCATGCTTGAACGATGATCTTGATCGCCGATTTGGTCGCACGGTGGGTCATGCGATCGTTGATGACGTTGGTGACCTCCTGGAAGAATTCTTCGTTTAGCAACATTAACCTCGCCGGTGATACAACGCCGACGATAGATTTTGTCAATAAAGTCGCCTGAAATCGCGACTGGTAATTCGATCTCTGCATGATTTTTACCAAACTCTGGATTAAGTTGTTGTTTCTTGAAACAAGATCGACGAGTACATCTTCCTGAGAGATTCGTAAATTGTAGAGTATTCCAAGTGCTTCTTCTCCGGCGATGGAAACGGCGCCGTCATCGAACTCTTCGTGATCTCTTCTTCCTCCTCGTGTTATAACCGCTACGAGGAAATCTAAAGCCCCATCAACTTCGATAAAACACCTCTTATTTCGCTCGCTTTCAGAAACAATGAGCTTCAATTTCTTTAAGGAATTGAGTTGATGATCGGAGGGCGAGGATTTAGCTTGCTCAATGAGAACGGAGAGCTGAGATTTGTCGACGGGAGGCTTGGGAGTAGGGACGCGTTCGACGCCGTTGGCAGCGTTTGCGGTGCACCAAGCTTGGATTAGGCGGCGGAGGGTGTGGTTCGGGATCAAATCCGCGTTGGACGGTAGAGATTGCTTCGTCACGGGACAAACATGCTGCTTCTCGGTGAATATCCACCGCTCGATGCTCTGACGATCGTAGGTGATTCCCGTTTGGAGTGTCACCGGATCTCTCATGATCTCTAATGATATCGGACATAGAAAATATGATGGAACTTCAACTCCCGCCATAAATGGATATCGATTGAAGAAGAAAATAATTGTTTCAAAATCAAATCTATGAAGCTTAAATGAATTAATTCCGGAGAAGTTTGAAAATTAGTAGGAGAAAATTGGATCGATGAGTTGCAATAAATGAAGGATTGAAGATGGATTTGTAAGAGAAGAGAAGAGGGCGTTGAAGATGTGTAAGGGAGGAGATTCAAACATAATGTAAAAGTCAACACCGTCGACTTTGGCGCTACCGACGTAATAAATTGCATTTTTAACTGATAAAATAAGTACTGCTACCGATCTGGTTTTCTTGGATTTATTATACGTTATGGTAAAAGCGGAAATGCTGAAAGTATTTTACCAGGTCATTTGTTATCTACCATGAAAATGTCTCCCACTTTGACTCGATTATTAATTAACTCTTCAACAATGGCTATCCAGAACCAACTAGAAAGAAAATCTCCTCCTTAGTCGCTTGCGTGGATATTTGGGCAGATATATATATATATATATATATATATATGCCCTTCATTCTTTTATCTTGCAATAATCTTTTTACAAAATCTAAAAAAAAAAAAAAAAGGTAAAGCCGTGATAAATAATCAAACTCTGTTGAAATAAAGGGTATCTGAAGATATTAACATGCTTAAAAGTATGATTATTACGAGCTATTTCCGCACCTTCATATAATATTAAGTTGTCAATGCAAATATAAGTTTCTGGATGTATTACACTTTTAGAATACCTACAAGCATGTAATTTATAAATGTAATGTAGTTTCTAATTTAGCCAAAAGTCAAAGGATTTTATTCTTGTGATCACCAAAAGTCAAAGGATGTTATGCATATGAAAATTAAAATGACAGCTAGTCATATTAGGCAATGGCCGCAACGTTTCATGTCAAGATTTATGCCAATCAGATAAAAAAACTATTCTAAATTTCACTATTTTATATATATATATATACATATATATATATATATACATATATATATATATATATATAGATCGAGTGTGACTTTAGCTAATCAATAAGTATTTGAAAATTAAGTTTGATTAAGAAGAGCAACATAGATTACGGAAAGAGACGCAAAGATTTTTACGTAAAAGTTATTGAGGAAGACAAGGAAAAAACTAACGGCGATCATGTAAACCAATATCTCTCTTTTCTCTCTATCGCTGAGATATACAGTACCCCGAATTACAATGCAGCCATAAATACTATCAGACTTAGTGAAGAACTGCTAGAAGTTTCAGTCCTATTAGAGTGCTCTCAGCTGCGTGAACTTGATCCGGTTAACAATATCTTGAGCGTCTTTTATAAGCATTGCTGGGTACTCATATAGAACGTGATGGTTGCGAAAGTAGTAGATTTGATGAGAATTGTTGGTTGACAAGTATTTGTTGCTCTCCTTGCGTAGGCTCCCACATTTGTTGGTGAAGCGCAGCGTATAGTTCATTCCTGCCGGTTCGGGCAGCAGTTACGAGGCTAACATAGTTTTTCTTAACTTCGGTCGAACGAGATTGGTTAGAATGCCAAAGTGCTGGTCGAGTTTCGATCTGACGTCGGTCTCAACTAGCCGATGATGTAGCACACATAATAGAACTTCGAATAGTTTATTGGGACCTCGGTTATATTTGAAGTGTCTGTAGGCACCGAGCTGATGTTAGTCTCGACTTGGTGAATCCGAGGTGTGCAGATGGACGACTTGGACTGCTTGCGCACCTTAGTTACAGGTGATATTTGAACTCTCTATCCAACCTGGTGGTCAGCTCGTCTACAGACACGTGACAGTTCACATATATATATATATATATATATATATATGATTCTCCCATAAAAGGATATCTGATAATATAATAGGAAATCTATTTATCTTTCTCATATTATCTTTCCAAATATATTCGATTTAAAGGGGGTGGATGTGTATGGTGTATTTTTTTTGGTGTTATTATCTTCAATAACAAAAAAGTGATAATTAATTTATGTTGTAATTCGTTTTGATAAGTATAACTTCTAAATGGCTCGGATATAATACGGGTGGCCGACGTAGCAATGTTTGACTAGTTGGCCACCGTTGCTGCACGTTAGTTCGTCTGACTTTCTAACGCGATCATGCAATTAGATCACGTGGTTCATGATTTAAAAAAGTATCGTTGAAGGTAACTTCCAGCCTTTCATTTACTAGATTCTACTGAAAGTTAAGGTCGTTAGCAATTTTGTCAACTTTTGATTGGATTGCTGCCTTTGCCTTATATATATATATATATATATATATATATATATATATATGGCAGGAGGAAATGATGCAAAGAATATATAAAGTGTCCAAGCTAGCTCTCTAAATTAATATCACAAATATTTAACTACTAAAATTTTTAAAAAAATTAAACATTAAAAAAATAATCTATATGACTATAATTTTTATATTCGAATTTTTTTTAAAAAAATATATTTAAGAATAGGTCTTCCGAAGCTTTAATATTTTAATGAGTTTTAAAATTGATTCGATAATCCACTAAAATCTTAAAGCATCAGAATATTTTTGTAAATATATTTTTAGAAAAATTTTAAATATAAAGGAAATATATTTTTGATATGATCTATAGTTTGAATTCAAAATTTTTTAAAAATATTATTAAATATGTGATGAAGGACGTAAAAATAATGAATTTAAAATTAGAAGTTTATTTGTAATTATGTAAAGTGCAGGAGCTGATATGCAACGCTCCAGAAGAACAACATAGCCCCCACTTTGATTAATCGCATCCTCATCGCGATTTCAGATAGGATAAAATTCCTATCATAATCGGAAAAACAGGGCAGATTGATCCAAGATGTATGTTTCAAACCAACTTGTCCTCTGTCACTAACATCTCGTGGTGACAAACATTTTATTAAATGAAGTCATGTCCTTTTTCTCAAAAAAAAAAAAAAAAAAAAAAAAAAAAAAAAACCAACTTGTCCTCCATGATCGGTCATCGACACCCGTCACACGATGCTCCCGACTACCCTTCCGTCTATTTTTACAAGCATAATTTTTAGTACCGGTCTACAAAATCCGTATCGGACGGCAGGTGCTTATTCCGACAGTTGTCGGCATGACACGAACCGGCAAGACACGTATTAAAAAATTTTATATTTAAATTTTTTAATTTTATTTTTATTTAAAAAAAAAATATGTATCGACACGTGCCAGAATCTGAATTTACCGAAACTCAATTCGGCTGGGCAAAAAAAACCTTATTTAGAAGTACCAGATATTCCGATTATCCATCCGTCGTGGTTGACTCGTCTTAGCCCGGAAATAAAGCCACAAACATTCAGAGTCGCATGCTGAGGCACCCGCTCGTCATTTAGAAACTCTCATTTATGGCATACATGCGCGCTGAATATTCAAAAAATCTGAAAATTCGAAACTCGCAGACCAAGCCTGCACCAACCATGCTGATCAACTAGAACCCAGCTGCACATAAACACTTCGTTTCGTTCTAATTTTGCGAACTTGTATAATATTGGTGAAGAAGTGCTGCGGTAGATCTCAGGATCCACTTCAATTTTTCTTAAAAAAAAAAAAATTGTCCATACCATGATGTTGATATTCAACATGAATTTGCATTCGGATTATTCTTGAAGTTTTATGATTTTGTGCCAATTAATGAGTAGCCGATAAGAAACGGAAGGTACATCGTTATTCTGATTAATGAGTAGTAGATATGAGATTTGGACTTCTATTTTGAAGACGATATTGAAAAAAAATAAGAAACATAATTGCAAATTACTAGTCCACATTGTCGTCTAACCTCGCAAAATTAATGTTGCACTAATATTTTTCTATATTTTCTTTTAGAAAAATTTAAGGTAATTTATGCAATTTCTTAAAAAAATAGAAGGTGCTTATGCACCACATACATGTATTTCTTTTAAAAAAATTATGTCCAAGACAATTATGTTACCTAGAAAATATGAGATACTTCATAAAGAATCAAAATGATACTTCCTGCTTCTTCAGGTAGGAAGATTTGAGAAATAAATTAGAAAACAGTGCCGTAATTCACCTAAGGATCAAAATTCTCTATGAATGGAAAACAGCCTTAGGCATAGTTTTACTCGTGGAATGGTTTGCTCATGGAATCTTTTCCTTGGGGCTCCAGAAATGAGTACGAATGTGGGGAATGTGGGGAATGTGGTTCTATTTTCTTTCTATCATGAATAAGGTACAATAGTTAAACTATAAAGTATTCCCAAAGCCATATCCAAATAATCAAGGGAGAGTTATATACCAGCTCTGCACCAATTGTGTTACCAAGCATACCCCTCGATTACAGAATCATTTTAAAAACATATTTTATATTAAAAAAAATATTTATATAGTAGTTAAAAAATACTTCTAACACCATTTTTGAAATAGGACTAATTTGTAATGAATTAGTGACAAATTTATGATGACTTTTAAAATCGATATGTATTTTTCCAAAAAATCAACGAAAGAATACATGTTATACGACATCTCTGAGAATTAAACTAATATCCCATTATTAAGGAAAATTTAACAAAAGGTTCACTTATTTTTTTAAAAAAAAAGCATGACAAACACAAAAGACACGCCAAAAATCATTTTTTTGACATAAACTAGCTCTTCATGTTGGTTGCATCAAGCTGGAGTTGGAAGGCGCTCGTATAAGAGGATTCCCTTCTTGTAATCTGGCTTGGTTTCTGATTGAAGTTGATATCATCTAACTTCCCCTGATTGCTTCCCGAATTTGTGAAAAATGTGTCATCAGGCCACAAAACTAAATAGCATCAAAGAAATTATAATTTATTCCCAAATGTTACGCAAATAAATCGAGTTAGAAATTGTCAATTGGATGAGGAATGAATTCACAAACTTGGTACTGTGAGCGTCTGGTTATCTACTCTGCAGTAGGTCAGGGGAAGCAAAACGACACGTCGTTTACCTTTTCTCATGGAACTCTTTTGCAAAAATTCATCAACATGCAATGCAAATGCCAAAAAATCCCTTCTTCAACAAGTATCTGATGTAGCACCCAATTCAAATTCAAGATTTTGTCTTTTGTCAAAAAAAAGAAATAAAAAAAAATCAAGATTTTGTCCACATTTGACATAACATAAATAAAACCTTATCCTATTCGACCAAAAAAAAACCCTTATCCTAAATTCCTGTCAAGTCTTACACTAGAAATAAAACCGAAAGTAATTAATTTTTTTTTAAACAAAAAGTGAAACGTACGTGATAAGAAGCAAGTGACAGAAGATACAGATACCCTGGCACGCCGTTCGCGCCATCGTGAGCGAAGATGCACAGATTCCATCGCCGCGCTCATCTTTACGATTTCTCTCACATCGCAAGCTAGGGCTCCACTGAATCGCCGGTTGGCGACGAATTTCGAGGAATTTGGTGACGAAGATGGTGGATGTAATTCGGGACCCGTAAGCCTGGTAAAAAGCACATATGCAGATTTAGCAAAGTACCAGGCCTCACTTAGTATGGGTTTCTAAGGGCCCAACAAGGCAGACCTTTTGATCATTCTATGTACTAATTCGACAATATTTAGTAGCAACCGAGGGATATGGATCTACGTCGACCCAATTCCGAGCCGTCCCGATCACTCATCTCACGGTTAGCAGTGTAGATGATACACCCACTGTGGGTCATAATGCATCGTAGTAGATTCATGTGCCAAGTTTTCCTGTTAAATATAGTCCACTCAAAATGGCATCAATAATAAACATCGAAAGGGATATAGCGCATCAATTCATCTCTTGGCGCCGATTAAGATGACATATGGAGTAATGGAGACAAATGACGATCATAAGTATGGCGTACCCTTAGGAGGTGTTCATTGGTTCAAACTGGATTGACTAAATCGAAAAACCAGATCAGACTGAATCGAACAAGATTATAATTGAAAATTGACAAAAAAAAAAAAAATCTTTGCTCCTGTTCTTGGATTTAACTGGGGACCGAAGACCGATCAGGTTCATACGTCCCAACCATACTGAATGGACTAGTCCACTGCAATTTATGAAACGAACCGGTATTACTGCATGTCCTATTGCTTGCAGACCCATCTGTGCGATGTAACATTTCATTTCAGACCCATTTGGTCCACGTTTTCACATCCCTTTACATGCCAAAGAATCTGGTCGGCAAAAATCCACGAACACAAATACACTCGATTTTTGTTTTTTAAAAAAGATCAAATAAATTAAGATAATTTCCTGAATCAAGTTATTAGACTATTAAATTTAATATTTATATTAATCGAAGATCGGTTGCTAATTTCTCGTTTCTTGGATCATGGGCCGATTAATTTCATTGCTCTCAGATCATGTGCTACGCTGAAATGCATTGCTGTAACAAATGTCCGACATTCCATGCTGGAAGAAAAGTCAACCATCTAAGTATGTCATGCACAAGAAAGTCAACGTTAGAATGAATCTAGAACATTTCCAACATTCTTCTTGAGGTCCTTTTGGTTTGGACCTGCAGAAGAGTCCAATTTCAAGCTTCCACCATTCTAGCACCCACAAGAAGTTTTACCTGGGGCCAATGGCACCTCGAACTATATCGCTCAATTTGGTTGAAATTTTATGACTAATATATACACTAGAAGTGTATGCTCCTGACGAATTAGTGCCAAGTCTAATGCCGCCGAAGAAAAGAGAAAAGAGAATGTATAACCATGTCTAATTAAGTTCTATTAACCAAGTGGAAGCTTGAAATGTAAAACAGAAAAGAGAAAAGTTACGCCGCCGAATAGTGTATGCTCCCGACGAATTAATGCCAAGTCTAGCACCGCCGAATAAAAGAGAAAAGAGAAAAGTTTTGTCTGTATAACCAAGTATTATGTGGTAAAGGAGCTTAGATGATATTCTTTAAATGTAAAATTGAGATACAAAAAGGACGGAAGAAGATATTAGTTGTTTTTCTCTCCCTTTCCCCTTTTTTTGATGTTGCAAAAGAATCGTTTGGACAGATTATGTTTTCTTTGCAGCCCGACGATGTTGGTGAGAGCCACCTAATACCATGTATGACTAGTTGCCTAACGTCGGCATTAATAAAACTCAGGAATCAAAGCATATGTGATGGTCCAACTATGCACATGCCTTGACATTATTATTCAGAAGCGCCAAACACTTGAAATCTATAAGCCACCAGTCTATTTCAGCCAATGTTGTTTTTGAAATGTACTTCATTGCAAATGTTTGGAAAATTATTTTCATTTATATTTTTTATAGTGGAAAAGTACATATGTATTATATGTTACCATTAACATAGCATCAATTTATACTAATTTGTAAGACCACTAAGAGCCTCGAGGAACATCTCCATGATGAAAGTTCATAGAATTGATCTCCGGATCTTGCCAGCATTCTTCATATCCTTCGTCTTGCCAATTTAAACTCGAAACATCGACAAATCCATCGGGCGGGACACTGGTAGATCATCGCTGAAAATACCATCAAAACAAAACCCAAATTCTCCCATGGAATTAATAATCGATCTGCTTCTGATTGTTAATCCCGACAACCTGGAGCAGATCCGACGGCCGATAATCTTCCGACGAGGGCTATGGTTCAAGGACATGTTATACAGCAAAGCGAGGTCGATCGTGGAGACTAGGTTCGCTCAAAATTAATTCCGGCGATTTCATACTGCACGAGGCCCGGGTTCATTTGCGGCGATATAGGAATCTGTAACCAGCCACGGCGGCTGCTCCGGCGGCAACCCTCACCTACGGGGACGTTGCGGAGGGCCCCGCCTTTTGTCCAGTACCGCCGGCAACCTTTGCAGAAGAATCGAAGCTGCGAGAGGCTGTAGGTTTTGTAGTAGCAGAAATTCGAGTTACTAGAGTTACACCAAGGTTGCGCAGTGCAACCATAGCTCCATCTCACTTGCCATTATTAATGTCGAAGAGTTGCACGCTCGCTGAGAAAACCTGGGATAATTGCAGATCAGCCCTCCCTATTTCGGGGGTGTGCGGATCAGCCCTCCGAAACGCGTGTTTTCGGGGGACTGATCTGCAAAAAAAAAATAACAAATCTGCCCCCAAAAATATATTTTTGGAGGCTGATTTGCCCAATTAAAAAAACGGGGGCTGATCTGCAAGAACCCCAAACCCTTTAATTGGTTCTGCAGTTTGGATGGGGGGAAGAGATAGGTGGGATGGAGATTCGTATACGTACGGGTTAATTATTGGTTGCAGAGGGGAAGAAGTAAGTTGTCTAGTGATTTGAAAACACGGAAAACCTCTACGAAGCACGGACGGACAGGAATAGGAAACACGACAGACACAGAATACTATAATTTTTAGAATAATATAATACAGCATTAGCTCAGGACAGTAATAATTACTTTAATTTAATAATATATAATAAATATTTAAATTAAAATATATCAATATTTAATAGTAAAATTTTTATATAATGCAATATGTTATATATTTGAATTAAATTAAAATAGCAAAAATTTAATATATTAATACAATAAAAAAATAAAGTGTTATATGAAATAACTATATTATAATATTTACTGTGATGTACTGATTGAAATATAAAATATTTTACTTTATAAAATAAAGAAATAAAAGAAATACAATTTATATATATAAAAATATATTGACACGAATATCAGACACTTTTATTTGACATGTCCAACGCGAGTATTTGGATTTTTAAATTTTTGGACACTTATTCAGCTTGTTCAAAACATATGCGGATAAGTCCACCGGGTGTTCATATCGAATACTGTTTGAAATAAAATTTTAACGTATTCATACTTCTTATCTCCAGCTCTATGCAATTGAGGGGCTGTTTGGTTTGATGCAGTTAAAAATAGGAGTTTCAAACGCAGCAGTTAAAAATGCTGGAAGTTGTAATTTTCTGTTTTCGTAATACAGAATGTCTGTTTGGTTAGATGCAGTTCGAACTACTGGAGTTGAAAAGTTGTTGTTTGGTTTGATGCAGTTGAATTCTGCAGTTAAAAATTTGGTGTTTGGTTTGATATAGTTGGGTGAGTATGATGACCCGCGGTAAAATTACCTCCCTTTCCTTTTTTTTTAGTATTTAATATTATTAAATTCTAATACTAGTAATATTTTTAAAATAATTCTATTAAATTGTACAAATTTTAAAACTTGTAGTGAACATATATTCTAGAAAACTGATTATTCAGACAAGTTTTCCATGTAATGTCAGAGCTCTTGAAAAGGCAACGCCGTCCCAAAATTTCACCCAGACACTAGCAATTCTAATTCGATCTCACAAGGACAAATTGTTTGGAGATCGAGAATTCATCTTTGCCGATTACAGCTACACCTTCGTCTAATGCTCTCAGATCAGCGAAAAGTCTAGAGACAACGCCGACTCACGGCAGCACCGAATATCGCGCGCAATCGCCAGCTCTGCCACTCCGGCAACGCATGTGCCGCTGCTCTCCGCCGCCACCGCTGTGAAACTTCTCGATTGCAGTAAATGCCGACTGCATTTCTTGAGTTGAGTTACAAAGGCGGTGCTGGACGGCGGCGGTATTGCAGAAATTTACCTCCCATCTCGGGAGAGGGACGAGAACCACGAACAGGCCAACTTGCAACTGCAGCAATGGTGTTAGCAGAGCGCGTCGCTCGTGCAGGAATTACAACTACGGCCTCAGATCTCGCAGTTCCAACCACTGCATTTTACCCACGAACTGCAGCTTATTTGTGGTGGGTCCCACGAACCGCAGCAAACCAAACACGTTATTTTCAACTCCTGTTTTGAAAATGCAGCAAATCAACTCCAACTGCAGGTATCCAAACAGCTCCTGACTTCTTTATAAAACCTCGACCACTATCCCAAATATTACAATTTAAATATGATATCATGTAAGAGAGATTTTTAGGTTATCATACGTCAGCTAACTTATTAGGCTTAGTTAACTATATTTATTATTCAAAATGGAGAGAAACTGCTACGAATTAAGAGATCAAGTACATATTGGTGGATTAAAATATCTATAATTATATTTTTTATGTTATCGTGGCGGAACGTCAAAATAAGTATACATGGACTACACAAAAGATCCATTGGACATGAAAGATTGGTGAATTAGCAAGGACAATTTGCAATTCTAATATGTGAAACGCTAAGTTGATGTATCCTGAATTATAACATTACCCACACCTTCAAGATGATGAATTGACATTTGAACAACTTATACAAAGATTGCCAAAGCAAAGTTTAGGCCAAGTTCGTAGTGAAACTTTGATCCAAAGTAAGCACTTATTGGGGTATATATATATATATATATATATATATATATATATATATATATTAATATTTATTATTTTAATTCATTTTGCTAAAAATAGATATACAGGATTATTTCAAGTTTTAAATTATTTTTTAAGAAAATTACACGTTAGATTACTTATCAGAAAGAACAACATTATATATGAGAAATTACAAAAAAAAAGGCCATTAATTCTCAAATTAAATAGCGATTAATTGAATATGAATATTACATCTTTTCTGTCATGTTCTTTTAATTATTTTCTATCATCTTCCTTTTCTTAACTATTTTTCACTTTACTTTTTTATATCTAAGCTCGTACCCCTCGCCCCACCCTTCCTAACCAAGAAGAGGTCAATTTGATTTTAGAAATATCAAATCAGTGATGGTTTAGGTTGAGTTCTGGTTTGAATGAAGCCCGAACTGATTTTTGGACACCGAATTCCAAGAATCTCACCTTCTGATTAGATCTTCAGACAGAAATTTGTCACTTTTTTCCTCACAGCGTCTGTTCCTCCACAATCGTGACAACGCTAGGAATCCCTTGGATTGGAACATCTAGTGAAATTAATGAATGTACATTAAAAAATGCATCCGGTATTGTTTTTGGTTTAATTAATAGAAAGTTTGTACTCGAAATTAAAGCGTCATTCAGTTCTAAACTTAGGACTTTTTAAGGGTTTAAGATTCTTATAAAAATATAAGCTAGTATTACGAATTCTACAACAATAATTTCAAAAAACAATTTTGGTTTAATTATCTATATTAAAAAATTAATAGAAAACAACAAGTCCTAGCTTAAATAAACTTTATTAGGGCTAAAGATCTCACATTTCCATTTTGAAAGTTACTATCTCGCTTGATTACCGGTGCTTTTTTTTCCCCACAATTAAATTTGCTGCTTCTATCTGTTAGTTTGATTTAGATTCCGTCAATCCTCTTCTTTCTAGAAGAGACTGTCTTGACGAATTCTATAATATTAAAAACAAAAAGAAGCTTTAAAATTGAAACATCGAGTCGTGATTTACATAATTTTTCTATGGCTATATTAGTTACTTGCTTTAACAATTTAGGATATTTCGTTTCTATAAGACAACAACTTCAATCGAGTAACAAGTCTGGGCAAGATCTTAGAGAGTAAGATGTACACGGTAATATTATGAAAGAGACTATGTTTGTAGTATCTTTTATCTAAGAAATTAAAATTAATAATACATGAGCAGGCCTGCTAGCAAGGATCAAAGCGAGATTTTCTATAATTGTGTAATATTTCAATGGCAATGTTCCAAGTCCAGATTTAGTAATACCTGAGAAAAAGATTGAAAAGCCAAATCTTTGAAGATGTAAAATTCTACTGAAGCGGAAAGTTTCTAACTTCTTTGTAGCAGTAGAGTCTTGCTATTGACAAATCCTTAAAATTGTTGAAAATTATATGAACATTCATTTCATAAGCAGTAAGAAATCCATGTACGTTTGAATTCAACAATGGACATTCCGGGCTCCGACCTTGGATCTAACGGTGCGGCTCGCCCTCAGAAAAAGTAGGTTTTGGATTCGAATCGCAGGGGCTTGGGTTTGATCATTATACAACTATTAATAGTGTATAATAAATATTATTACTCTGTCATTAGCTTTATAGAATTTGATAAGATGTTACAATATGCAGAGGCTTTTTATTTTTATTTTAGTTTGTAGAAGAGGACTACAGGGGAAGATTATAATTCTGAACAGACGATCATAAATGGTTGAGTAGAGTAAAACAGTAATGTAAATAAAGATGAAGAAAAACCGGTCCTTTTGTAATTCGTAATTGCCGCAATTTATGGCACCATTTATATTCTAACTGATATATCTCAATTTTTTTTATTTTAATTTAAGCATATCCAAAAGCTGGTACCATTAATAGACGATCAAAATGCTATGTATATTCTGGGTGAGATCTACTAAATTTACCTTGCAACATTTGCTGCAAAAGGCAAAGTCTAATTAGCCGGCTTGCCTACTCTGGGATGACGCTGTTGGCAAAATAGCTCATTATAAACCGTCATTCACAGGTTTGAATTCGTCTTCTGTATATCGGATAGAAATTTGTTCGAATTTTTTTAAAAATGTTATAGTTTATAGTAATTATATATTCATACCTAATAGTATATCAGTAAGTAATCTAAGTTTAAAATTTGTATTACCTAACCATTCTAAAACACATGTCAAAAATTATATTCGTCAAACTAATTTTTTGTCGCGGAGAAATTTCATCTGATATTTAAAAAAAAAAAAAAAAGGTGCTTTTATGCTGGTCAGAGTATAAGTTGACATCGTCATAAACGCGACTTGTCCAACTAGCGGACTCCATCCTCTGACCCAACGAGCGTTGAACAATCAATCTGTTTCGTTAGTTGGTAAATTGATGATGTGGCACGCTGCTCAGCTGTTTTGTTAAATTGTAGTTTTATGAATTTTTCAGCCAGGACAGTCACAAAAAAAATAATTCTTTTATGAGCAAAATTCTTTTACCATAATATAAAAAAAACTGCATTCTTGAAATTTTTTTATATTTACATTTGCTTTTACTCTTATACTCTACCATTTTCCTGGAGGAGCAAAATTGTAAACTGTTATTCATGATTTCTTATTGAATAATTAGATATCAGCTTAGATTTTAAACTTTACAAATCCCTCTTACTTCAAACTCTTTATAAATTAGCCCATCCTGAAATTCATGTCAGAGATATTGTGACTATTATATAAGTATTTTTTTTTAAAAAAAAAATTTGAATATAAAATAAATATAGATTTCGATATTATCTATAATTATGAATATTTAAAAAAAAAATACTTATAATATATATTTTAAGACTCCAAAATTTTAAAAAGTTTAAAAGCTAATCCACTAATCGTTATGACTTTGAAGCCTCAAAATATATATTTAATAGTATTTTTTGAAAAGTTTTTTAATACATAATAAATAAATTTTGATGTGATTTACCATTTGTATTCAAAGTTTTTTCAATTTTTTTTAAAAATAAGTATTAGAATGTTAAAATAAGCGGATTTAAAACGAAAAGTTTATTTGCAAACTTGTAACAAGCAAAGGCTGAAATGCAACTCTTCCTATCTTTTTCTACCACATAGCTAATACTGTTATACAATTTTTTTTAATGAGACAAGATGCTTATTTCCCATTTTAGTAATAGAGTTTGATAAATAAGATAAAAATATAGGAATTAATTTAATTGAGGTGATATAATATAGTTTGCGATTTTGTTCCTTTTTTTTTAAAGAAAAATACAGTGTATAAGAATCCACCACGGTGCTTTATTTATAAAAAGAAGTAATTTTTTTTTTCTAAAATTTTATAGTGTTTTAGAGATCTTCTAGAACACTAGATTGTTTGACGTAAAAATCTAATTTAGGAAAATCAAACTATCATCTTGTGGACTTATGACCGCCGTGTCCCATTACGAAGGAACTTTACAAGTATAATTCATTCATTTCAAAAAGTTAGAATTATATTACTACACTTTATTTCTCAAAAGTGCTTGAACTAATCAATAAAACTGTTTGGGCTGTATTTTTTTTCCTTCTCTTTGCCATCAACCACTAAAACTAGTGCATATGTCAAAATCATTTTACGCACCGCCTGACAATGACTTTTCGACCATTTAAAATATTTATAACCTTTTACCCATTCTAATTTTGCAATTTATTATTGTTGCAAGCACAAATAGAGAGAATTTGGCTAGAAGCAGTGGTAAAGAACTATATTATTGTTTTCACCAAATTTAGAACTTCGCATCGATGGTCAAAATATCAATTCAGAACACCATAATTATGAACAAAATATATTAAAATTGTAGATAAAAATATCACTATCACACAAAGTATGGTCTAAACATATATCATATCATCAGCTGAATTAAGTGTTATCTATTATTTATCCTAAAATATTTAGCATGTCTTTCTTGATCCGCGTCTTCCATTTTATTATTTTTTCCAGCGTCTTTCACCTTTTATTTCTTTTGGCTTCTTTAAATAACACCACCACCATTTCATTGACTTGTACACACTGTATCAGTATCAATTTTATATTTAATTCACAATTTATATACATTATTTGCCTCAATTTCCACAACGTTTAATAATAATAAGTTACCCTCCAACTCCTTCCTCCGCCATTTCCCTCCTCCCTCAAATCCCCCAAATCTCCTCCGCCCGCCACCGCCGCCGCTATGAACTCCTCACCGCCCCCGTCGCCGCCACGGCCATCTCCCCGAAGAGAGCTACAGTTACAGGGCCCTCGTCCAGCTCCTCTCAAAGTCAGCAAAGGCTCCCACAAGATCCGCAAACCACCGCCTCACCCCGCCATCTACGCTGCTCCGCCGGCCGCCACCGTTCCTCGCCAGCCCGTCATCATCTATGCAGTATCTCCCAAAGTCATCCACACCAACCCTTCAGATTTCATGGCCCTCGTCCAACGCCTCACCGGCCCCTCTCCTCGCCCCTCCGCTGCCGTTGAGAATCCCTTCCCCTCTCCTCCTCCCGCTGGCGCGATCTCGCCGGCCGCCAAGCTCGCCTCCGTCGAGAAGTGCGCCGCCGCCAACCCTCCTCGTCGGAGTTCTGACGTCATGGAAGTCGCCGCCGAGCTGTTCGACCAGAGCCAGTTCACGGCGCCTCCTCCGGGGATACTCTCGCCGTTCCCTTCATCGCTGCCACCGATTTCACCGGGGTTTTTCTCCCCGTCGGTGGACGCCAACATGCTGAGCTTCTTGCACGAGCTCAGCCCCGCGTTTCACGGGAACAAGAGCTACATCGAGAGCACGTTCATGACGACGGCGACGCCGAGCCCCTATGGATTTCTAGGAGTTTCTCCGCCGGTAATCACTTCTCCCGGCGGCTGGGATTTGTTCAACCACTTCCAATACCAAGACTTCTAGAAGCCGGTTGCTGGATCATCAAATGGGCTTTATTATCACGTTACTAGGTCCCACGAAGTCACAGGTAAGCACATTTTGTAGAAAATTACCCTCATTTTTACTTTTATTTGTTCTCTTTTACAAAAAAATATTTTTCTTGGTTTATGGTTTATATACGTACCACCATTGGATTAGGATCAGAGGGTTGGGTATGAATGTTGTAGAGTTCAATAACTGAAAAATTGTTTGGTGTACCACGTAGTTATTTGTTCATTCTTTGGGCTTAATAAAGTGTACTTGAAAAATTAGGGATAAATATACGTGCATGATTGCTAAATTCTTGGTCTTCTTTCCAATTTTTGTTTTACATAAACCACTCAAATTACAATAAACATTGGGATTTTCTCTGCATGGTAAATGCTGCGCGGTGAGCCCATTGGGGGAAGGTGCTGGGAGTTTGAATCCGGGCATTACGAACGCGTGTAGGAGCGCAGCAGGATTTTTTTTCCCCTTTTTTTCTTTTTATTTTGAGCAAGCAAGTAATTTTTCGGGTCATAATGCTCATTTTTTGCAAGCCTAAACCAGAGTCTAGATAGGATCCATCGGAAGGATCTGCTCTAGCCTGCTCTGGAATACGGCCCGTTTCGGCCATCTCGGCCCTTGCCGACCATTTCGGTCGGCACACTATATCCCTTTTTTTTTTAAACATCATCATATTTATTTATGTGATATGTGTGTATATTAATTTCAAACAACGCACGGGATATTTTTACATTATTTAGATTTTGTTGATATCAACCACATCAACACTCAATGTGGTAATAATTTATGTTATGTGATTTGAATTTTAACAAAGGATGATATTTCGTGTTATTTAATTTTCATTACTATTTATATAATAAATTTTATTTAAAAAAAATTCTATATAATTGTACGATTCGGCACGGTAAGCACAGTCTGCACGGCACGATCGGCACGTCTCGAGATCTGAGTTTACCGAAACTCGAAACGGCACGACACAGTAAACCTTGTTCTGTTCTATATATATATATATATATATATATATATATATATATATATATATATATATATATATATATAGCTTCTCTTAAATATATAGTTGTTTAAAATTAATCATATGGTCACTTGTTTTGAGCTTTGCTTTTAATAGAAAGATAATGGACACATATGGTTACTTGTGTTGAGCTTTGCTTTTTGAGCGAGTATGTCTCGACTTTATTTTGGAGTTTGAAGGTAGAGGTTTGCTAAAAAAAGACGGTAAAAATCATACATAAGATACATAATTTTTACGTGCAAACTCTCGGAGAATTCTAATATAAAATTCGGACTTTAACGTAGCCACCGATAATAATATATACTAAAAATATAGATATGACTAATTACAATGATTTTTTAGTTAACTCGATGATCGAATTTCGTAGAGTCACAAAAATACTTTTTCTAAGCTCTCTATGCTTCTCAGAGTCTCCTTCCGACCCACTCCCAGTGTTCCGAAATCTTCATCTTTTTTTTTTGTAAGCGAGTATTATATTAGAACAGAACAAAATTTACAACAAGTCTAGGCTCAAAACAAAAAGAGCCGCGAACACTTTACAAAACCAACAGTAGAAACAAGAAGCAGTAACCAAATTGAAAAAGAACTCCTATGAATGCAAAACTGCTTTTTACAAACTCAAAAACCAATTCAACAGCCTCTAATCATCAGATTTGTCAAGGCTTTCTAAAATTTCAGTTCTTCCAAACAATAATGCTCCAAATCTTCATCTTTTTGTTTTTTCATTTATCTATTTATATATGATAATTCTATTAATCATGAAGGATCCGGATTTTAAATCTTGAATAAATTTTAAATCTAGTATATATAAGAAAAAAGATTTCTAAATCTAATTTTATACTGTCACATGTCATACGAGGGGGGTAATGATATGTATCGGCGCGTTCATCGGAATCTTGCCTGTTATCTGGACTCTACCGCACCACTAGGTGTCTTCCAATTTTCAAAATATTTTTCGGCTTGCATTCTATATTTAAGGATAAACCTTGGGGTATGAGAGAGTGTTGGTCTCTTCCGAATGAGCACCTTGGCGCTCACCCTCCACTCTATAGTGGATTTTGGAATATGGAATGAATGTTGGCTGGTCTTCGAATTTTTTCGGATACTCTCCTCTCGGGGTTGGCCCCAGAGGAAGGGGTGCAAGCTGGAGAATATTTGAAAATCGGTTGGATCCGAAATATCGGAAGACACCTAGCAATGCGGTGGAGTCAAGATAACAAGCAATGTTCCAACTGACGCGCCAACACATGTCACCTCCTGTCAGGGGCATGTAATAGAGTAGGAAATTATATTTATAAATCTAAGTTTTTTATATATGTTAGGTTTAGGATTTATCCCACATTTGAAATATGGATTTAGGATTTATCCCATATTTGAAATCTGGATCCTCTCTTATTAATATAATTACCGTCTATAAATAGGAGGAAGAAGTAAAGAGAGGGGGACTTTGAACCACCACGAGTGGGCTCGAAAGAAGGCATTGCGAAGCCTAGGTTTTCATACCTTAGAGAGAAGGTTTAGAGAAAATACTGAGACTCTGCAACGTTCGGTCTTCGAATTAATCGAGAGATAATTGTAATCAGCCATTTCTATACTTTTAGTATATATTTCTATCGGTGGCTACGTTAAAGTCTATGATTTTACCTACAAATTTTTCAAGGGTTTTCATATAAAAACTAAAAACTATGTGTTTTTTGTGTGATTGTTTTCGTCTTCTTTTTAGCCAACTACTATCATCGAACTCTAAAATAAGTTGAGATCGTGTTGAATCAAATGGCGCAGTCTGTGAGAAAAAATCATCATGAATGATGGCTTATAAGAAGACGAGCAATTTGTATTTTTGAGATAAATTTGAGCCATTGGATTTTAATATGGACCATTAGTATTAGAGTTTATCTCATTAATTGGCTGTCGCCGCTCAAAATCCAATCAAATTAGAGTTTAGGGTAAATCCAATGAGAACCATTCTTTTTCGATCAAGTAGTTAAAGTTGATTATTGGGGATCCTGGAGGTGGGAGAAAAAATCTGTAACATCAGCACATCACTCATATTATTGCATCCTTCGAGCCGGTGGCGACGATAAAGTCCGTAATTTTATCTCATTTCTTAGAGGTTTTTATATAAATTTTTTTGTCTTATGTGACTGTTTGATACTTTTTCCTACGTCAGATTTTACCTTCGAATATTTTTTTTATAGGCGGAGGTCTAACTCGATCAATTTTGCTAGAAAAAGTAATGGAAAATACAAGCATGGTGTTAAATCCGTGCAACTTAAATTTGATTAGAGATCTAAAAAATAAAAATAAGAAACAGGACAAGGAGAACAAACCCCACAGTGCTCACCTTTTTGGAGATCTTCAAGTTTAAAATAATAAACATTTGTGGTTGTACTCAAGTTTAAGATTAATGATTGATAATTTTTGTTTAAAAAACAAGAAAAACTTTTATTCAAAATTGACTTGCATGGTTCTCTTTAACAATACATGAAGTTTTCAATCATGAAACAGTTATATTTTTATGTCTCTATAATTTAAAATTATTTTTTATACTCTTTTAATTTAAAATTATATTTTTATATTCTCTAATATTTTAATATCTTCTCAATTCTGAAATTTGGTAAAATTATTTTTTTCTTGGCAGTTTTATTATTTAAGAGTCAAAGAGATATAAAAATATTATTTCGAATTAGTAGGGTTATATATTTGCAATTTTAATTTATCAGAAAAAAATAAAAGCGCAAATGCCTCTTGAATCATTCTTTGTCACTACTGAAAAATTTAAAGTTTTTGGTCTATTACAGAGATTAGAATCGGATCAGAAGGCCGTCTATTTGTCAGACTAAACCAAATGATATTTTCAAAAGTAAATAAATTTATTAATAGAATATTAGATGTCTACTGCTTGGCGTAAACCAAATGACATTTTCAAAATTAAATAAATTTATTCATAGAATATTAGATATAGGGCAGGTTATTGTCAAATGGTCAAGAATCTCATCGTGCAAAGTTCAGCACCACCTTCTCTGAATCAATCTCTTGCATCACCAATACAATCACTGGATCCATCAGTCCCACTCTTGTGATGGCTGCATAAACATGATAGCCAAAAAAAAAATAATAATAATAAAATAAAATAAAAAATAGTATATTATATCAGTATATAACTCTCAAAGATGATTATTTCAAAATTATATTATATCGCAGCAAACACAAAAAATAGCTCTTCGTACTATGTTATATTAGTTTGTGTGATTTTTTTTGGTGGTGTAGTTGCTGCATCCATCATCTTCTTAAATAAAAGAGACCATAATATTTAAAGTCGAATTGTAATAGAAATGAATATTTAAATCGAGTTGTACCAAAACCCGCATAAGAATGAAAAATATGTTTGGTTCAATGAAAAATAAACATAGTCAAGATGTAATCCTATTTCAGGTAAAATAAAAATAATTGCAATATGATCTCTCTCAAACAAAATACAATCAATTTGAATAGATTTCTATAGTTTTCATTTTGACGGTTAAGATACGAACCAAAAGATTTTAGTAGTGAAATATTTCAGGTATATTATGAGTGGAGAATTCATTTTCCTCTTTACTTTGTGGCCGGTAAATTTTTTTTATTTAGATTATTTTGAAAAAAATATGTTCGTAACCAATCTATTTTTGTATGACGCGTAACAGATAAATTAATAGATAGAACCGTCCTATGTTCCACCAACCGAAAAATTACAATCTTTTTTTTTTTTTGATAATTAAATTCATGGATAGAAACGTCTTATGTTCCACCAACCGAAAAATTACAATCTTTTTTTTTTTTAATCAAAAAAAAAAAAAGGTTTGAAGTCCGTATTATTCATCACATGATATAGAGAGGATATATTTCTAACAACTTTGCAGGTGGTGCTTGTGAAACTCAATCTGAGACATTCACTTCATGAGGTGGAAGTTTCAACCATCCATCTTAGCCGTCCTGAACATTACTGGTTAAATGGATTCTCGAACATATTAATACTGAAAAATTACATTTACTATTCGTACGTTAATCTTATTTGATATTATACAAATAAACAAATTATAGATAAAATTTTTTAAGTAATGTATTTAAAACTAGTATTTGACCTGTGGTAAGCACATGACTGAAAATTTAAAATATATACATAATTTTTTGAAAATGTGTATTTTTCAAGAAAATAGTTCCTCATAACTTTTTGTTATAAATGTATGGAAGTAAAATATTTTAAAAAATAACTATAAGAAATAGTAATTATAACTTACTAAAACAACTACATATTAGAAATTATTTAAATTTGTAATGTATAAATTTCCATTGAAATAGACAAAGAGAAACACAAATTTATAAGTTTATGTTATTAATGATCTAAATTAAATTTTAATACGTGCCCACTAACCAAAAGTTTTAACTTATATGTTTGATAGTCATATGAGATTAATGTTGAATTTTTGCAGTTTTTTATAATAATAATAATTATTATTATTATGGTTGAATTTTGCAGTTTTAAAGTTATGGTTGACAATGCATTATCCCTATTTACTGGACTTCTTCTTGTACTACATTTTTCCTACGACCATTCCACTTTTTTGTCGAAGAAGCTTTTTCATTCCTTCTTTTTCGAGTTATGCTTAAAATCTAGAACGCTAAGAATATAGTTCCAACATACAAAATATGGCTCGCTATCAATTTCACTAATTAATCTTTTTTTTTAAAAGACTAATAATTTACTTTATTATACATACAAGCTAGTGAAGATTCAACCATTTGGTGAGTCTGCATCAATAAACAACAATACAAAAATCAAATAAATAAATAACTAAAGTTCTAAAAGAACCTGAGAAATTTACGTTGTAGGTATAACATTCTCCGAAACAAACATTGAAACTGAAGGCTCTCGACGTGGTTGCTAGAAAATTAAAGGGTTTAAGTGCCGAATTTGGTGGGTTCATGGACAGTCCCAGTTGCGAAATCTTCAGAAAGTAAGCGATCTGGCTAATATATACAGTAGAAAAGACAGTAACGACCACCAAGCTGAGGCGGTGTCATCACGCTGGCACAGAGAGGGCGAGACTCGATCTGAGGTGATGGAGGTAAGGGGATCACCTACTATGGAGGGAGTTGAGGAAGAAAGGGGGATATTATGGCTTTGAACGGCATACTGAAATTTTCAAGCATTAATTATAGTCGGAGCATTTATCACGTCTGTATTCTATAGAGTATAATACGAGCATGCGAAGATCGAAAGATTTGGATTCTTTGGTTGACGGAATATGGGTTAGTACAAACTACATCCGTTAGTTTATCTTGTTACGAATGTCGTATAAAAGTGGGTCAGTTACGAACAGAATTTTTACGATAACAAAGAAAAAAAAAATGCAGTTGGAGTATTAAAGATTATTGGGCAGTTGGGATATTAAGCTTGAAACATAAATTATAGAAGTGACATGTGCCACGTATAAAGCTGATAAATGTGGTATATGGCATATATATGAGGTTCGAATTTAAATTACTATTTTCTGCTGTTTCTGGTGTCTCTGTTTTGGCGGAGTGCATTGGAATTAAGACTGCAGCAGTCGGGTCTCGTTCGAGCCCGATTAGGAACTGGTTTACCTTGAGCTGGACCACTTTTGGCTTAGCCAGACTACATCTTGGTTCAGCCTAGGTGAGATCTTGTTTGAGCTAGCCAGATTTAGGTTCTGCCTAGTCTGGATCTGATTTGAGCAAATTGGCTAAGTGGTTCATACTGGGTTGGGTTGTAGTGGCCCAGTATATAGGTGGCCAGACCCGCACCCCTTCGTTCTTCTTTTCTTCTCCCCATTCGTACTGCTTAGTCAGGATTCCGCTGGCCGCCGCTCCGTCGAACTCTCCGGCGAGCTCCTATTGGTGCTGAGGTGAGTGCACATGCTTGTTTAATTGTAACATGTTATCTTATGTTATATATGACATGCAAAGCTAGAATCAAGCTACGGGTCATTCTAAAGCTTGCTTCTTGATTATATGGTGTGCATGTGCTTCATTAATTCACCGTGAATATATATGAATTACGTTGCATGCTAAGGTATGTAGCTCGAGAGGTTTCTATGTTGGTGATTATATTGTAAGTTGCCAAGTAAATGCGTCTTCCTGAGTTAGATGTCATGTGGTTATGAAATTAAACATACATATTGATGCATGTGACTAGAGTGATTTTCATGATGCTTAGTTATGCATGTATTTTATATTCTGATGTAGAAACATGCTAGAATTTGGTAGATGAATGTGGATCATGTGAAGTTATGCAAGTGTGTACTTGATGATTATTGCCTGTGCGTAGATAGGGATTTGATTAATTCTTATTACAAATTCGTTATTAATGATGTATGGGGCCATATATGCGTTTCACCACCTCCACTACTGGTGAAGGGGTTGACCAGAAGGTAGTAAAATGATTGGCGGAAGTGACAATATTGACGAACATGATCTAACAATGAAATTGCATAAGATGAATAAGTCAATTATGTGGAATCGGCGACCGTCGTGGATTGTTTGGGGCCCAGGTGGCGTCCCGGTGATATACAGTGCTCGGCACCTTGCTAGCATTGACGAGATGCATTAAGATTGGCCATATGACGCTATCATTGTGTCATATCATTATAAATTTGTATATGATGGTTTGACGAACAAATTTTGAATTGTATTTTGGTGATTGTTTGACCAATGATGGTTTTGAAAGTTAACTTCGGAATTGGTTCAAAACAGTTACATGTACAACTGTACATAGTAATTGTGGATGATCATCTCTCTCACGGTCATTTACACAAAAATCATAGTGCACGAACCATCTGTTTCTATACACGGTGTATCTTTGAGATAAAATTTTTCCCATCAACGTCCGCTTTTCTAGAGAAACGTTCATTTTTCTTCTGACCTCTGTCTGGGACATCACATATACAAAGATGACAAAAGATGGGGGCAGCATATATCCACACATGCTAAAATTCACGTCGAGACATCTATCAGATGCGTCAAGACATGAATTTTTTTTGCTTTAAAGCATCTATCCACATAAGCTTGTTTAAATCTGCCTCACGATGTGCAACTTTTTGCCTCTCACATCATTATCTAAGCTCAATGCCTTCTGAATATCACTTCAATTTGTTGCAACATGAACATTTTTTGGTGCGGAAACTGCGGAAACTGCAGGACTGACTTTTACGTAGCATCCATCTCTCGAGTATTCAAGTGTCTACGACTATTTGGTCCCTTTTTGTTTTCAAACCATTTACTGGATGTGTGTTTCTTGCCATTCTTTCCTGGTCCTTTATAATGCAAATTGGGATCATTATATTCTTCTGGATGCTTAAATCTATCGATCCCAGGTAGCTCCTTCACATTCTGTTGATTTCTTAGAGAAGTTGCAGTGACACCAGGAACAGTGCTTTCCCTCGAACTCGCAGAGTTACTGGTGCATGATGACGATCGCTTATGACCCTCTCCTGAATCATGAGATGAGTGACAACCCTCGGTCTTAGGTCTTCCCTGTGCACTTCCATCCATATCAGAACTGGATGCAGGTATACGGAGAACAGAGACTTGCCTTCTCCTGAAGACCCCCCACAGGTAGTATTTACCATCAAACTCTGCCAACATAGTGAAAAAAAAAAAAAGATAAGACATGAAAACAAAATATATAATTGTAAATTTCTACAGTTAGGTTGCCAGCTTACTGTGAAAATGTTCAGGAAGCAAGAGAGAAGAATATACAAGCAATTCTGCTTTATCAAAAGTGATTTTTAGCATAAGATCACTGCCCATAAGATTATCAAGTAGTTGATCAATCATTGCTTCAGACCTGCGTCAAGAGAATATAACCAAATTACACAACAAAATTGACTTTACTGTTGATCGAAGATATTTAGTTCCATATAGTATTACCATGGGTCGCTTGGGAAGAAATACAATGCAAGGCTGTCATCAGTTGGAGGTTTAGTCCTGAAACTATTCGGCCAAGCCATCAACCTAGGAAGCTTTTCCACATGCAGTACTGGCGTCAACAACTTCATGCTATCATATACTCTAGCACATGCTCTTGTGGACAAATGTGCGACCAAAGGACCGTACTGTTCATTTCCAATATCAAAATTACCCCTGCAAGAAAGGTAATCAATGAACCTACTAGCAGCATAGGCTTTTTTTTTGAGATCCCACCTACAACTAGGATTCTGCCTATATAAAGCCCTAACGTGACTCCCCCATGAGCGTGCACGTGCACATAACCGCCAACGCAACATTTGCAAATGCACTTCCTGAGGCACCCTACCAATGCGGCACTGTAATAACTCCTATTAAGGCCCAAGACTTTAAGAGAAAAAACTACATAGGCCTAGGGCCCATGTAGGAGAGAAACCGGTGGTGTATAAGATTTAGCCTCATACACCCTTGTTATAGAATAATAACTCGATTTATAAGTATAGGAGGAATAGGCTAAGCACCAAATGTGAATCCACCATTTTCAAGTGAGAAAGGGGCCCAACCGATAGCTCCGCAGGGATAGGGGTGCAAGGCCGGCAGACCGAGACGGGTCGGGACGTGACAGAATAGTATCAGAGCAACCTTGTCGTCTAAAACGGAAGGCAAGGCTAGCCGGAATTCAGTAGTAATTGCCTCGGCGCAATAGGACCAAGGCACTAGTGTTACATTGATAATGAAAAGCTTGGGCTGAGACATCCCACCGATAGCCTGTTCCGTACGACGAGAATATCGTATCAAAAGGTGGAAAGAAAGTAATAACCCCCTATAAGGCCCAAGGTCTTAAGAGAAAAGCTATATAGATCTAACGCCAATAGGAGAGAACTTGGTGGTGTATGAAATTTAGTCCCTTACACCTTACTTAGAGAATAATAATTGAATTTATAAATTTAGGAAGCCCATGCTAAACACCAAATGTATATCCACCCTTTTCAAGTGAAAAAAAAGGACTCGGACGGTGGTTCAGCCAGAGCATGAGTGCAAGGCTGATAGGCTAAGACAGGAGTGCAAGGCTGATAGGCTAAGACAGGAGTGCAAGGCTGACAGACAAGGACAGGAGTGCAAGGCTGACAGGCAAGGACAGGCGTGCAAGGGCGACAAACCGGGGTGGGTTAGGACATAATAGAAATCCTGCCAGTCCCTACATCGCATAGATATCAATAAAAATATAATACTAACCTCCAAGCATGATCAATGAATGGCCTTGCAGGCATGCGCAAGGATTCACAATTTACTTGCGAGAAAGTAGTTTGCGACTGATCTTTACTTGCAGTTTCCCACGGTATTGCTTGATCATTGGAAGATTGCTGAATCTTGGCTGATTCATCGGAAGCACCATTATGGCGTTGAGCTTCTCCTACCACTTCATCCTCCTCATTGCTTAGAATTAACCTTCTCTGTTTTCTCAATGTTGTATCTGATTCACTTTTTTTGTCCCTACCACTATTAGCTTTGCACACTACTTCATTATGTATTTCACTAGTTGCATGTAAACAGCCATCAACTTCCTTTAGAGTTTCATCTTTGCTAAAGAAACCATCACTGTTGTCTTTGCACCCAGTGTTTTTGTCTTCTAATTTCCTTTGCTCGTATATGCTATCAGTAAATTGGAAATTGCCTTTTCTAGAATGGTGCACATCATTATCTTTACACCTATCTCTAGAAGAGTCGTTCTTAAAAGCTTGGGTCGCCACTTCAGGATTGCACCTGCACTCTGGACACAAGAAGCTTGCCTCCACATGCGGATCTTCGGGCATTGTATCTAGACAGTAACTGAACGCGAGAAATAGAGCAACATTTTCATAAGAGTATTATTAAAATGATATTTTAAACCATTTACTATGCTTTTAACTAAATATATGCTGCGCACCGATGCTCTGCTGAAATATCACACTGGCTGCAAAAGATTAAGAGCTCCGTATATCCTTGGGATCCACATTTAAGACATTTGCAGACCTAAAGTCAACAGTAAAGCAAATAAAGACATTTTATCCAAAGAGGAGCAATGCAGGATAGACTCAAAAAAAAAAAAACTGTTTGTAGTTGTGTATTATACAAGGAGAATTCATGGAATTATTTTATAATTTATTAGATAAAAAGACATGTTTAGACAGTTGCTACCAATAAACAAGAACTAATCATAAAAGCATACAATTCAAAGCAAAATTCGTCTACTCTACTGACTGCGACCACAATTTTTATATAAAAAATTGATCAATACCATTAGAGTAGTGACCAAATTTGTTAATAGATAACTACAAATTACATGGTCAAAATCCAATACGGTAAATGATAAATCAGCCATCGAACCCCCCTCCCCACCAAAAAAAAAATCTTCAAAGCAGCCCCAAATGGTAAATTTCCAAGTGGAGGCGACAGTAGTATTGCTAGCAATGTATCATAATGTTGGACAGGAATGCTTCATACTAGCTATGTTAGTATTGCAAATAGTGGACATAGTTGTTCTGATAGTAGTGCGAATTCAAAATTGTCATTGTCAATTGAAGTTAGTATTGTGGAAAATTAATATGTAGCGTCGTTGATTAACGGGTTGAATCGAGAAAGGATGGTAAATGAACACAGCCATGCCCTGAAGAAAATTATTTCCGTAGGACCGTCGGCCTGATAAAGCAAATTCAAGACGCACAGTCACAGAACCAACAATTACTCCGAGTATGCACGACACAAGCACAGTCCACGCACACATAATATAATAGTAAGAATAAAAAGATAAAGATGCAAAAATAACCCATATAAATAGAATAAGATATAAATATGCAGAGAAAAAACAACATAAAGATAAAAGCAAAAGCACTATATAATCTAAACCACGATATCACTGACCTAATTCTACGTCGGCAATCCACTCGATCAAGAGCTAAGTATTCATCTACTTCTAGAAAGGTATAATTTCAAATAGTTTCTCTTCAACTCTTTTTAAGCCTACTTCTAGAAAGGTATAATTTCAAATAGTTTCTCTTCAATTCTTTTTAAGCCTACTTCTAGAAAGGTATAATTTCAAATAGCTTGCCAAACCTTGTAACCATGTCCAAACCACTATTAACTATCATCTTGTCCTCTATTGAGACCATTGAGTTTGCCCGACCACCTCATTCCATATTTGAAAGAGTAACCATAGATCCAACGCAAACTTTTTATTTCGGTCATTTTATCCGTTAGGTATGCAGAGGTTTAACCGATCAACATACAAAAACATAATAACTTAGTGGTACTATAGTACTTTGCTTTAAAATTGGTAATTAACTTTCAAGTACACAAAATCTTTGACACCTCCACTTAAAACTAATCATAAATATTCTACATAATTAGAGCACAACCAAGTGATAGGTCCCGCTAAATGGGTCTGAGAAACGTAATATGTACACAGCAATGTCCTGGGGAGGCTATTTTTTAAGGATTCTTGGGCCTAAAGAACCAAATTCCCAAATAAAGCACATAAGCAGAAAAAAGAACTTCGAGCAAAATTTCAAAACGAAGACGTAAAAACAAGCAAATGAAGATACACATAGCAAAAAAACAATAAGATGGCAAAACCAAAGAGGGAAACATAAGAACAATGAAAAAGAACAACAAAGTCTTGCTGAATAGTTGATCTCCAACTTTTTTCTTTACCTGTCTTTCTTTTCACTCGTTAATTAACCATTCACAACATTCTAAAAAGTGCAATGATTGATCTTCATTTTACATAACCAAACCATTTATAACCGCCCTTCCATTATTAGAGCCTAAATACCAAAACAATAAAGCAATATTATTGCCATACCCATCATAGGAACATTTTACTTTTACCCTTGCAAGTTTTTTGTTTTTAAAACTTACCATGGAAAAACCCTACCCATCATAGGCCCATTTTATACAATTGTCATAACAAGTAATTCAATGATGACATCAAACCATATTCTACTAACCACTAACTACAAAGCAGTGTTGTTAAAGGCGAAAGACGCTCTAAGGCGCCAAGGACGCAAAACGCCCGAGGCGCCAAGGACGCAAAACGCATGAGGCGCCAAGGCGCTCACAATGCACTCGCCTAGGCGACGTGAGACGCTAATGTAAGTTTATTATGAATGTAGAACTACGAAAAGAAAAAAATATATAAAACTAATGTAACACCATATCTTAAAATCTTCAACTGCTTCAACTAGCACGCTGCATGTCAAATAGTTTCATAACACAGATAAAAAAAGAATAAAACTTACTAAAACAAATTATAAACTTCCAAAAAACACAATGCAAGGAGAGGGTGAGCAAACTCTAAACTGATAACTCAAGTCTTTATAAATACTTTTCCTCCTTTGTTTTTACTTTTTTACCTTTCAAATTTTTCAACACTTAAAGAAAATGATAAAAATGACAAATTGTTCTCGACCCAACTTTTTTCATGCATACGAACCAAGGCACTCGCCCGAGCGCCTAGGCGGGCGCATGGCACTCGCCTAGGCGCCCGGACTAGCGCCTAGGCGGGCGCATGGCACTCGCCTAGGCGCCCGGACTAGCGCCTAGGCGGGCGCATGGCACTCGCCTAGGCGCCCGGACTAGCGCCTTGGTGGCACCTTATGAATATCTCCTCGCCTTGACGTTCTTATGGGGCCCAGGCCTCGTCTCACCTCACCTTAGTGCCTAAGCGAGCGCCCGGACACCTTTTAACAACACTTCTACGCATACCCAATCTTCGAGCATAGTCAAGCCCAAGGCTCCATTTTGCTCTTCAATGGGTATCGAAGGGGAAAAATCTTCCCCTAATAAAAAAAGGAAGCGAGTTGAAGGAGAAAAAACATAGGAAAAAACAAACTAAACCTTAAAAAATAAAATAGCGAAAACAATGAGAACAAAAGGTAGCAAAAGTTCATGATACATTAAGGATGACTATAACAAAGTTTTTCAAATCAGACTAGGGATCGAACCAGTTAGGCCAAACGCCAACAGTTCCCCGTTAAATAAAAAAATAATAGCTAAGCATCTTAGAAATCTTAATGGAAACATAGGAAATAATAGTTAAAATATAAATAATCATAGTTAAAATCATAGATATAATCACCAATTATCGGTGACGAACTATATTTCTAATTAGTTGTCAGACTAAGCATGTTAATAGCACAAAAATAGAAATTACGTAGTACAAATAGTGGAAGTCAAGCTCCATAAGAAGCGAATTATAATGTCTTCGTGAATTCCATAAAAACAAAAAAAATAGCAAAAACGAAACTTCACTAAAGTTGTATGAATCTGAAAATTACCTAGAACTTTACAATGTCAACAATAACATCTTAGACAATGTCCCAGTCTTATCTATGCGCGTTCTAAAAACAGGTAAAAGCTTAAGAAAATATAACAAAAAATTACAACCCTATGAGAGACAATGCTTACCTTTTTATTCTCCATAATCGCCATTTTTGAAAGATTAGAGAGAGATACGACGATTGAAGGAAAAATTCAACGAAGAAGAGAGAAACAACAGCACAATCATTGGAGTTAATCGCATTAGAATACAATGACAACAAAAATTGGAGAAAAAAAGATCAAAAGGAGAAGAAATTTGGAGAATAGCAAAGAAATCTGGAGAATAGGAATGGAGAGAGAGAGAGAGAAGAAGAAAAAGAAGGCAAAGAGTGATATGTGCGCGGCGAGGGTTTTGAACTTTTTTACTGCTCTGCTTTGAAGAAGGGGTTGAGAAACTGAGACCCCACAGCAGCTATTTATGGAGACAGAAAGGAGCCGAAAAGGCATATTGCTATTAATTAATTACTTTATATTATTTTAATTGCCATTTTGGAGAGCTTTATTGTGGTCTAGTGTGGTAGCTGCCACGTGTACGATCGCGATCGATAACGTATGTTTGCACAGCTGTCAAATGACTAATTGGTTACTGAAACGGCGAGCGAGAAAATCAGGGATGAATATCGGAATCCTCGTAGAATTACGAATTTTTCTGAGATTTGTGAAACCTAATTTATAATCATCTTAATTTATTATATATTATATTACAGCAAAAAAGAATAAACAATAGATCTTAAAAAATAAAAAAAAATACAAAAGTATAAAATAAAAATAATTAATATAAAAAATCATAATAAAATTTATATGGAAGAGACAGTTTTAAATCATCTTACTGAATATAATCACACAATATTTAAATAACTATTATTGATGACTTTTCTCCGAAGGGGGGAAAAAGATTGGAATCAGATAAAATACATTGACATTCAAAAGTTCATTTGTCATTTATGTGTTGAGAAAACAGCACATCCTTACAGCGTTCTATATGTGATATAATAATTTAGATTTTTTTTTTTTTTTTGCATGTATAAATATATCGATTTTATTTACCTAATTGGTGCGCAAAAGATAATGGATATACTCATTTCTCATTTAGGCATTTAATAGATATATTTAAATAATAGATTTTATGATTACGAACAAGTATTTATCAAATTCTAATCATATTTTTATCATTTAAATGGAATTTGACCTCCTTAAATACGTATAATATAATTAAAGAACAGTATACACTATTCTCTTTTCCAGCTTTTATCCGTATTCAAATTCTTAATTTATATAAACTAAAGAGGAGGGACAACAACGTACACCATTCTTCAAGTCTTTAGTTTATATGAAAATGGAATCAAATATGGAGTACCGATTTACTTATAACATTAATAATTACAAACTAAATAAATAAATGTGAAGTTCGTTGGTGTGAGTATTGTGATATGCTTAATGTGAAGAGATGTATTTCCATCGGCTAAAAATATTATTTTTTTAGCGTTCAGCCATTTTTGCTTTTTCTTCATCGTCCAATTTTTATTTTTTTTGTGAATTAGATGAATTAGAAAAAAAAATATACCTCTATTTTTTTAATCATTAATTGAGTTATAAGTATACGCATATAATTCATTTTATTAAATTTGAGAAACCTCTTATAAAATTATTGACTTATAAAATGGCATTAAGCTTAAAAAACAAATAATAATATGAAAATATGCACCTCTAAACATATGCTCTGTTTACGAATATACACCTATAATTTATTAAAATTGATTGAAAATAACGTTTCAAAAGCCATTTCGTGCTGAGTTTCAATAAGTTTCAAACTCGAGACGTGCTGATCGTGCCGTGCCAACCGTGCCGAAAATAAGATTTTATCCTTTTAAAAATTAGTTAAAATAAAAAAACTAAAGCACACGATAATTTTATATAAAATTTCACAATTAATTGATAATTATTTAAAATTAAACATTCTAACTTCTAGTACTATTATATAAAGTGTCTCTGTGGCTGATAGAAATGATCTATGAATTTCTCACTATCAAATATAATGTTACATTTAACTTATATCTTCACATAAAAAAATTAGAAAAAAAAACACCTAACTTTATGTCCACGACGGAACAAAGTTTAAATAAAACAAAATATACATTAAGTAAAAAAGAAAAAAGAAAAAAAACAAATTAAGAAATGCCTTTACAGGCTGCATCCAATAGAACAAAAAAAATTAAGAAATGCCCGTGAAGGGCTGACAAGACAGCCCTTCACGGGCAAATTGTGATGTTTTATTCTTGTGCCGTCTGTTCCGGATGGCACGTCCAACATGGGCAAAATTCGCTGTGCCAGGAACCTTTATTGAAACAAATTAAATCAATTTGAACCCTAAATGTGACAGGACCTAAATGGTCCGGTCCCGAGCTTATGAGCTCGGTCGGATGCGTGCAAACGTGCCCGATTGGGCTTGGACTAGACCGAATGGTCGGTCCTGGCGCTAACAGCCCCAGTCGAGCGTGACCTGCGAGCTCACAGGCGCACGGGTTGCCGGGTGAAGATCCGACCCTGATCTCAATTGTTTTGATTTATATGTGCATTTCGAGTATGCCATGTTTCGGCAAATATCGACGACCGGCACCGTTTGTCGAAACATATGTTGTTCTAGAGGTTTCCGAGGGTCCTTATTCATTAGAGATGTTAAATTTTAATTTCATCTTGATTGTGATGAGATATTCATTCGCATGGTGCAACTTTTGTTTATTATTTGGTTTTGAACTTCGGCAGTTATGGTTCGCCGCCAGCGAAGTCACAACGGTAAATCGTGATCTTTAATACGTAGGTATGATGCCGAGGTCATTGTGGAGAAGTGTAGTTTAGAATCGGAGCGAGAAAATTGTTCGGGTGCAACGACAACGGCGGTGATGGCAGCTTCGGCATGCGGCGACGTCGTCGAATAGGTCGGAGATGTCGTCGACAAAGAGGTAAGGAAGAGTTGAAGCTGGTGCGGCGGCAGCTCCTCTCCCTCTCTCTCGGTTTGGCTCTCTCTCTCCTTTCTATCTCTCTCTTACTGTTTTTTCTCACTCTCACTCACCCTCTCTCTGTTTTTTCCTCATCTTACTGGTGTCTCTCTCTTAATTACGAGTATGAATAACCATTAAAACTTAGTAACTCTCCGTCCATTACTATTGTAATCGACACCCTCCCATTAAAACTTGCAACTCGCATTCAAATATTATAAATATATCAAATTGGATGGTATCTTTAATATATCAAATATTATAAATATATCAAATTGAATGGTATCATTTTAAATTGGATGGTATCTTAAATATATCAAATTGGATGGTATCTTAAATATATCAAACTGGGTGGTCAAAACAGTTGCATAAAATAGTATTTTAATAATTTTTACTAATCATATATCATTTATTTTTATCCTACAAAAATCAAATAATAGTTACATTAATTGATAAGGATTTTAAAAGTCACAAAAAATATGGAAGGTCTAAGATCTAAACTTAAATAAAATATTACAATGTAAATAAAATATTAATTAATTTTTAAAAAATCTAAATCTATATATAAATATTAATATAAAAATATTACATTATATATTAGGTAATAAGAATTTTCTTAAATAAAATTTAACACATATTTAATAATTTTATTATCAAATAACTGTTATTATTATATATATATATATATATATATATATATATATATATAATATATATATATATATATATATATATATATATATATATATAGTCTGGCTTATATCCTATAAGAGATTAGCCACACACACACACACTCTCTCTCTCTCTCTCTCTCTCTCTCTCTCTCTCTCTCTCTCTCTCTATATATATATATATATATATATATACTAGCGGAAACCCGCGATGCGTGTGAAAAAAAAAAAATTTAATTTTTTAAATTTTAAAAATATATTTAAAAATAAAATATTTAAAAAAATTAAGATATTAATATATATACAATTAACTATTATTAATTAAAATAATATATATTTTTAAATATATTATATAGATATATATTTTTAAAGTATATATTATTTTAATTTTATATAAATATATATATATATATGGGGGGCGTGCACTGTAGCAACTCCCCCCTCCCGTATATATAAAGGCTATTTTAAGCTCGATCTAAGAATAGTTTTAATAAGCTTATATCTTAACCGTTGATCTGCTTGATCTAACGGCTGATATTTAATTTTATACTTAACGGAATAACGATTTACGCCGTTAAGTTAAAATTAAATCTCAGCCGTTAGATCAAGCAGATCAACGGCTGAAATGTTAGCTTATTAAGGCTATTTTCAGGTTGAGCTGAGAATAGTCTTTATATATATATATATATAGGTGGCTGGTGAAATTCACCTCCTGTCAAATGAGTTGAGGGTGGAGGGTAGAAGAGATGGCATTTGAGCTCAGAAAAGAGAAATAAACTTTAGAGACAAGTTGCTTCTTGAAAGCCAAGGCAGAATTAGAACAAGTAGATTCACACCGAAACTTTTGGGGATCAAGTAGTTTCACTCACAATTAGAGATCAAATTAGATGCCACATTTATGTTTTTAGGTAATTTATCAACTGATACGTCCTTTTCGAGGACCAGGTGTATTTGTTTTAATATATTTAAACTCATGGTCCTTTTTACTTTATTCTAATTTTTAAGATATGCCACTTTATGCTTATGAAGAGTGGTCATTTTATGGACGTAGGGATGTCAATTTCCTTCGGATTGGAAGAAAAATCCGATTCTCCGTCCCGAAAAGCTAGGTTTGGGGACGGGGATTTTCCGCCGGAGTCAGAGATAGGGATTAAAACAAAATTTCCGTCGAGGTTGGAGCCGAGGAAGGTGATCCTATTCCCGCCCCATCCCGACCCCAAATATATATATTTGACTTTATGTATATTTATATTTATATAGTATCATATATAAAATTTGGATTTAAACATATATATATATATACACACATTTTTTTTTTAAATAATGTAGAACGGGGATTCAAATTCCCAAGAGTGAAGCTAGGGTTTTTTCCTTAGTTATTCACTTATTTTCCAAATCTCAATCTGCAGCTGCGCCGGCGCATCGCCCTGCCGCACTCTCCTGTCATCTCTCTCTCTCTCTCTCACAACCAGCGGTAGCTTCGACTCTTCACCAGCTCGCCCCCCCCCCCCAAAAACCTCTTATCTCTCTTCATGTCTCTTCCTCTCAACCACGACCAAGACAAGCACCTTCGCACTAAGATCTATTAAGACCAGTGATTGCTTGGATGAGTTGAATGATTAAATCTATTTTTTGTGCTTGTTGTTTAATGGTTAAATCCATTTTTACACTTCTTGTTGAATTATTGTATTTGTCCTAGAAAATCAAAAGCCCATAACTACTGGAATTATATTTCTGGTAGAATAAAAATGGTTCCCAATCCTGACGGTTACTACGTAAATCAAACATCATCAAATAGAAGACTTCCATTGTTTTGTTTATTTTCTCAACCAAACACTACACAACAAAGTACAGAATAAACTTAATTAAGTTACAAACCCGTTTAGTAAAAGAGCTTAAAGACCTTGGGTTTCTACATACATAGCTCACAAATAGTTGAGTTGAGTTGCTTATTCCATGCAAATGTAGATTCGTATAACCCCCTAAATTTGTAGTAGATAGTTTCGGCAAATAGTTCGTTTAGTAATTTGTAACTTAGCTTGTAATTGATACTCATATACTAACCAAGTGGCGGGAACTATCTGCTACCAAACTACATCTAACTGTCAGCTATGCAAGCACATTCTAATCCTCGGCTTTAAGATTGAGAAGTCGCGAGGGCGAGAACAATTTAAATGGCGAGAACAAGGAAGCTGTATTGTATGACATAGCAAGACTACAATTGCTGGAAAGATACAGGCAGATTCTTGAGTTGTATAATTTCTGTGATGAAGTAAACAAAAATACATGAATGATACGAAATCCGATGCGTTCGGTTAAAGAGCAAAACACGTGAACGATAGAAACCTGATATTAGGTGCAACATCCATTCACTTTTAAAAAGCACGTAGATGTCCCGTTCTTCAAATAAATGCACTCAAATATGGTCTCCTTTGGTAATTACAACTTTTCAGCTTTCGCAGGCTCTAAAATTGAATTTTACGTCCATTTGAACCTAGCCAGAACACTAGTTTCAGCAGTAAAACATTAGCACTTATTTGAAGACATAAAGAGGAATATATGATTCATTATGAACTACAGTAACCAAGGAATGATTTTCATAATCTGCAACAGTCATTAGCTAGATGAGACAACATTGTTATTAACCCAAATTGTTCAAAACTTCATTTTTCATAAATCCAAGCATTTCAACTACACTAACACGACGTAGAAACTAAATATAACTAGTTTGGGTAGGAGATGAGAGAAATTTGGAGCCACGTGGAAGCATAAGTTAGTCTTCTCTTTAACCACTCTAATCCATGTATTATAACGAAATATTCAGTAACTAACAAACAAAACATTGTCCATAGAATGATCATTTCCAAATAAATCTACATTATCAATAATGATCCCTAACAAAAGTCATTGTACCTTCTTTAACTTAAGTAACCAAGTAGTATCCTAAAAATTCCTCTTTAGGCTAATGTCTAAACTTAAACAAAAATCAAGCATCTATAAATGCCGAAACAAGATATCTAGTAAATTCCAACCCATTAACTTAAACCATAATCCAAACAATTCTAAAGATCACAACAGAGAGCTTTAACAGATTATTTTACCTTCACCAAAATAGGTAACCAAGTGAAATTTTTCATAAGCTCCATCTTAAGCCCATATAAGTTAACAACATATATTCAGTTATAATAGATATTCAGTTAACAAACACAATGAATAAAACACGAAATCAAAATCCAATCAATTCCACATTAACATATAGATAAAATAAATTGTTATACCTTCAGTGAAAGAACCATGTAAAATCCTCAATGATCCTCATTGAGCCACGGCCACCGCACTGCCAATTTTTTCCTTGCGCCTCACATATCCCTGTAACAATGTCAGCTTGGCCGTCTCAAATGCAAAGTACCCTAAAGCTGCAAAGCAAGCACTATGCAGAACTCTAGGCCCAATCCCCCTCGCGAACCCAGCCCACCCTTCTTCCTCCAAAATCATCTTCACCGTCTCTGATATCCTCCTCCCCCCTTCCCCCTTCACCTGCACAGTTGTCAAAATCCAAAATTTTATGTATACTTTTACCATTTAACCAACATAGAACTTCTCCAAAAATGTTAAAACTGATATGGACTAGAATCAAGGAATTTGCCATACCGTAACATTCAGAATGAATAAGCGCATATATATTTACATATACGACTTCTCATTTTACGATATTATGACGTAAACATGTATAAAATTATATAAAAATATTAAACTTCCTTGATTCATTTATTATCTATGATCAAATTAGTATTTACAAGTAACATAAAATCTCATCATCCAATTATCACCTGCGTCATTAGCCTCGTCTTCACCACATCCAATGGCGTTGTAATTGAAGCTGATATGGCTCCTGCAAAAGCTCCACACAAAATGCTCTCAGCGGGTTTCAGATTGTGTCGTTTAGTTTGTGATATTACGAATGCTTTGAGGTACTCGAAGGAAGAGTAGCTGAGAATTCCGGCAGGGAGGTTGCGGAGGAGAGTGGCGGAGTATCCAGCGTAGAGGCCGCCGATTCCGTCGTTCTTAACGATATCGATGAGCACTTGCCACGATCTGCCGGTAGCGGCCCCGGATTGCATTCGTTGTGTTACGAGCTCTTTAGGCACCATGATGGCGGAGGAGACGATGTTGCCGGTGGCGCCGGCGAGCGGCGGGATCAACTTCGGGTGGATATGGAATTTGGGGAGGAAGGATTTGGAGAATTCGCACGTGGCGAAATATATAGCGGAGGAGGTGGCCGAGCCGAGGGCGACGGCGGAGAGGCCGCGGTAGAATCCGGCGAGGCCGTGGCAGCGGAGGATGTCGACGGCAGCGTCGAGGGAGGAGGAGTAGAGTGCGGCGGCACCACGGGTCTGGAGGCGGGTCTTGACGGCGTCGATGGGGAGAAGGCAGACGTAGGTGAAGGCTCCGGCGATGGCGCCGGCCCCTGCGCCGATGACCGCACGCTCGACGGATGTGGATAGACGCGGCGGCGGTGGTGAAGGCGGGGGCGGATGGAGGTGGAGAGAGGTGGAGGAGAAGGGGCGAGACAGGAGGAGAGTGTGGAGGCTGGTGAAGTGGGCGTCGAAGTCGTCGGAGGGGCGTAGCGACGCAGACAATTGTTGCAGCGACATTGCTGTATGTCTCCAGCTGTTGCTGAATCTCTGTTGGACAGATGCATTCTTAAAGGATATTCAGCCAAACAAAAAAAAAAACAAGAAGGTATTCTTTTTTTTCTTTTTTTCTTTGCTTCTATATATATATATATATATATATATATATATATATATATATATATTTTGCTGAAAGCAGAGTATATTTGATTATACGTTAGAACTAAGTAAGCATGATATGAAATTGTTAGATTTTAACGAACAATTTTTTGTAATAAATAATAATTTAAAAGAGTTTATTTGTGAATCATCTGATTTATACTTCCGTTTTGAGAACTCACATAAATGAGAATGAGGTCCTATTCTCGGACTCTAATAATGTCAAAAATAGTGCACAGTATAGTTAATATTTATAAAAGATTCTAATAAGGCACATATGACCTGAGTCAAGCATAAACATACATGATATTTAATAATTAGCAAGTTTATATAGTGGAAGTAGCCGCTTATTAGCTCAAGAGAAAGATTAAAAAAAGACAAAGATATGCACAATCGTACTTCCCTTAAAAATTACATGATGACAAAGCGAAATATCTTGCAGAAACAATTATAATGCTTAGGAATACTTAAAAAATAAAAAAATGCTACATAGCCCTTGTTAAGTTGTTATCATCGTAAGTGTTAAGGGTGGGTGTAGGCTGAGGTGGATGTCACAGACTCACAGGTTTCCAAATAGGTAGACATGATAAGCCCTCCAATGTTTTGTATAATGACAAATAGGAAATTCTCGGATGTTTGTAACATGATTCTCAATGCCAATCGGTACAGTCCGTGTCTGACGACGCGTACATGTTCTGACAATTATAGATATGGCACGTGTTAAAAAAAAATTATTTAAATTATTTAATTAATTTTTTATTTTTATTTTTATTTTATATAAAGTAATAAATAAATATATATCGGCACGGCGCCATCGGCACGTGTCGGAATCTGAATTTACCGAAATTCGACTAGATTCGGCACAAAAAAAACTTCGGAAAATTATGAATAAGTACTTATTTTTTAGAAAAGTTATTTTTTAGCCCTTTCGATTTTTATATTTAATAATAACCCCTTAATTTCAAATTACTTATTTTTTAGCCCTTCTACATATAAAATTGACACTAATACCCTTAACTGTTTATTAATTTATTTGCTTAATTTTAGTGATGCAACTCGATGACCGGCGCGACGATGCAACTCATTGTCTTCCCGCTTCTATTTCTACTATCCACCACTGCGATGCAAATATGAAAAATGTGAAACAATTATGTTGACTAATGTAAAACGGCGCGGCGGATGATGACTAACAAACAAAAAAGAACAAAATATATAAAAAAAAAAATTATATTTGCAATAGCGATAGCTGTAGAAGACGTCGCGGCGGACGATGACTATGAAAGACGGCGCGGCGAAAAAAAAAACGTTGGAGAAGAATATTCAAAATTAAAATCTCATTAGAAAAGAATAACCGAAAGGGTATTTTCGTCAGAAAAATGATTGAGTTAGTTATTAGGGTTAAAAAATAAGAAAACTTAAAAATAGGAAGTGGTTATTAAAAACTAAATCTGGAGGGGTTAAAAAATTACTTTTACTAAGTCAAGGGGTCCATCTATAATTTCCCCAAAAAACTTTGGTTTGTAAAAGACTTCAGATATTATATATATATCAATTTGTTTATGTTTAGTTACACCTTTATTGTGCATCCGTGTCATGCTTCGGCCGCTTGCTGCAGAAAGCATGTAAACTAATAGAGTGAAGCTAAATTACATCTTCTGACATATTGTCATATCAATGTATCCTACATGGTCGTTGATATGGTCATCAGTGTCAATAATTTCGTAAGATAAGTGGTGGCCAGGTATAACATCCTACTTAGATGACGAGAAATTGGTATAACATCCTACTACATGAGTGCTAACTTCAAATAATCCAATATTTAACAATTGATGAGAAATTTAAGATTCGTATAAAGCATCGATTATAAGATACAATTAACCAAATCCATCAATCTTTTAGAGGACTCAGCCACTGCAATGACCGATAAACAAAGTAAGAGGTGTAACTTACACGCTCGTGACAGTATAAACAATGAGCAATTGCGTTGGGCATGCAGAAATGAAGAAGATATCATATGAAATGAGAGTTGCTATTTACAAATTTCGGGGTACTACTTAGACCGAATGCACTTTTCTCCAAGAATTCGCATTTCCAATTATTATTACAACAGCGAAAAGGATGCACCAAAGACGATTGCCTAACTAATTTCTATGCTTCGTTTTCGACTAAACTATCTGTCTTCTATTTCCGTTTTCCACTTCACCTCGAACAACAGATCATAAGGTCTATTCCCCAACTGTCCCGCACAAGCAAGTGCCGGTGTGGAATACCAATCTGGTTTCCAGAAGAGCTGATTTACAAAGGCCACTTGCTCAAACTCCTCAAATCACTAACTAAAACAATATATCATCACAGCCTAACAGGCAATCCATAATTATGGAATGACCTGATGAATCCATCTCTACTACCAGTTAAAATAACGGCACCCCAAGTAGACGCAAGAGAAGTCACTCGCTGAAACTTTCGGTGAAGATGACAGTTTTGGTGGTGTTGATATAAATCACTATCACCGAACTCATGGAATGAAGGCAACGTCTCTTCTAGCCACGCGGGAGACACCCTTGATGAAGCATCCGTGAAAAACCATATCCCTAGAGAGAAGCGATCAGGGTCCCTAAGCCAGGTTGACGGCTCCGAAAGTTTTGTTGATGCAGAAGCTTGAATATTTTCATTGCCCGTTGATAGGTTCCCTTGTTCTAGACCAGGCCATGGGACAGCAACTGTTACACCTTCAGAAAAGAAGTGCTCACACGTGCGGATAGATTTTGGACATTTGGAAGACGCAATTCTTGCTTCGTTGTAGTCCCAGATGTAGACATGGGAATCATCACCGACAGAGACAATGTGTTTCCCATCTGAAGTAAATGATGCAGAGGATTGGGTCTTGCATTTTCGAAGGCCTACATTGACAGCATTAAGTCAAATTGCTGAATATAATCCCAGAGGACAAAATACTGAAAGAAAAGCCCAGATAATGATTTTGGTCAGTTACTACTTTTCCAAATATGATACAGCCTAAGACCCACCGAAAAAGGTACATCGAAATAGAGCATAGTGGCACACAAGATCCGTGTAGCTAACCCATTTAGTAGGAAAACAGGCTTTGTTGTTGTGTTTGCCAGTACATCTTAAGAGAAACTTGTGAAAGTTAAATCATTTGTAATATTTTCATTTTCATGCTTTCAGACAGTACTAGAACAAATTAATAACTTAAAATGCATTACATATTGGTGGAATTTATGTTCATTGAACCATTTTCTGTCCTAGCAAGGACTAACCCTTGGCGTAGGTAGATTTGATATGGATAGATGGGTTATGACTGCTTAACACCTAAATGGGTGGGGATTTAGAGAAAACTAGTTATGCGACCTGACTGAATAATGCCCACTTGCCTCCGTACAAGAAGTCAAGCATCTAATGAAGAAACATTATTACTGGCTTTATTCAAATCTGGTAATGACCAGTTGACCAAAGCACATCAGTGGAAGTGCGTTTAGATCTCGAAGTTGCAGCTATAAACAACTGCAATAACGTTGATCACAAATTTCCCCTACAAGAGTTTTGGCACAAAAACAATGTCGAAAATAAATGCAGTAGTATGTGTTCATATTCAGACATTCTCACTTGGTAACTACTGATTAAAAAAAGCTGTGAAGAGTAGTACATAAGTAAGCACCATAACCAATCATCAAATTGAGAAACCAAGCATAATTAGATATGAATGTTCTGTTCGAAACAAATATATCTGATTATTCAAGCACCCTATGCTAATCATCAGATATAAGAAACCAAGCATAAAACAGATATCTGAATGTTCATGCATATCATAGCAAATTATTCTTACCTCTAAACTTACAAATGACATTAGCATCATCATATATACGAAGCTTTGAGTCTACAGATTGTACAAAAACTCTCCTTGAGTCTTCTAGTGAGAACTGAAGAACAGTGCAATTATATTGTAGTTCAGTAGAATCAATATTAGCATGCCAATCTAGAAAGCAAGACAACACACTGAATCTAACCTGCAAGCCAGTAATTGGTTTCACAGCTGACTTCTTTTTCCCTTGAACACACAAACGCTTGCTCAGCTGTATGCTGTCTCCTAAATTATCCAAAAAGATTTAAGAATTTCAGCCTAGACAATGAACAAAGAAATTACAAAATTCATTAAATATTAGTCAACATGACAACTATGGCATAAGAAATTGATGCCCGTCCAAAACTTAAGACTAATAATCTAATTATCTAAACATTAATCCACAATAACCAAAAGGTGGTACCTGAGTAATCATAAAACTGGCAATCTCCAGAAATAGAACCACTCACAAAACCCTGTCAACATGAAGAGGAAAGCATTATCTCTTCAATAAGCAAGGTTCAGTCAAACATAAGACGTAGAACTTGAAAACATGACTGTTAGTTTATACCTTCCCATCTGGTTGATAACGTATAGTTGTTACAATATCACGTGTGTCCACCCAATCAATGACCCGATTCTCGGGGCCTCCCCAAATACGTACTTTACCATCTATAGAACCACTGATGAAGCATCTTTCATCAATAGGATTAAACTGGACGCATGTAACTGAACCAAAGAACAAAAGTGAAGTTAGTTTCAGAAAAGAAAAGCATAGGCCTGTGCAAAATTAAGGGAACAACAGGAAGAACAGAGGAACAAATAGAAGTTGATAGTACAGAGAGACCGCAAAACTAACGGAAAGAATCCTTGATGCAACAAGGCATTTTCAAAGATCAAAACTAAGTTAAGATATTTTGTTTCTGCATTGATTCTATAACTCACGAATTAGTGAAAAAAGTTGACACCATCCATCTTTCTTCATAGCCCATCTGAACTATACTAACCAAGGTTCTTACTGGAGCCATGGGAGTTTTATGTTGCACATTTGCCATGCAAAGGTACATTACTAGATTACATATTCCTGAACCATGATATTTACCATAATCATTGTGCTGGAAGACTTTGAGGCATCTTTCAAAACCAACTTTCCACATGCGGACAGTTTTATCTTTTGAAGATGTAAGCAGCACCTGCAAGCACGCATGATAAAAGGAACATTAATTAAACCAACCCATGAATTATTTCCAGCAAACGATTGATTTATGTAGAAAATGAACATGTATGGGAACAGAAAAAAAATAAAGTGAAGGCTCTAGGCATTAGCCTCACACCCATGACATTAAGGTATGAACTAAAACTAATATTAACAAACACAAAGGCACTTCGACGAAATTGCATAGCAGAAGCAATTAGGACTCACATCAGATACGGACCATGTCAGGTCCAATATTTCGTTCAAGTGTCCATAAAATTCATGTATTGGCGTTTCCTCAATCATAATGACCTTCTTTGGAATGACAATAGGAGCAGAACAGTAATTCATTCTCCGTAATAATTTCCTGTCTTTAGCTTTCTCATCGTGCCCAGAGGAACAGTCTGTCATGCGGCATTTACAACGGGGCTCCACTTCTCTGACTTTCCAGATACGAACAACACAATCCTCTCCCCCACTTGCTAGATATTGACCAGATAGGCTGAATTTCATGGTCCTAATCAAACCTTCATGAGCTTTGATTTCCTGACACATATAAAGTGCAGTGAATTCCAAATACTTCTTCTGCTGTTGGTGAACTTGTACTCTTATCGTTCTTGCTAATTTACTGTTCTTTCTAGTAGGATCTGACTTGCAAGTTCCTGCAGCACATCGCTTTATTTTTAAGTTTCTCCACCATTTTCTAGCTACTTTCTTCCTCAAGCAAGAAACATCACTACTATGACTTTGTCCAGATCGGCTTATTTCTCTCCGCATGAAACGCTGAACAAAAGATGACAGACCTAGACATGTTTCAAACTCCTGAAAGGCCATTAACCGTTCCGAACCTACTTCTTTTAGCATACTCGACAAACCATCACCATCAGGATCATGGATAATAAATTTCTTTCCACTATCAAGATCCTTAATGTAGCAAAAAGGATCCTCACTCGCAATGCCATTAGTTGCAAGAGATAAGTTATCCAAGGTTGCACCACTCCTCTCTGTAATTCTATCCACATGCAAATGCTCATTCAAAGTACCACACGAAATATCTTTACTTTCCAATGTGTCCTGTGATGAAGGTGACGCAAATTCATGAAAACCCATACCCTGAAGAAACTTATTTCGTCTCTCTTGAACAGTAGTTGGCTCCGACATCCAAAAGTTGTAGTCAAATCTTCTGGCCTCTGAAACGCAATTTTCAACTAACTCCTCAGATGAGGTGGAATCCAGTGAGCTCCTGCTATGATCGTAAGCATCGAAGAAGAGACTTTCTCCCTCCTCAACATCTCTCTGCATGATCACTCATAAACAACATGAAACCTCCTGAATCAACAACCATATGTGAAGCTCTTCAGTGAAATTTGACGCCCAAATTCATCTGCTGGAATCTCACTTTCCAACCTCTATAGTCTCCTCTTTCACGCGTCTAAAAATATAAATAACAAAAAAAATTAAAATCCACATAAAGATCATGGAAATCAACATGAAAAATTTCAACAGTAGATACAAGGTAAAAGTGCTAGGAGATAAGGTCTACAGACAATAAACTATAGATACTTACTGTTCCATTGCATCATCATTAAAGCAAGCTCACTCCTACCCAGATACAATATCCAATCTGAAATATCCAGATATGATTTAAAAACAACAAAAATTGAAGAAACATACCACCAATCACCTTCACCAATTAACCCTAACACTAGACCTACAAATACCGAACACAGATTCAACCATCTCATGCTTCCAAAGGATCAAATCACTAAAATGTGCAAAATTCAAACTGAGACTATAACACTAAAAACAAACTATATTATATCAGACTGGACTACCTCCACTCCCACCAGGATTCTGGGAAAGCTCGAACTCTAAACCGGAGAAAATCCAAATCACCGCAGATCACGGCGGATTTGAAAGTGAGCGGAATGGCGATAAATGCGAAGGTTGGGTGGATGTGCGCCCCCTGCCTCGAGATCCGTGCGACATACAGACGCACGCGCGCTGCGGGGGCGGCGCACGGGCACTGCTGTGGGCTGACTGCGCTGCCGGCGTGCTGGGGGGCGGCTGTTGCTTCACTGCTTCAATGCATGAGGAAAAAAAGCGCAGCTGTCGCCGGCGCGATTAATAACCGCTACTAATAATAACGATGACACTAAATTATTATAAGACTATAAAATGCGCCTCGTTATAAACCAACGGGTTCGCCCGCACTAGAGAAAATTTTAGAAACTTCTCGATATAAATTTTGTTATAACAAATTTTTAAAAAATTTAAATTATAAATTATTTTAAAAATATATACAATTTATATATTAAAAGATTAAAAATATTATAAAATATTTTTAGATGTGAATTTTAATAAACTTAATGTAAATATCAAAATTTATATTTAGCGTATTGTAAAACCTCTCATAATGAAGTAAGGGAACGTACTTTGACTTTTGCTTCACTACTGTGTCCGTTGCCACCAACGTAAAACCTATTGACGTCTGGCTCTGTCTATTGAATTGTTGTATATATATATATATATATATATATATAATTCAGTGTCGTCAAATCCAGATATCCGAAAAGCTCAACAAGTTGAACATGAAAGTAACCCTCACTTCACCAAAATCGATTACCTACTTGGTTTTATTTTCGATTTTTTCTGGGTTTTAAATGTGAACGAGTATATGAACGAATTTGAAATACATAAGGAAACGTTGGGACATGGGGAGGTATTATTAATGATGAAGGGGCTATAAAAGCAGGAGGGGCTAGCTGAAAACGATCAGTCGTGGCAGATTAACGGGCCGCGGGGACCGACAGATGTCCGCTCCTCGTCGCCCTCTACGATTCCTAGAACAACCACACTGTACGTCTCTCTCTCTCTCTCTCTCTGGCTCTCTAGCTTCGCTTTTTTTTTATTCATTTTCTACGTGATTGATCCGTCCGCCATTAAAGCAACTTCTCTATAGTTGGCGATCGAGATCCAAGTCTGCGCCGTCCTTGTTTTTGTCCGCCTGCTAGGGTCTGGAGCGAGCTTTGATCACGCTAAAGTCCCGTACTCAACCGTGATACTCCACTGATTGGTCTGGCTTTGATCAGATGATGATCTCGTGACGAGGTAGGATTTGGGACCCCTGAGAGATTAATGTTCGTCTTCGATGATCTAAGTAACAATTGGAAATGTGAAGTTCGATCGAAGAATCAGAAAGAGCGAACAAGTCGATCGGGAGATTTCTAGTACTTGAATTTGAGAGTTAGTATTCATCGTCTATGATCATCTAATTAACAATGGATTGAACGTAGTCATTACCTCATTAGAGATGTGAAATTTGATCAAAGAAGCAGAGAGAGGGACAAGTCATCAAGCGGCATCTAATACTTGAATCTAAGAGTAGTTTTCATCTTCCATGATTTCATCTGATAAACTGACATATTGATAGATTATAGTTGATCAGGTAATCACAAGTACTCGAATACAACGATTATGTTTAGGAACTGGTGATCTCGGGAGCTTAGTCTCCCCATCTGCGATCTACTTATAGCGACGGCAGCAAATCGACCAGGAAATATGCAGTGTTGAATTTAACCATCGTGTTTAAGAATCGATTACGATGATCTAACGAACGAACAAATTAGAGATGCGAGAACTTAATGACATGGTTCTTACCGCCATTACCAGAAACATCCGCAAACCGATGTGAGGACCGCTGAAGCTCCGGCGAGCGTAGGCTGCGGCGGTACAGTTGGCGCTAAGTAGAAGATCACGCGGTCGCCATGTAGCGAGTTGTACGAGTTTAATATTGGACAATATATATAGTTTGTTTGTTAGATGAACCTGCGTCTGTTTGACGATGAATGCTGGATGTTGATTAGATGGTTTCAAATTCACATTATTAAGAACAACATAAAAAAGAAACCGAGAACTTCTCGAAAAATCTGTAAGTATTAGTCGTTGGTAGAAATAACATCATGATCTACTAGGAGAAAAATAATCGAGTTTTTCATATTTAGCCATACGTACAAATGGATAATTAGTCATAGCTACAAATAGAGGAAATATATATGCACATATATCTATAATACTAAACCGTTAGACAAAAATTTGGTAGTATCTTGTGTGTTAATATAATTATTTAATAATTAAATTAAATTTAAATATATAATATAATTATTATAATATGTGTGATTTATTTTCCATAGAAAGTTATGAAATGCCCATTTTTGCCTCCTTAATTTTCTATATGATTTTCAAATTAGATTTATTTTATTCATTAATGAGATTTTTTTTAATTAAGATATTTTCTTTTATTATCTTCTAAAAATTATAATATATAATAAATCGATATAATTAAGAGATTTAAAAATAATTATTTAATTAAAAAATTATAAATTATAAATTTTACTAACTATACATTTTAAAATTATTTTTAATTATTTTTTAGTACTTCGTCTACTAGCGAACGACGCACAGCAATACGTGTGTCAAAAATAATTTAAAATTATTTTTAAATTTATAATTAGTAAAAATGGAAACTTTTATATTTATAATTATAAAATAGGTTTTATTTTTTCAATTATACCGATCAATTATATATTATATTTTTTCTGAAGATAATAGAAAAATGTCTTAAAAAAAATCTAGAAATACAAAGCCACAAATTAAAAATAGTATAATATGAAAATTATGTAAAAATATGTAGGAGAAACACAAATGTGATTTTATAATTTTCTACATAATATAAGTCCCGCAATATATATGTTAGCTATTATATATAATTTAAACTTACTTTAACTATTAAATAACTATATGGAGATATAAAATATCATCAAACTTTCATCTTGTGCTTTAGTATTATATTATAGAGAAATGCTATTTTTCAGGATCATTTTGACCCTGAAGAAATCAGGACTGATGCGGCGTTGTCCACGTCAGCGCCACGTCAGTCCATCATTTATTATTTTTTGATATTCAATGTTTTGAAAAGAAGCGCATTTAATGTGACTTTTTCGATTAGTGTAAAATGAGTATTTCCAAAACATTGAGATGTGAGAATAATCATTTTCTAACTATTTTATTAAATGCTTGGACTGATGTGGCACACTTTCCAACTATTTTATTAAATGTTTGGGCTGATGTGGACAACGCAACATCAGCCCTGATTTCTTCAGGGTCAAAATGACCCTGAAGAATAGCATTTCTCTATATTATATTAGAGGATGACGCATCCGTGATACGTATATAAAAAAATTTACAAATTATTTTTAAAATTTATATTTAATAAAATTTATAATTTAGGAGAAAAAAGTAGATGATTTTATAACTTACTAAAAATATAAGCCACATAATATTTATAATAACTACCTATTAAATAATTATGTTATGATCTAAGCCACTACCAAATCTCTCTCTTGCGGTTAAATATTTTAGATTATATAGATATAGATATAATAATGTTAGGCATCTAATGTTACACGAAAGTTAGTAGGATGTTTCTGAATCTCCTATCCCAACCACTAAGATTTGGACGAGAGCAGATTAGATATCTTTTCTGTTAAAAAATATTTCAGACTTATACTTGTCCTATCTAAAACCCTTATTATTTCCATATACTCATCTTTCACACCTATTTGGCTATTTTACAACTTTCGTATTGCACATATTTTTTCATATACAAGGAATGTGCAGTAAATAGTAAATTACAGATGCTACCTGTGGTTCTATTTATGTTATTGAAATTCTTTCTGTTAGGTAAGAGAGTTCTCTTTTATTATTCTAGTCCCTAAGGGATGGGATGACTGGTTAAGAGGTATGATCATACAAATTGACCTCTAAAATTGAAGGAATTTAGAGCACTCGCTTAAGAGGACGAGCAATGTTGTATACCTCTAGAAATTAACTTCTAATTTTATCTCTAAACTTATTTTAATCGTCTATCAAATCATCGTATTATCTATTTAAATTATTTTATTATTTAAATTTATTTAGAGATTGGTTTAAAGTTGAAAAGTTAGAGGTGCATTATTGTTATCGTAACAATAGAAAAGACTTATCTAATTTAAATGCTTAAAGCTCTTTTAAGTTTAATCTTGTAACGTGCTTTGCAAATATAATATTTTGTATTTGAAGGAAATGTGTATTCTTTTAATCTATATCTATATATAGAAAACTCAGCATCAAAATAGTTGAGCGCCAAGTGGCACTTCTTATAACTCACAATATATCACATGGCGTCTTTATTATCTTATCATTCGACATGTATCACTTAAATATAATAAATATGTAATTAATCACATATTTAATGAGAATTTGAATTCAATGCATACTTAATGTATTAATAATAATTTTATTAAAAATAAAAATTAAGTATAATTTATAGTATTTTTTTTTATATATTAAAGATAAATGATAATAATTTAGAAAAATTTGAAAGGTCATTATCAATTTTTTCATTATCAATTTTTTAATAATCTATATAATTATATACAATATATATAAATGGGTGATCAAAGTCTTAACTTTTGCTATGTAATAAAGAATTTTAAACGTTCTCATCAAATTTTTAATAATCTATATATAATTATATACAATATTTACAAATAGATGATCAAAATTATAACTTTATGTATGTAATTTGGTCTTTTTTCTCTAATAACATGTGATAAATATAGTATAATATTTAATAAAAATAAATATTAATTTATATAAAAGTAATATATTTAAAATAAAATAAGCTTTCGAATAGTATTATATATATATTATTTTAATAAAAATAATTATTAATTTATATATTAAAATATAAGAAGTTTTTAAATATTACCATTTATATTGTTGACTAATAACCGTGTATCGCACATGTTCAAAACTAGTAGTTTTCTAAAACTAGCTCAAATCTGATAATTTGGAAAATGGGCTTTTTCACTTCTGTATATGAACAATAATTGTTTTCCAGTATTAGTTTTTATTATTACTCACTAAAGGACTAACTTTTTGTAAAGCAAACAAATTCATAATAAAATGATAGCACGGAAGAAAAAAAGTCATTCATGCGGAAGAAAAACGCATGAAATCATAATCGAGTATCTTATCCTTTAAAGCTCTTTAGACAAATGCCGCATTTTATGAGATTTTAAAAATGCCATTTGTCCCCTCTGTCCCCCTTTTTTTTTTTCTGCAAAAGGTTGATGAGAAAACCAACCCACTTTCCAGCTTTCCTTTTGAGAATCTTTTTTTAACCAACCCACTCTCATGCAAGTGGAAATTGAAATTAAGATAATTGTTTCTTGCCGTCTATGGACAATAAGTTCCGCATTCCAATTTAGCGGTTCCTAGAGAGATGCATGGTACAATGGTATTGTTGTCTACGAGAGGTAATAACTGTCATAATGGTGAAGGGATGATCCTTTTCTTAAATTTCGTAGACTAGTATGTCGAGAAAGTAGGCCCAGTACCAAAGATTTGTGTTATTAAAAATAAATAAAAAAAAAGAAAGGATAAAGTTTAGTGCATGTTAGCCTTTAACATGCTTTATAAACAAAGTTTATCATCAGAGATGCTCTGATAAAGTTTAAGGCTTTTGTCCTGATTGCTTGTTACTGTGGTGGAATATCTACTTTGTGGGCTACTGTTGTGTCCTTTTTAAAGTCCCAGAGCCAGGAGACACTGATAACAAAGTCTCCTATTTATTTAATATCGACGAAGTAGACAGATCATAGATTGTAGATGCATTGTTGCCTACCTAATGTCGTTACAAAGACTAATTTATGTCTATCCTGAGTTAGCTGCACCTAAACCACAATCCGATATTGAACACGCATAATTATTTACAAAATATTTATTACTAGGAAGCTGGTCAATAAGTTTAAGTTTTCAGACTTTACCTTGGCTAAAAACTGAACCATCAAAAATAAAATTGAATTATGGGGTTTTAATTTCGTATACTATAATACTGTACTTTTTCCTTTGGTTGAACGTCAGGCTCTCTAATGCCATTTACTTTTTTTTATTCGATTTCTTTTGTTTTCTTGATGCGTACATGTCAAAATTATTTGTGATATATAAGCTGGCAAATTAAGAGGCATTTTAGTGGCAAGCAAGAAGTATAGAACTATATAGGGGCCTAAGATTTCTAGACAAGAAATTATCGTAGCAACTAGAGGATGACAGGGTAGGGACATTAATATTGTATTATGTAATTAATATCTGTAAGCATGGGATTATTAAATTAATCTCAACCTTTTAGTTTATGATAGCTATTAATTTAGCTGGTATGTTGAGCTGGCTTGGCACATAAACTATCTCAATTGGCTATTATTTGTTTTATGGCCCTTGTGCAATGGAAGTTCAATTGATTTTCAATTATTTAATTATTTTTGGTGCTTCTGTTGATCTAACTGGGAAATAAAGGTCTAAATCCCAGCTTCGTTCCATTATTTAAGAAAAAGACTATATATCTACCTGGGAAAACAAACTTTTAAAAATAGGTTTATCTTAGTTAAGAATCTTAGAATAGAGAATAAAATAAAGCCTTGATTAAACCACAATTATCTACTTGCTGTTGCATTTGCGGCTACATTTCAAGGGTGAAAAAGTTCTTTTTTAGGAGAATATTGCAGGAAAACTCTGTTTATAACCAGTCAACTTTTGCGTGATAGTGAAACAGATAAATCCACAAATAAAACCAACCAATGCTTCACCAACCGAAAATTCCAAAGAATAACTTTTGATTCTTTTACTGATATAAGGAAACAGTTATACTAGCATAAAGAATACATCATGTTGTTAACATTTTGTCTAATCTGCTACTACTACTGTCTTAGTTCATAAAATAAAAATAAAAAGGAAGCTAACATAATATAAGTGATCATAGCATCTAGCATACCAAATAATATAAGCAATATGCTTATCTATGGGCAGTAAGGTGAAACTTTTAGATAATTCATCTTTATCTTCCAGGGTTAGTTTCCATGAAATGTTTATTTGACTATAAGAATCATGTTTCTAGTCAGCTAAGAAGAGACTTTTAGAATCATGCATGCTATCCCATCTCATTTTACAATTCATTGTTCTATATAATTTTAATACTAATATTAATTGATATTAATAATAGCAAACAAATTGATAGACTGAAACTGACCTCAATATAGTCAGGATCTGCTTACACCTTACAGTGCCTCGGATGTCGACCGGCTTCAACCTTCAGACATCACCCGTCGAACGGAAAAATTAAACAGCTATGGGGAAAGCAAAGACTGAGCGTAGATAACTGGTTGAATGCAGTGTAACTCTTAGGTTTATAGTGATCCAAGAACAGAACAAGAGAAGAGGGAAGCGGAAATGGTCGGATACTCAGGTATTAGCTGGTAAGAGAAGCACAACTCTGTCTAATTTCTTCCCGAAAATATCTACTATTCAATCACCAGCTGATCTTAAGTGGCTCTCATATTAACATAGCTTGTCTAGGACTGAACATATATATAGCATTATAAAAGGCAGGGGGAACCTTCATTTTTGACCAAACCGTGAATTTCATATAAGATATAGGGATACTTCCATATCGATTCATTAATTGCGAAAAGCTAACTTGCAGAATTTTAAAATTGCATTGCTTGCCTTTGAAGATCGTCACAGCCTCACAGGAATGCTATTAAAAACCACAATTTATGCACAACCATGATACTTTGACCATCCCAGTATCCGCCTCTGTGGCTCTCCTATTATATATTTAAAACAGCTTGGGCTAGTTATAAGCAACTTTGTTTGGTTCGTTGGTAGGCCACTAACAACCAAAAATGACTGCAGTTGTGGAAGAGATGAGTTTTAAAACCCCCGCTTGAAGATACGGTGTTGATGTAGGCAACGTACAGTCATGCAAGTTTCCGCTCTTTACTCTTGCAAAAGAACAACCACGTCGTCTAGTGGATATGAGTCTCTCCCACCCATCGGGTGGCACAGATTCGAGGTCCGGAAGTGTCTTCATACGCTCCAAAGAAAACCAGCTCTCGTCAGGCGCGTGTGATCCACATACATGGGAGAGTATGCTCGGCGTACATTTTCTCACCTCCGCCGCACAGGCGCCTCTCCATCTTGGCTGGTAGTTGAAGCCTAATGGATAACGCAATGTCTCACCCATGCGATTGTCTTTTTTACTCTCCCAAAAGAACAAAGATGTACAGCACACCAGCACATTGGCTGATAATTAAAATACTTTTCCATAAAAACTATCTGAATTCAATTCTCCAAAAGAGAATTCATATGAACCTAAAAAAGAAGATATGTAGCTTGGAAATATCTTTATTAAGTTTCTGCTTTCAGATACCAAACATCAACGAACAGTTAACGCCGGCGGGCATGTGTTTCATGCCGATGTGCCATGTATGGAACTCGGAAGTCAAACAGAACAACAATAAGTTCCTCACACAGCAACATTTAAAAAAAAATTAATAAATAAAAAATAATTTGTGTTCAAATTTCTCCAAACATATTAGAAAGATTTTCTACAAACCATATATATATATATATATATATATATAATATACGCACACACACACACACACATGGTGCATGATACTGATTTCTCATTTCTCACAAGAATCACTATGTAGTTGATTAGAGCTTCAACTAATGCTTATTAATGTATTAACAAATGATGATTATCCCAATTATAGAGCGACGTGGGGTATTACGAACCACCGGGCATCGGTTTGAATGCGTGGCCATATCGTCGACCGTACGGAAGGATCATCGTCCAGGTATAATTGCAACTCGAACTTTGTCAATTATGTGTAACATAATCAGTTAGTTTCTGGTATGATACGCTAGGTATAGTTAGCTGCCATTTAGACATAATTTAATCCACGTAAATATTATAATATATATTGCCGAGATAGTTCTTACATACACTTCATGATTGGCATACATGATCGATCTAAGAATTTAACGACTCCTAGTGAAGTCTTTGTTGATTATTTTCCAGTAATGTGTGTAACTAAAGCTACGAAAAGTTGAACATGAATGAAAAGAATTCTTGAACTGTAGAACATTCCGGGCTAAATATTTTATTTGGTATTCCGAAATGTATGATAATTCACTTTTTGTACACTGTCTTACATTCGCTCTTTCGTGCATACCTCGGACAGGTTACGTGATGGCGCCGTCCGATCTCCTTTAACTCATACTGACGTGGAAAAGGGATTTTATTAACATTGGCAACTCCAAAAGACCTATTTAAAAATAGTTTTTTGAAAAACGTTGAATATGAAAGTTGTAGATATTTATGAGTTCTATAATTTTTATGTTAAATTTTTTTCCAAAACATGCTTTAAAACATGTGTTTTGAAGCTCCAAAGTATTAATAGATTTCAAAATTGACCTATTAACCCGCTAACATTTGAAGCCTCAAAATACCAACTTCCGAGCATTTTTTGGGAAAATATTAAGAATAAAAGTTGTAAATCTCATTCCGGTCTACAACTTTTATGTTAAAAAGGTTTCCAAAAATGCATTTAATTAGTTGTTTTAGGGTATCCAAATGAATAGGTAAAAATTTAACCCGATAAAAATTTTGGAGCCTCATAACACCTATTTTAAATCATGTTTTGGAAAAGCTTTGAATACAAACATTGTAGATCACATCAAAATATATAACTTTTATGTTTGAAAGTTTTTCAAAAATACTTTTAAATTGGTGTTATGGGGTGTCGATGTTAACTGATAAAATTTAACCCATTAAAATTTGGAGTCCCATAATATTTATTCAGAAGTATTTTTAAAAAAAAAAAAATTCAACATAAGTTATATATCTTATCAAAATCTAAAATTTTTATATTCAAAATTTTTCCAAAAAATGTATCTAAATATATGTTTTGGAGGTATCAATGTTAACAGATAAAAAACCAGCTTTCATGTCAGTCGGTTGGAGACAAGCACTATCATCTGAATCCCTTCCTCCTCATCACCATGTTGCATCTTCTCGACGAAATTTTCGTAGATGTATTTTGGGGTTGAACTCATCCTCCTCCTCGTCAAAGATGATGACATGGCCATGCGATTCCAAACTCATATTTGGAGTTGATGAGGTCACAGCCGAGGACTTCGGACCCACGGCAATGGACAAAGAAGATGAGATGCTGCACACGTTTGACATACGTACAGCAGCATCTCACAGTGCATCGTGTATACTATTTATCTGTGTGGCGCGCTAAATAAAATTAGTCTAATTAACAGCGACAAACAAATGCTAGTGGAGGAAGAATCCTTGCCTCTAAAAGTTAGCACAATTCATACCCATAGGTCCAATTGATTAAATCGCCAAATATATTAATGCACAACATGTATACGTCCTAAGTGCATAATTAGCTATAGAACACTATAAATATATAAGTATGGACACCAGTTTACATAGTTATGTCCTCCATATAAATTGGCAAGACTCATCAGAAATGAATCCTTAAAAAAAAAAAAAAATCTCCATAACCTGCAGATCAGTGTGACATTAAATATTTTTTAGAAAGTCTTCCCTACCTCAACGTTTTTATAGCATGAGTGAAGAAAAATTCAGTACCATGTTAGACTGCCTAAATGGGTAAATGGTTACATAATATCAACCAATATTTTTAAAAGTTCTTACAAATCAGCTTTTCTTTATTTATTTTCAAATGCTGCTATGTAACACATCAGCTGAAAATAGCGACTAAAAATCTAAAAGATTGTTGTTTTGTAGCAACAGCAACTGTGCTGATATATAGGAACCCCTAATTATAAATAGTTCATCAATAATTACTCATGAATTCATCTTCCACAGCTGCAAGTCTCTGAATATTATGACGGTATGTACTCTCGGAAATTTGCTCGCCGACTATAATTAATAAGATTTAAATTAAAAATTTTAAAATGAGGTAAGTATTTTGAGAGGTTAAAAATTAAATATAATCAGCTAATTTCCCCTAATTTATAAATGCTAGAAATATTTTAGATAGTTAAATTATTTATTTTTAACAAGTAGGGTTCTAAGAAATTCCATACTTGCCGACTATTTAGACGGCTTGAATATGTATAATAAACTCTAGCACCTAATCCGCCACTTCATCCAGATGACGGAGTACAATACTGCTTCCTAAGCTGCATATATATATATATATATAATACACAGTTATACCTAAATTATAGAAATTTATGTGCTATACCTTCAAAATATATCAGGGTACAAAGTTATATTAACCCCTCTTTTGCTGCGAAATTGTCACCTAAAGCTGAATGCTAAGAAAGTATAGATACCGGTACGAAGATACAATATGATATATACGATAATTTTTAAAAATATAGAATATGTGTAGTACTGTTCAGACGTAACAATAAAAAAGATATACTATTTGAGTATATAACTATATTATACTAGTTATTATCATGTTCTTTTTTTTTGATAATAATAGTTATTATCATGTATTGCTAATACTATATATATATGTGTGTGTGTGTGTGTAAATTTGGACATATATATCGGACACTAATGTCTGACGTGTCCGACACGTATGCCTGATTTTTTTATTTTTATTTTTCGGATATTGTTTTTACATGTTCGGAGCGTGTCCATATCGGGTATTGCATAGGATAAAATTTTTATATGTCAGTGCATTCTAGGCTGAACGCTAGTTCTGTAGATCCACACAAATAGCAAGTCTTCCTGTTTCAAAAGAGTAAAGTTACCTTTATAAATGAGCCTTTGACCCTTATATTTTAAGCAATGATGTGTTTAAATACCACCTAGTGGAAGGATTATGACACTGGGTGTAGCTTTCATTTGACTCTCGACGTTATTTTTAAAGTGTTCGACAAAATGCCACGGAAAATCCACATAATCTATTTTGTTTACTTTGGCGACAAAACAAAGCATATTTCCCATCTTTATTTTAGTTGTTAGGCATACAATATGTTCTTTATAAAGCTCATCTGAATATATTTTTGAAACGAACACTCCATCATTTTGGATCCGACTATATCTGGAATAAAAATATTATGATCTACCTGAGGAAGCACAATTATATTTACCGTTAACGCTGGTTTAATTAGAACCTCAAATGACGAGATTGAAATTCGAAGCCAGTAGAAAGGTTTCATGAACTTCCAACCGTCGCTGATTAGATAATAAGTGTTTAATAATGCATGGTTTTGCGGGATAGTTGGTTGACATTACGTTATTGAAAGTCAACCTCTTAAGCTTACTAGCTTAGTACTAGCAACTTGGCTCGTTAAACACCACTTAAATCTTTTTGGGAGATGCAAAAAACAATTTACTAGCCCATATATCGTGCATGTTAAAAAGTAATAAATCCATTGTTTTTGTGTCTTGATGCAAGAACTCATTTTATTATTGTTTTTGAAAATTTAATTACTGCTTGATTTTCTGTGCTCCTTTGCTAGTGGGCTCGCGTAAAATTTTGGATATCGATCGTTCCATATTTATCGTCCAAGTTAATGTCCGCCAACATCTCACACCCATTACCAAAGCCGATTTTAGTCGCACTCATTCTAATAAGAAAAATACTAAATAAATAGTATGCTCTTAAGTTATGCACCTACAACGCGAGCAAATTATTTATATATTTATATTTATATATTTATCATTTACGTGTGTTAAATAAGAGACCTAGCAATATTTGCGGGAGACTCAAATTACCTCCTAATTAGGATGTATAATTGTCTTTGTCTTGCAAGATTATTTTATTATTTAATTATTTAAATATTATTTTATTTATTTAGAAGTTCTTGCAGGAAATAAAAAGGCTATCCATCTAGTATGTTGAAGTTTATGATGGTGAAAGAGGGGGAAGGAATTGTGTATCAGCTCCTATTTTTTAAAAATCTACAAATCAGTCTTTATATATATATATATATATATATATATATATATATATATTATATTATATATAATATATATATATATATATATATATGACGTGGCGATGCACGCTCACTGCCAGGCCATAATTTTTTTTTTGTTTTCGGCAGCTGATTCGTACAGCACTTGAAATGCACTTTTTTTGTTCCTATATATTTAAAGGCCTGGCTTGTTTGATTGTATTTCTCTTAGGTGTCCTAGGTTAGGACCCCTGTGTGGAGAAGATGAAGTAGACTTGGCAACAGTGCAGCCTCTTGTGTCAATCTACAACAACTTGTGTCTGGTTTATTGCGACAACATATATTACTAACTTGGATGTACTGCACTAATTTGTCGGCAGTGCTTTTGTGAAAAAGCTTTAACACATTTTCTAGTTTTGGTTTTGCTGACCCCTCACAGCTAGCTTGACCCGCGGAACAGCGGCTCAAGCTTTTTTTTTTTTTTTTTTAAATGAGTTTTATTTGATGTAATGCTTGATAGAAATATTATTTTTTTACTACAATTCTCAAAAATCGTAGTAGGATGGAGTAGGCCCATAACTCATGGCTGGACAACGAACAATGCTATGCCGAAAATTTGATCCATGACCATGGCCCATGGGTATGTCCATGAATGGCTCTGAAGTAAAGCGTGTGCTCCGCCGTAGGCAAAATACGTGGCTCTCTCTAAAGTGAGAGTGGTAAGCACAAATTTATTTCGTCAGTACAGATGATAAACTAATACGTATAATTCAAATCATGAACATTGGATTATCATGCAAGTCCTCTATTATGATAAATCATAAAAGTAATTTGTTACGGTACTTAAGAAACAACACAAAAATAGAATAGACGCTCCTATAATATATAAAGTTTGTTGAGAATTTGATCCTAAAGTTTCTTCTGCTGTAGTTTATTATTTGGTCTAAAGTTTCATTTGAAATTTAATTTGAGATACTTCACATAAATTTCATGTTTTATATTTGCCAATAAATTTTGATTTACATCCAATGCAGATTTTTTTATCCCAAAATTGTTTTTAAAAAAAAAGAAAAAGGAAAAGAAGCAACTCTTTACGTTTTTCTGTTTTCTTTTTTTTTTTTTTTCTGGGTCAGAAGAGCAACTCTTTTTCTTTATCTATTAAAGAAGCAACTCTATAATACTTATAGAAATTCTGGCCCACTTTAACGAGAGACCGCTACATGCCCAGCCCACAACAAATATCAGAGCGAAGAGCCCACAATTCTTATTAGATGTCAATAAAACACTATTATTACACGTCAAAAAAAAAACAAAAACAAAAAGAATATTATTTGCAGATTTGCAGCATAACAACTATCTCCCCTCGCCTCTCTCTGTACGTCGACGATCATGGCCGCGGCTGCGCTCCGCTCTCTCTCCACCAACGCAGGTCGGCGTCTTCTCCATCTCTCCAGGCTAACCTACTCTTCTCTATCCTATTCCTCAGCCACAAACGCCGCCGCTGCGGCCCGCCTCTTCCCCGCCGCCGCTCACCGTTCTCTCCCAGGTCCCCGATCTCAATTCTAGCTTTATGAATTCCATTTATGGCCTCCTTTTAGTAGATGTTACTGATCCTTGATTTATTTTGTTTATTGCCAATAATTTCCATTTCGACGTGATCTAGGTCGAACTGCATTTTGGGGATTGAATTTGAGGCGTTTGTATAGCGCAGATGTAAGCAACTTGCCTACTGTTAACGATCCCGAGATTGAGTCTGCATTGAAGGATCTAATGGCTATGAACTGGGATGAGATCCCTGAATCTGTTGCTGATAGTGTAAAGAAAGCATTATCTAAATCTACAGATGATAAGGCTGGGCAGGAGGTTTTGGCTAATGTATACCGTGCTGCGGTGGCTTCTGTAGATTTCATTGGTGTTTTGGTATCTCTTAGAATGGCGCTTGATGATCTCAGTGGATTAACTGGTGAAGTATGTCTACTATATCGTGATTAATCTGTATGCTATAATTCCTGACTTTCTGACGTGCACTTAGGTACCCCTAAACTTTTAATAGTATACTCGACATCCCTTTACTTTCGACGTCTAAATCTTGATGCCTTTTTGCATATGGCAATTGTTTTCCAACATTAGGGATTCTTAGCCGAAGCAGGTGCAATTCAGATAGCTTCATGTTGGAATGCTAGCAGTCAATTATACCCCAAAACTGCTGTCCCTTACCAAAGAGCATAGGAGCATAAATTTGAAATTTAGCTGATTTAGTGCATAGCTATAAGATAAGGAATATGGATGCACCTTTCATGAAAATTCAGGGATGTAGCGTACGTTGCCATCGTTATCTACATTGTCATCTAACTTATAACTGTTATGAATTGACCTTTTTTTTTCTTTTTTCTTTTTAAAAGAATGTGGAAAGATTGCCAGAAGATCTAGAGGAGGCTATGAAAGCTGCATATAAACGTTATACAGCATACCTGGATTCTTTCGGTCCTGATGAATGGTTTTTACGGAAGAAAGTTGAAATGGAGCTAGGAACCAAAATGATACATCTAAAGATGAGATGCAGCGGCATAGGCTCCGAATGGGGAAAGGTAACACAGCTTTTTGTTTGGTTACTACTTATGTCTGTCAAATTGTTACTATATATTAAGGATTTAAATTTCAGACAGCACGCTGCATGCCGCTCGAAACATGCCGGATCTGTTAGGATCCGGCACCGGCCCATTCGGCACGGGCGAGTTTCGCCTGTGCAGGACGTGCCGCTCCGCGCCGCCCTGTTTCAGGCGGCATGGAGCTTTGTTTCGTTCTTGTGCCGCCCGGCACAGGAACGAAACAAAGGTTTGCCTGTGAAGGGCTAATAAGACAGCTCTTTACGGGCATTTATTCTTTTTTTTTTTAATATATACTTGATGTCTTATCAGCCCTTCAAGGGCTGTCTTAGGTTTTTTTTTTTTCCTTTCTTTAAATAAAAAGTTTAAAAATCTTAAAAATAACTTTTAAAATATAGTTATATATAAAAATAATATTTTATTATCGGCACGGCACGGTATGGTATGGTCCGCACGTCTCAAATTTAAAATTTACCGAAACTCGGCACGAAACGGCATTTAAAACCTTGCTATATATGCTGAGGTAAGAATCCTTGGGCTCAGAGAACGGACAAAGACAGGAAAATGGAATTTACAACCACCACCTGGACTAGATTTTTTGCCTAGTTTATGTAAATGTTCCAGGACACAGTGTCTTAATGCAAAACTTAGCTGACACTAAGTTATTTGTCTCCATTTTACGTCCTGGTGCAGTGTTCAATACCTCCAATATATCATGAAACAAATGCTCCTTTGGAGAATCCATGCTTCACGTCCTTTGACTGATTTATGTCATTTGATCTAAAACATATTTTTATGACTGATTCTGAGATAAAAATTTGAAGGCCAGTAAGCAATCTTAGGTTGTAAAACATATTCAATTTAAACTTATGTGATCATGCAGCCCGCAACCACCGGTGTTATATCTAAAGCAACTCCTTTCATTTAATATACTTTTGGATTAAACTTTGTGATTATTTTCTGTTATTTGTGCTAAGTTGTCAGTATATGGCAAAGATCAGTCAACACTAATGGATATATAGGGCTCAGTAAGTTTTGCATTATGTTCTCGGCATTCTATATAACTTGTTATCAAGCTTGTTATAGACTTCTCAAGGCAAGGTGTAAAATGTTAAATGTTGGTGCTGATGTTGAATAGTGAAGTTAATTAAAAACAGTTTGTCTAAAGTTCATTTTGAAGGGCCTTCTAGCATGGCTTTAAGATGTTATACAAAAATGCTTAGATATCAGTCTACTTGTCTACTATTTACATTGTTGATAGACTCATTGCCAAAATCAAGTTAACTTGTAACTTCTAAAATAGCATCCATTCTACGTGGTTGCATTGATCTATGTGCCTATTCTCTGCCTTACAGGTTACACTCCTTGGAACTTCAGGACTGTCTGGGTCTTATGTGGAGCAAAGGGCTTAATACGCATGCCATGTTTACAAGCTTTTCATGTTTAACGTCTTTCAAAGCTCGTAGTGGCACATAGTTTAAATAACTAGGTTTTGCATTTCTCTGTTTTTATTTTAAAAATAAAATAAGGGTGTATCTATAAACACACCATCGCTATTCATGATAACCAGTATTCACATGAGCGAACATTTTGATGAACAAGCATAGCTTGAGCAGCTGCCACTGTGATGCTGCTTGCCTGACTTAGTTTTTTAATCGAATTTGGTTGATCGTAGAGCTGTTGGCTGACTGGGTTGACGGGTGAACTGAACCTGGCTTTTGCTTAGAGTGAACTACAGAACCAGTATTTTTTTTTGTTTGACTTTGATACTTGGTAGCTTCGTCATTACATTGCATTCCTTTGAAGTTCCAAGTAAACTTCCGTTTGCTTTTTACAAGTAATGTGTCGTTGTAATGTTGCCATTATCTCAGAAGCTTCAGTTTATCTTATTAGTGTCCACAGTAAAGAGGGACTTAATCTTTAGCCAGAAAGAAGCACGATGCTAATTTTGACCTTCAATGTCATGAATTTTAGTGCCCGATTAAAGTTTGCAATAGGTCACAGTTTTTAGGGCAACATGTTGGATTCAAATATCTACGAAGGTTTTATTTATCTATGCCATGTAGAATCAAGAATCCAAAAGTTATTAGAGACTGTATGAGGCTAAGTGCATGAGGCTAACTGCTCTGCATGCTATTAGAGACTGTACCAATTCTTGGAATGTTTAGAAGCAGCTAGTCCATGAGGCTAAGTGGGAAGAATTATCATCCATCGAGATGATTGAGTGGCTCAAGTTAAATCTGAGGTATGTATCCATGCTAGTCTTGATTGGCAATTTACGTTTGCTGCTGCTGTGCTTTTTGCTCTGGAAGTGGCAAAAGTGCAGCAATTTGAAGGTTTTGCTCTACCACTGCAAGTGAATGTCTCTTCAATTATGGACGCAGCACACACCTATTTGGCGGTCTACACTAATTTTAACTCATTACAATCTCCTCAGCGCTTTGAATTGCGTCAGGTAGCGTGGAAACCACCGTATTTGGGGTGGATCAAAATTAATGCCGATTGATGCACTCAGAAAAGTTACGGAAACTGCTGCAGCATTAGGGGTGTTTGGTGAAGGGAGACTGGTTGCAGGGATTTAGTCCACACCTGGGCGTTTGTACTGTGTTTGAAGCCAAATTATGGGGTTGCTTCCTACCTCTGAAGCTTGCATGGGAAAGGGGATATCGTCGGATATGTTTCGAGGTGGGCTTACAGTCAGTGGTTCATCGCATTAAATCAGGTCATGAGCCAGAAGGTAGGTATAGTAACCTGCTAATGCCCTGCAAGAAATTTCTAAGGCGTGAGTGGGAGGTAAGTCTTAATCATATATATATATATATATATATAGGGAGGCTAATAAGGTGACGGACCATCTTGCCTCTGGAATGGTTAACGTCGGGATGGATCGCTATTATTGCTCCTACGGGCAAAATCTTCTTTGTCCTTTGGTTTTCTTTTACCAAATATTATATTAGTGTTGTACTCACATTCAACATCTTATTTTGTTCGGACAGATAAATAAGTTTGGGGTCAATTTATTATCCGGCATAATAGTCTGACAAGCTTATAGTCCGATTAGACTAATGTCAAGCTCAATTAGATTTAATCCAATTCAGTTCAGATAATTCAGAATTGACACATCATCGCTACATCGATGATAACTCGGATTATACATATGCAAATTACGAGCGACAAATTTTGCATTAAAGCCAATTTAATCCCGCACCATCATCCAAAATTTTACGTAAATTGGATCATAGTTACTTGATTAATTATATTTATGAATACAGATCAGTGCAGGCTCGCCATCAGCCTGACCAGATTATGGTGTACGGGTCATAACTTTGTATATAACCCTAAATGGCTTCAAACCAATTTTATATAAAAATAGACTCTTTAAGGAACCTGCACAAAAAGATGGAGCATGTTTGGATCAGTTTTGAATTTTTTTAAAACTCGGCAGTTATAAGATGGAGCAATAATCAGATATTTAAAGAGACATCTTCAATGCAAACGTTACAAACACCATGGATTAAAGATATTATGATGTCTTCGAGGAAGAGAGGGCTACAGAGTCATAAGATCACACATAGAAGGAAACATAAAATTCCATTCGAAATAGAAGAATTGACAATTCTGAAATCAAAGGAAGTGAGGATCACCTTAGCAGTTTTTCTCATTCCTTTTTTATTTCCAAAAGGTTTGAAGCACTGCCGAGGAATTTTTTTTTTTTTTTTTTTTTTTTTTTTCAGTATTTCAAATCATAACGAAGCCGACGAAGTCCAGGGGATATATTGAATTTCTTTTATATAAATCATGATGCCTAAAATCTTATATTTCTCTCTGTTATTTCTTCATACAGTTATTTATTTCATTTTAGATCTTGGCCCAAATATATGTATATAAGCATAGATGTTTATATTTTATGATATGAATGTTTGATATATACGTTTATAGCTTTCTGTGATATGAATATTTATATTTCATGAAATTTTATATATGTATAAATTTTGTTAATGTCTCATTTTTATTTATTTTTTTCCTTTATCAATGATATTATCTGTGATGTATCATTTGAATGTCTTAGATAGAGAGCAACATTCTTTTTTTAGTAAGTGTTAAAACAGTACCAATGAAATTTATATATATGCTTAAGTTGTTCTTTGTTTTAAAAAATTATTAGATGTTATTCCGTAAATAAATAGTACGATTTACATGAAAAATTTTCAAAATCAGAGGGCATATATGTATGCATGATTTAGGATGAACTATAAATTCATCAAGACGAGGTCCAATGATATTAGACTATAACGAAAATCCCACTTTCACAATTAAACGAGCATCACCTGCGAATACTCCCTTTGTTAGTGACCAAGTATTTGCTAGTTGTAATTATAGACCAAATTCTGAACTTTAGCTTATTGATTATGTGAAGTTAAGATTTTTGTCCAACTTTGAGTTTTCGAAGTCAAAATTTGACAGATACTCAAAATTAATTACCCAAACTTCAAGATAATTACAAATTAATTATAACTTTTGGATTTTCTTTTTTTTTTTTTAAATTTTTTTGGGGTGTGGGGCGGGGACTAACTTGGCATTTTAGTCCATAGGTTTTCAAGTGCAACCGTTTGCCTATCAAATTCATGCTTGAAGATATGTCCATGCACCATATGCACGACAAATTTTCGCCCACCCATTCCCGCGCATTGACGGAGGTCTGTATTTTCTGAGATGTACCGGCCCTGTAGTGGGGGGGGGGGGGGGGGGGGGGGGGAGGGGGGTGTTGGGGTGGCGGCGGCTCTCCTACTTTGGGCGCAAGAGGAAGTAGGAAACCGCGCCCATCCGAGCAGTCCGTTTTGATTCACACGGATCTCGAAAAATCGTTTAAAATTTTTATCTGTTTATTTGACCCATTTATAAGTATTTTTTAGAAAAAATTTCAACTACAAAATTGTTGATTATATCAAAATCTACACTTTTGTAGTTTAAAGTTTTTTCAAAAAATACAAAATAATGTGTCAAAAAAATGATCAAAATTTTAGATTATCTTTTTGATATAGTGTTTGGTATTTTTTGTAAAACAGTTTCAACTACAAAATTATAGATTGTATCAAAATTTACAACTTCGTAGTTAAAACGTTTTTCAAAAAATTAAAAACGATATGCCAAAAATATAATCAAAATTTTGATCATTTTTTTTATCATCTTTTTGGCATATTGTTTAATACTTTTATAAAAAATTTTAACTACAAAATTTCAGATTTTGATATGTTTATAATTTTTATAGTTGAAAGTTTTTTGTAAAAATACCAAACAGTATGTCAAAAAGATAATCTAAAATTTTGATCATCTTTTTGGCACATTATTTTGTATTTTTTGAAAAAAATTTAAACTACGAAATTATAGATTGCATCAAAATTAACAATTTTGCAGTTGAAAATTTTTTCAAAAAATACTTACAAATGGGTCAAATAAGCGGACGAAAATTTTAAGCAATTTCTCGAGATCGGTGCAAATTAGAACGGACGGCTCGGATGGGCGCGGTTTCCTACTTCCTGTTGCGCCCAAAGTAGGAGAGCCGCGCCCGGGGGGGGTGGCGGCGAGCGTCGAGTAAAGCAATTTATGAGGCTCTTATGGTGCAAGTTGCACATTTGAGGGCCCGAGCAGCTTATTAAAGGCCTAAAAAAAACCTCAAAAATCAATAGCAGGTAATAGGATATCAAATTGTCAACTACAGGACTTTTTGAGCTAAAACACTGCTATTGGTATCATGGAAGTGCCAAACACACGCACAGAGAGAGAGAGAGAGAGAGAGAGAGAGTGAGGTGGTTGTACCAGTGCAAACAGTCTCTGAATTCAAGGAGCTCAAAGTCATTCATTCAAGTGTCAAAATCAAAGACATTTTAGAGAAGAGTGACCCCGCAAGATACAGGATCTTCTAAGAACAGTTAACAGGGAGACAAAATCTAGGTTAGCTTTGAAAATCCATCAGCATATGTGATGATTTACCTTCCAAAGTCTAGCATTTATCACACTGTAGCTGCAGCTATAGTAGTACTCACATGTCCACAGGATAGACCAAACTCTATCTCAGTGTTTGGTCTTCATCAAGCTCACCTTCTATTGGACTGTCTTCATCTTTGTTTTTGTCCTGATAATTTATTTATGCTTTGTCCGGTTACTCTGTTCTTTACTTGTTTGGAATTGATAAGCATAATCTTAGATTCTTTGGCATACGTATGGTTCTTTTCTCTACAACATTTTTTTTTTTTTTTTGAAGTCTTAAGTAGTCCATTTTTATTTGTTTTCCAAAATCATTGATATGCCAATATGATATAACCTAAAGTACTCCAAAAACAGTCAAGGAATTTTTTGAACAAAAAAACAAGCCAATATGCATCTACTTTTAACATAGAACAATGTACTCCGAGTCCGAAGTCATCATTTGAAAGCGATTCTATGTTGGTATTCAAATGAGTGTTATTAGAGCTACAAAACTAAGTTCGTGTAAAAAATCAATCGACGTCACCGAGCTATCTCGCTTAAATTTCCCCAAGCAAAAAAGTTCAGTGGCAGGTCGATCAAAATAAATAGCAAAATCAGGAAGAAACAACAGAAACAAACCCATTTCAAGAGGACCCACTCTGCATCATATCATCAAATCAAATCAAATCGTAATACAGACTGTCAAATAAAATGAAAGTACATGGACTTTTTCCAAGTACTTTGAATTGGCCCCAAGCCCATACCCTATACGGCCCGTGGATTACATCATTAAATAGCCCAATGCTCTGTCATGTCTTCCATCTTCCTGCCTTTTCACCAGTCCTATATTTCATCACACCACCACAGTATCCACACTCTGACACCAAAGATGATTTGAAGATTTGAACATATTAAAATAAGGCGAATTTTCTTTTTTTTTTTTTTTTTAATGAAACATGTGCTTTTATTTTAGAATGTTTTAACCAAATACAAATAATTCTTTAAAAAGTCTAAGCAATGATTTTAAATTCGTAGTGTTGCATGAGCAGGATAAATATTATCAAACAATCTTAGAAAGTACAATGCTACTCTACCAAGTTAATGTATAATTTTTATTTAATTTTTAAGATTATATGAATTAATGTGCCAGACTCTGTAAATTAGAGGGTAAGCGCTATAACTTAAGAGTATGAAGTGATTGCAAAGTTAAAAACCCATAATAAAAAATTGTAAATGATCCTGTTTAAATTAAAGTATAAAACTGCTAGCTCACATGAAAAAATAGACCGAAATTCAGAAAAAATATGCTGATTTTTTTCTTAAAAAAGAATTATTTTTATTACAATTTCGCTATTATAATTTGCAAGCAACTGTAATTTTCTAACAAATAAAGGCCAAATACCTTCACTCCAGTAGAATTGGTCGATGTCAAAATACATCGAATAATATAAAGGCAGACCACAAGCATCAGCATGAGCAACTCGTGGTGGAAGTTGAATGCTGAACATGAAATTTAAGAAACATTGGTGCAAACATATTTGTTAAGATATACAATATAATGATTTATATATGCATGAAAAATAAAATATAATTTCATGTCCATCTTGTAGAAATTCTTTTTCTTTACAAAGAGGAAACTCTAGTTTCCAGAGTCAAAGAACAGATACTACTAATAAAGGATCAGAAAAAAGGACAAACTACAGACTTATCGTTGGACTTTTCTTTTTTTTTTCTTTTTTTTTCTCTTTTCTTTTTTCTTTAAAGAAACCTCCTTGGACTTTCTCAAAGTGTATACTAACACTTTGTCTAACTCCAAAATCTATAGACATGGCTGGGCATCCCAATGTCAGCAAGTTCACACCTCTCCCCACTTATCTTCAACTGATCAGGTAACAGTCTTATAATCATTTATCTATGATCAAAGAAGAAATCATACGTATATTTCTCCTAGAAGGAGAACAAGAAAGAGGCAAAAAAGAGTATTATTGTATTGATCTCCTTACACGATATTCGTCAACTTTGTTCTTCCTCCATTCTAAGTGAAGAAACAACTTTAATTTATTCTCGTCAAGGAGACTTATCTCTATGCAAGCTAATAGAGTTGTGCTGCTTTGATGGCCCGGAAGGCGGTATCGGCATAGCCCTTGGTAAAAACCCTAGTAAGCTTGATGCATCTCTCCTAGCTCCCTGCTTTGCATGGAATTTTTGCATGCTTCTAGAACCATAGCAACTTGTGACATTGAAAGACATGAAAAGAAGATGAACTGCTAGAACCAAAACTAAGAGCTTCGAGAGTTGGCCCATTTAATAAGATACTGAGAGATCAGAAGGAAAAAAAAAGGAAATGAGAAGCTACCTAGCAATGGTGGTGGGGTGGATGAGCTTTAGTGTGAAGCAAATGGCAGAAAGGCTTTGAGTGTGATGATATATAGAGAGGTGTCTCGAATGATTATATGTTATGTGATAGGGTGGTTAATTTGATTGGAGGGGGCCAGTTGTTAAGGAGAAGAAGAGACAGAGTAGAAAGGGAATTAAAGGAAAGTAATAAACTTACATCCTGAGAAGCTTATATACTATATTATACATAAATGTGCTTTATTAAGTGAATTAGAAATGAGAGAGGGGATATATACATATATAATAAAGAGGGTCGTGTCTTGTGGTTAGGTGAGATAAGGGGACCACAAGAATTCAATGGAATTGCAACTGTTGTTTCAGCCCCAAACAGGACTGCCTGTCTCATGGACATTGTGTATTGGCTTTCTTTGATGTGATATTGTGTTGTACTCTCTCTCTCTCTCTCTCTCTCTCTCTCTCTCTCTCTCTCTGTATACGACTACAGCTACTATTTCTCTTATTGTTAAGACTAGATATGTGCATGTGTTATCATGGTTAGATGTTACATGGGAATGGAACTGAGTTATTCAATGCTTCATTTTTTACATCCTCTGTATTTCCTTGTATGTGGATATATGCCATCATAACTCTCATTTCATGCAGACTATTGAGCGTACTCAGTCAGCAGCTCAGACAAAGAGGGCATAAATCTCTACTCTACGTCAGTCAACTAAAATCAAACATTTCCGAAGCTTCTCTGTGTCATTCGATATTCATCACTAAATTAAACATAAGATCATCACTAAAGTCTTGGACTATTTTGAGTACAAATCTTTTACACCCTGAGAGAATACTACCCTGGATACGCACTTACTTTTTATTTATATATATAGCTTCAAATTTTTCTTGCTGATTTTTACAGAGGTAAGATATCAGCAGGAGCTTTCATCTAATTATAGCTTAACATAGAAAATACATAAAGTTAATATAAATGGCAATAATAATCTAATATAAACGGAAATTGGCCAACGCGTTTTACATTAACCATCTGACCTACTTTAAACTTTTTTAGAAAATGTTACTTTTTCAAATATATCACCATCAAATCTTTCCATCCCACACAATTCTCAAAAATTCATCACCTCCATTACTAAAGCCAAATACCAAACACCAAAATACCATAAATACCATATTACTATATATAATTTTTTGATGAATTAGTTAGAGGCACCAGTATTATCTATATTTTATATTGGTAATGCTATACAAGACCAAAGAACTTGCCTTATTTAATCAATATGAGATAAAATAATAATTATGAGTTTCAACTCAAATAAAATTTATCTTCATAATATCTCTAAACTAGCAATCTAATAATATTTTAAAAATTCTAAATGTCTAACTCGAACCTTTTAACTAAATAGTTTGTTGCACAAGGTTCAGTGATATTCCTTAGCAGGGAAAGACAGCAAACCGATCTGGAGCAGCTGCATCATCATCATGAAAGAATAGTTGTGTTTCGGAACATGATGATTGAGAACAGATCTAAGACCAAAGCAAACTCCCTCTTTGATGTTACGTCTTTCAATTATGTTTGTCTATCACCCATTTATTTATAGAATAATTGCATTTCAGCACCTTATTTTAACAGCCGCGTATTTCAGTCTCTCAAAATGTTTAATAATATATAGAGATGTATGCATATATGTATTAGACAAGGGGAGTCTACTGTCCCGGTCGATTCTAGATTTGACTTGGTGAGTTTGCCTCACGGTGCGATAGACCTTACCCATCAAGCGGTCGGTCCGACTAGCCGGCTAGATTGGCTCACACGGCTCACACCTAAAATTGGTGTTTCCTCCACGTGCGGCATGATTTCTTCTACGTGTATATGGGAAGCATGATAAGCTTTTAGCGTCTCGTTTGTGAAGATAGTAAACTGTCAGCATATTGTTAGTCAAGAGCTATCTCCTCGATGAAGTGGGGCGAGAACTACGTGATTTTACCATTGTGAAATAAAAAAACTTCCGCAAGTTAAGTGACTTTGTCTACTCGTGGCTCAGCAACTTTGATAGATCAAGTTTGTCCCCTATAAACTTCTGACGGTTGATGGCAGAATTCATATATATATATATATATATATATATATATATATATATATATATATATATATATATATATATATATATATATATATATAATGTTAGATATGTTGTTAAACAGAACTTAAATGATTAATTAGTCAAATTGGCCTTCTTAATTAGTTTTGATCAAATTGGGCATTCAAGAATATAGAAAGGTGAAAATATTCCTTTCTAAAAGCTGCTTGGACTCTCGAACCACTATTTTTCAGGAATATTTTTAAACACTTTCAAAATTATTATAATATCACTAGGTGAGGAGATTTTTCATAGATTTGATATTTCTATAGAAATATACGCCCATGTTACTGATTCTACCATAATAATTTTAAAAAAATATTGTAATATCAACATAATCTCACAAATGATCTAATCACATATATATATATATATATATATATATATATATATATATATATATATATATATATATATATATATACTTTACTTCAATCATGCTTAATTTCTGACTGTTTATATTGTAGCAATTTATATATGCACACTCAAAGTTATCTCTTTTTTCTAATGACCTAGTCCTAAAACCAAATAAGAGAATTGTTAAAACACGCATAATAATTTTGGAAAAAATACTTAAGAATACGGATCTGCGTACGAATTTGTGCACGAAAATGACAAAAACGTATTTTCGACCATTTTCGTGTGTAAATTCGTGTGCCTTTCCTTATTCTTAAGCATGGTCCTAATTTTGGAGGTTTTCCTAAAACAGTAATTTTGAGAAAATAGTGGTTATGTGGAAGACGTATTTTCGCTTTCTACATTTTTAAGGAGATCGATTCAAAACTAAAGGAGATTTGATTTGGCTAATTAGTAATTATTGATTATATATTATAGAACGTCTGCATTTCACGTAGCTGTCGGCAGACTTTGCTGTTGAACTTTAATAAATATAAGATTCTAAGAAGTAAACTTAATATTGTACATGTTCGAAGTTGCTAGCGGTCGATGTATATCTTTTTATAAATATAGAATAGAGAATAATTAAAAATATATAAATTAAAAATTATTTTTAAATTTTATAATTATAAAATATATAATTTTCTTAATTTATAAGAATTTTACTTTATCTCAATTATACCTTAATTCTTCTAAATAGAATTTAAAAATTTAAAGAGATTAAAAAATAAATTCACAACTAAAAAAAAATCTAATCTGAAAATTTTATTTAGAAGTTTTTATTTTTTAAAAAAAATAAATAAATATTAAAAGTAGTTTTAATTTTAATTATAATTTTTTTATTTAAAATTTTTAAAATAATATTTTTAAATATAATTTGGAACTAAGAAATAAATGAATTTAAAAATAAAAAAAAATCAATTTGTATAAAGTTGAAAGTGCCGGGCTCGTGTACAAGTCCTCGGAAAAAATTAAGAGTACTATAATAATGATTAAGGGCTTTTAGAAAGATGATTATGATTGAGTGTCCAGGTGTATTGGTTGAGATCTGTGGAACAAAACGCCGAGGAAAGGGGGCCATGTCCGCAATCATGGTCCGTGTTCTGCTGGGCTGCTGCCCGTCTCATCGAGTATGGCCCCATCCCTTCCACACGCTACTTTCCTTCCAGACAATGTCATCATTTTCTAGGATTTTCGGAGAGTTTTTTTTTTTATTTGTTGGCTTATTTACCATTATTATTATTGTTATTATTATTAGCAGAAAAATTGAAAATCGGGGTGGAGAAAGAGAAAAAGCACATCAAGACTCGCCAGTACACGAGATCGAATATAATCTTTTAAACTGGTTGTTACTTGATTTCTAACTATAGTATCATGTGTGCCACTAAACCTTTCAATTTTTCGACAACGTCCACAAAAATAAGAAAAAAGAGACGTGAAAGCAAAAAACCACAAAATTCAGTTTTTCATCTGCCACTCTCTTACTTCACCTAATAATAATAACTTTTATTACCTAGCACATTAACTTTAAAGGAGCAACATTGTCATATTTTAATTTCAAATCTACTACTAGCAATAATAATTTAATTCATTCGAAATATTTTCCACTTAATACTAACATTTAATGCATTATAATGCTAATATTTATTGATCTAACATAAAATGGTTCTAATAAAAGGTGTACGTCAAGCCTCTCGGACTGATTAATCACTTTCCTAACCTTTTAAAAATAATTGCAATTCGTTTAGCTAAATTGTAAATTTCACCGTTGATATCTGTGCGCACATCTAGAGAGTGTCAGCTTAACCATGATCCTGATCGTGGAATGTCACCGATGGAGCTACGGACAATTGGGAGCTGCCTTCAGTCTCCCTATCACACTCCGATGAGCTGGACCGGGCTGGCCGGGTTCAATTTTTTAAGTCTGAGATCAAAGCATGACCTACTCGGACCATTCAGAATTGAGACATTTTGGTTCCCCACTTCCCCATTTAAGAGTCTGATTTTTATCAATTGCACAATACCAAAAGTTCAAACAAATTAAGAGACAGATATGAGATTCCTTCTGTAGCACTAAAACGGAATCCGACCAAAATTTTATCCAATACTAAAAACTCTAACAAATAGAACATAAATAAAAGTGGAGCTAAAAATTTGATTATATTTATACGGGGTTATAAAAATAAGTTGAGTTTGATGAGATTTTACCCGGCTATCTAAAGTATCTTTTTAATCTCATTCAAAAATGTGGTTTTTTAGAAGTTGCTGATTCTAACCAAAGTTACTACCCAACCAGTACTTTATTAGCTTTTTCAACTCTATATACGAGAACAATCGAAACAAAGCCAGAGATCTGTTGCATGCATAGAATATGTTTTATGATGTTGCGAGATAATTTCTTAGAAATTTTTCTATCCAAGCTACATTAAAAAATCTAACTTCAGATCTCTTTCTTCTAACAAAAGCAAGTAATGTTTGACTTATGAGGCGGCCTGAAATCGCATTAAAAAATCCAGCCAAATAATTAATACTGTCTATGATTTCAAATAAAAATAAAATAAAAGAACGTGGAACGAAATTCTACTATAAGAATTTTTTTTTTTTCTAGGGGAAGTTACTGATTAAAATAAAAGCAAGCATTTGGCCCTTTTGAAACAGATTGGTTCCCATATACATCTTTCGCTATTTTAGATTTTACGTTTCCATCCCCATCTAAAAATATGACATGTGTCTAACTACCTATACATTTACATATTATTACAAAAAAGATACAGTTATTCCTTTTGCGTATCAGCCTTATATTTTCACACCATATCATATCAGACGTTTTTCTATTTTTAGGAGCCGATTTATACGTTTTGAAAATTGAGGACTGATACGCAACTCTCCTATTTTTTTTATTCAATATGTTATAATTTGATCAATGGTACATGAGCGACACATCAAATAATTCAGAGATGATCTAGATTAATTATGACTGTTATTGGGTGAATTCACTTAGAACAATTACATATTGTTTCCTGCTTCAAGGTAATGAACTTTTTTTTGTTCAAAATTATGTATAGGAAACGTTAATTATTTGATGGATTCTAAATTAAGGTAATTCAAAATGTAATGAGAAATATTTTTTTTTTTTAAATAATGTGTCCGTATGAACTTCAAAATGAAGTTCAGCTTATTTTACAATTGTTCAACTTCAGAGGTATATTCATGTTTATTTTATATATTTTCAATATTTTAGTTCTAGAAACTTGTAAAACACATCAAAATGTACACCTTTCTAATTCACAAATCTTTACAAATTAGAAAAAGTCAACATTTTGATTTTTGATGGCAGTTGAACTAGAAAGAGTAGGCAACTATTTCCCCAAAATTCCCTGCTAACTAGTAGGTTTCTAAATAAAGGGATTAATGGGCCTTTTTTATTATCCTGTTTGGATGGACGCTGTGTTTCAGCCAAGCATATATATTAATGCTGAAGATTCATGAAATATGCTCATATATTTCTGAACTTTTAGTTGAGAATTTAATGCCCCTAAAATGTCACCATTTAGGCTCCAATACCATTTTACAATTTCTTTTAGTTACCTTATTTATTTGCAGAATTTCTGAGATTTTTAAACAAATAAAAAGGTGGCTTGTAAGGGAAGAATGGGAATAAAATTGAAGGGTATTAAATATATAATAACTGAAATTTTGTAAGATTCTGGAAATAACAAAATTGTACATAAACTATGCTAGGATCGCATTTAGTAATGCTAGTTATCCCAATTTACAATTTGTATCACCAAATTCGTCTTATAAAGCTGCTGTTGGTAATTTGGTAGGATTAATCGGAGACTAGTCTTCATGGCTTCAAATTTGCATGTTTAAACATGTTAGTGCCACGCATAGATTTTGAACCAGAAAATTACCATAAGAAAATATAATCCATAAAATTCTTTTCCACGTATACTAATAACAGGCCAGCATACATGACAAATTCAAAAACTATTTTAGATGGTAAAGCTAGAACCTGATAAGATAAAAATTTATCTTTTTTTTACGGTTCCCTATAAGTAGCATCACATATTGGACTTCACAAACAAACAAAAAAAGAAATATAGAAAATAATTAAAAATGGCGAGACTCAAACCTTCCGCCTTATCCGAGCATATCTATGCAGTCAAAGTCCAAGTCGAAGCACGTGCATGGTTTTTAATGAGCACGATACAAGATTGTAGGGTCCATGATTGAACCAAGACGCTTACCAGACGTTTAGGGCACCAATCATGCACCAGAAACAGCTCGATTCAATTTAGCGTCCTTCCTGGGTCTCCCTCTCTGCTGATATCAAGGATGGTGAAATGAGATTAGCTTCTCGGGATAGGTATTTGGAGCAGCACAAAGTAATATTAAGAATGATGAGATCTTTGGGAGGCATTCTCGTGCACCATGGATACGTTCGTTTGGCATCGGTTGAGTAGCATTTTAACTGCACCAACTCAATATGACCCGGTGAGTCACGTAGTCAAGTACATAAACCGCTTGTTGTAATAAGATAAAAAAATGAATTCCGATCCTTCTATAAAGATAGAAAAACCAAATTGTTAAACAATTATATACTAGCATGATTTTCTGCTTCTTTATCATGCACAGTTTTTATTTCTAGATTAACAAATGTTATCTTCTTGGCGAAGTGATCGAATTCTAAGTCAGTCACCAAGAATCTGTATGTTTGCCTCGCTGTAGAACTAACATCTTATTTGTAAGTCCCCTTCTACTTAGTGATGCATGAAATACGGCTAATTATCCTAGCCCGCACTGTCTGCTACATGCCGTCCACGACGACGTGCCGCGGCCTGGCCTCAACTATTTACTGCACAAGTCGAGCCGACTTGGTCCGTGTAGCACCTATCGTTGGCTTGACTCGGCTCGTTAGTCTGCCGAGTGAGCACCGTGAAGATAGTATGACCGAGACGACTGTATTTAGAAAATCAAATTAAAAAAAAAAACTCATTTTAAAATTTAAAAGAACTCTGCGCCTAGGACACATAGCTCTTTTCAAAGCTGCATGCCTAGGGCACGAAGCTATAGATGACTTCTGCGCCTAGGGTGCAGGGCTCTTGGCCGTTGCTTGCGGTAGCTAAAAAAAAAAAAAAACTAAATTTTACCAAAAAAATATAAAAATAAAAATAAATGAGAGCTGCCGGCTGGTTTTTGTAGGCTAACCCATGCGGCTTGGTCACACAGGCCGTCCATGGCCTGTACGGCCGGCTTATGGGCCGGTCGCAGTCTGTACTATCCAGCCGGACTATGGTTAGTTCACGAGTTACAAACTAAACTTGCATTCTACTACAAAATATTGAAACTTTGCAAACTTTAAATTATGATTGTTCGAAATTCGAGGTTTTAAGGTGATACATCAAACAATGTCGGTGACTCAAATAGATTACATTATAAGAAACAACGAACGTTGCATTGGAAAGGGTAGTCGTAGATCGGAGGATGGGTGCAATTCTAAGAGTGTAGGGATGGGTAAGTAGTTCGGCATTCAAACATAGCATGGAACTTATGATCTAAGACTCTAAGTATGGTACCTTAATCAGTTGATCAGTTAGGTGTAGGGTAGGTGCATGGTTTAAGACCGTCAACGTTACACTCTGTTCAACTGAACTCATTTGACCAAACTGGTTGGTGTTGGGCTTGGACAGAAAGGGAATCCAATTTGGTTTTTTATCGAGGAAAAGCCAGCTCTTATCAACGACTTTGATATTTTCAAAATAGTAGCACAAGACATTTGATAGCATAGCCCAACGACTTAGCAACTTCTGCTATCTTAATAGTACATTTTGTAATGAAGGAGGGCTGAATTTTCAAAGATAGAGAATCTCACCGACCATTGACCGGAAAGAATTGTATACTCCATCGGACTCTTCAAGTAAGAAGATTATGATTATTTATTATGATTATTTTTTTTAAGATTATTGCGGTGGAACTTGTAATACGAGCGCACGCTTTCATAGGGACATCAAACTCATAGAAAACCCCCACGCCCAGCCCCGAGCGACTCTCTGGGATCCGAGTACATGCCTTCCATAAATGAGGGCTCTTGCTACGGGGTACATAAAATTTTTAGAAAATTCTGCGAGAAATTTCACCCCATGCGGGCTCGAATCTGAATGGCGACGCTTCCTGAGACGTCTCCCATCCAGTTGAGCTAGCCGCGCTCGGCTATTTATTATTATTATTGTTAGTCCTTCCTTTATCATCAATTTGGTTGGTTACAAATACATGCTTTTCACCTTTTTGGTTTGAATTCACCACAACTGTGACAAATATGAAGCATCTAAACATTACCTTGTATTTTTTATGGATAATAATTATCACTTAATTTCATCATTTCATTCAAATGGAGATTTAAACGTGTGTAAAATGGTGCAACTCCCAGCTTTAAATGGCTCATTGTCTAAACATCCATATGCGGCACAAGTCTTATATCAAAATAGAGTACCATATCAAATTTTTAAGAACTAACTGAATTGATCAGTTAAATTAGAAATGAGGTCCAACCGGTTTAAATATATCTACCAATTAAACCGATTCTATAGAGTAAATTCGTAAATTGGTGGTCTAACCGGTTCAAAACTGTTTCTTGTTTAAAAAACACTAAACATGTTTGGCATGTTGTACCGTCACTTAATGAGAAATTTGACCAAGAATAAGGTACACCATACATACTAACAAATTAATAACTAAATCTTAGTGTTCCTGCTTGTGGGTCGATCAGTATAGTATGTGCCTCAGAGAGCGCACATCGTATATTCGAAAACCATAGCGGCCCTAGAATAAGAAATAGATAACATAAATGAATTTTCAACTGCAGTTACTAATATGGTGGCTAGACGAACGCGCGTACTTCACGTCTAGCTCGAAAGCATACCAAGTCAAAATTTTACTTTCTAACTGTGATTGTAGACCACTACAGACTGATGAATTAAAGATAGAAAACGATATCTCCAATAATACAGATATTGGTAAACAGAAAAAGTTTTACATCGTTATCCTAAAAAATAACAAAATCTTAGTGATTACCAGCTCATACACCAATTATTTGGCTTCTAAAGTTGCTCAATGTCAAATAAATCAATCAATAAATAATCTTGGTTAGGTAGAGATTTCAGACAGAGATTCCAACACCTAATCTCTTATTTCGTCTGTACTGTGTATTAGTCCTATTATGTGATAATACATAAATACTTGCAGTCAATATTTCCCACATCAGTATTTTTCGAAATGAGTATAATGCACCTTATAACTTAAGTACATTCTCATTTTGATACGAACTTCATCTTCTTCTTTTTTTTTTTTTTTTTGATGAAACGAACTTAATCTTATGACTGGTTGTATAAACTGGACAATTGTAACAACAATTTCTCTATAAGCTGTCTAACAATGAGTTGATCGGCGCTTAAACAGGTCGAATACTGCATAGAAACATGAATATTTTTGCCATGTAAAATATCAGAGCTCCCAAAATTCATCGCAAGCTTTACGAAATCCTAAGCTCTCTCAATGTCACAGGAGAGCGTAATTTGCTACCTGGTTGGGTAAGCTATTATTACAGTGCTTCGTTCAGAAAACCAGCTTCCTTCTGACAAATTAGCTCAGGCTAGATCTCAGTCAGAACCACGTACATAGAGGTAGACTATAGCAGGACAAATCAGTAGTCATGAATAAGGGGATTATTACAAATCAGCCTCCCTATTTTAACGTTTATACGTTTAAACTCCTATTTGTGCATCAGCCTCCTATTTTGACGTTTCTATTTCATTCGCTGGAAACGCATAAACGCGCAACGTGGCGGCACGACCGCCGCCACATCAGCACAAAAACATATTTCCAGAGAATGAAATACAAACGTTATAATAGGGGGCTGATACGCAAAAGCCCTGTGAATAGGTCTTCAGAGTCGCAATCTTATTAATTGTAGTCTACCACTATCTTCCTCCTCTGTTCAACAGGAGACATGGATTAGATTTGTAGAAAAATCTACGTTTTTTTTAAAAATTTTAAATACAAAAATTTAGATCACATTGAAAAAAATATATATTTAATTTTTTTTTTAAAAATAAATACATATTTTGAGACTTTAAACCACATCTTGACATACTTGGTGATACGGTAAAAAAATGATGACAAATATTCATGAAAAAATTATAAATAACTCAATATTCTTCTTAAAATTTATTTTTTAACCCATTCGTTTTGTAACTCAATAATAACCCTTTTAATTTTAATATTACTTATTTTTTAACCATTTTATCGTTTAATAATATCTATATTAATTAAACCATTAACAAATTTTCTTTAAAATTTTCAAAAACTTCGAAACCTCCGACGCGGATATGCCGATTATCGTTGTCATCTCACCATCGCGATGGCACCACTTTTGGCAAAAGCGAGGACGATCTTAGTGAGAACAATCGCGGTGGAGAGATCGTGGCGGAGACGACCGTGGCAGAGACGATCATATGGCAGGACGATCTTGGCAGGAACGATCGTGGCGAAGCTGCTAGCGAAGGCGGGGACGATCGTGGCGAAGAGATCGAAAGAGGAGGTGCGCTAATCGGCACCACTGTCAGATATTTTTAAAAATTTAAAGACTCATAAATAAATATGTTAAAAGTTTTATTCATAGGGTTATTAGTTTCCATTAAAAGAACATAAAGGTTAAAAAATAAGTAATTTTAAAATTAGAAGGTTATTATTGAATCTAAAAGACGGAGAGGTTAAAAATAACTTTTCAGAAAAATTATGAGTTATTCATAACTTTCCGAATATATCCATTAACAAATTATCCACTAAACAGAATACATCAATGCAAATCATAACCACTCCTAATTATTCTATTTTCTTAATAATAACCGACTCAAAGACATGTGGTGATGTGGTAAAAAAGAAACGATGATACCATTGATGTATCATAACAAAACCACCATCCAATAGTCGTCAAAAAAATCTTGCTATTAGAAGTATAATACACACTTATTTCATTTTATAAGAGATGTGTACTTTTGTAATTAATAAAGAACAGGAGCCTTTCACCTCTTCATCTCATATTTAGTAGAATTAAACTTCCCTTAGTACCAATCAGCTGCTCTAGAAGACCATAACATACTATTCATAAAGGATCAATCTTAAGTTAGAATAATCCAATAATATCTAGTTGAAATGAACTTTATCTTATGTTGGCGGAGATGTAAGCTAGAAAGCGAACTTAGCGATTAAAACCAAAAAAATAACTCCCCTTACTAAAGTTAATAACATTGTTACTTCTTGTGCTTTTTCTGTTTGCGTTATGCCTCATCTTCCTAAATAAATTGATCTTTTAATTCGTTTCCATCTATGACATGCTTTCAATCGTGTGTTCTAACTAAATGGAATTACAATCTCTCTTCTGTTCCAACATGGTTTCTGTTGCAGCAGACTGGTTCGCCATGGAAGTTAAATGAAAATTAAAAGGATAAAAAAAAAAGAACTGTGAGTCACCCTGCCCGCCAAGTTACACTTTCTCTTCGAGTTACAATCATCTTTTCTTTTATCTCAAAAAAAAAAAAAAACAATCATCTTTTCTTTCATGAGCTTTCGAAATCGAAAACAGAAACACGCAATATTATGGCACCTGACACGCTAAAATCCTTACAATTAATTGCATTATTAATCCAATGATTAAGTATCCAAGGCCGGCTAGTATACCTTTAAAAGTTTCTCCAAACTTCTCGTAGGTCCTGCCCCACATATATGATGGACCTTCTTCTGTACTCTATTATCAAGTCTGGAATAAGTGCTACACCTGAGTTGCAACCCAAATGTGGGCTATGATTTTTTGCTTTATCTTAAATATGTATGTAAACAAGAAGAAAATCTTAATTTGCTCATCTTATCAGACCAATCAACGACGAATCCCCATGACCCTAAAACGCGTTATCTAAAAGTTACGCCTGCGTGCGTGCGACGAACACAACTGATGGATGGATACTTCGTGGTCCCCAACTGTCCCTCAGCTTAATCTCAGCTTTAATTAACCCATCATCAAAAATTCAACTCAATGCCTTTCCTTATGCGCGAGATTTAGCTTTACCCCCATCCCTATCCCACTGACCGTTGACTGAAGATCACAGAATAAATTATCATCATAAAAGACTGTGGCCCCCACTATACCTCTGCCTACGTCATCCTCTTTTGACTCTTTCCATTTCTTCAGCCGATACCAAAGTTATAAAACTCCCCTCTTCCCCTCTTTTTCGCTTCTGCTATGTTAGAAATTGTAGCTAAAATAAGGTGGGATAACGGGGATAACTAGAATAGCAGGGCAGCGAAGACAAAGATTAAGATGGTGAGGAAAGAAGGGAGGTTACCTCGGCCGTTGGATCTGAAGGTCCCGAGCTTCTTCCGCTGCCCAATATCCCTGGAGGTGATGCGGTCACCGGTGAGTTTGTGCACCGGCGTAACATACGACCGTGCGTCGATCCAAAGGTGGCTAGACTCTGGGAATACCAGATGTCCGGCCACGATGCAACCTCTCGCATCCACCGATCTCGTCCCCAACCTCACCCTCCGCCGCCTCATCAACCTCTGGTCCTCCACCTACGCCGCCTCCTCCGCCACCATCGTCGCCGAAAAACTCACCGGCGGCGACATTCTCCGAGATCTCTCCGCTGCCGGTGACCCTCATCGTGCTCTCCGTCGACTCGCAGAGTTCTTCGCCGACGCCGACGTCGACGACTTCGATAAGAACAATCTCGTCAGCTCCGGCAGCTTCGCCGCCGCGCTCTCCTCTCTCTTGATTGATATTAAGTCTTCGGAGGCTGCAGTTGGTGTGATCTCGCAACTGCTATCCTCTGATTGTATCGAGGATAGGAATAAGGAGATAATGATCGCAGCGTTGGCAACGGTGCTCGATGGATCGATAATAGCGATCGTGAATGTGATGAAAAGCGGCAGTTTAGATTGCCGGATCGACGCCGCTAGGGTTTTAGAGAGAGTCTTAGCGTCTGCAGACACGAGAGCGAAGGCGACCATCGCGGAGAAGAGAGATATGTTGCCCGAGTTAATCCGGCTGATCGGACCGGCGGTGGCTGAGGAGAAGATCGACCGCCGGGCAGCAGAGGCGGGATTGGGTTGTTTAACTGAGTTTCTGGTGCTGCCGCGGCAGCGATCGCGCATGGTGGAGGCAGGGCTCGTACCGGTGCTAGCGGCGGCACTGTCGGCGGAGACGTCGGAGGTGCCGGTGGCGGTGGCGGAGAAGGCGTTACGACTGGTGGAGTATGTGGCAGGGTGCGCGGAGGGAAGGGCGGCGATCAGCGAGCGCGCCGGCGAGGTAGTCGGTGCCGTCGTGAGCAGGATGATGAAGGTCGGGCGCGACGGGCGGGAGGCTGCGGCGGTGGTGCTGTGGAGCCTATGCCGCCTCTTCTCCGATCGGCGAGCTCAGGAGGCTGTCGCCGCCGCCGACAAGGGTTTGACGAAGATTTTGCTGCTGATGCAGAGCGATTGCTCGCCGGCGGTGAGGCAGATGACCGGAGATTTGCTGAAGATATTCAGAGTGAATTCGAAGAGCTGTCTCGCCGGATATGATACTAAGACTACCCACATCATGCCTTTCTGACAAATGATAATTTCCGAAATTAAAAGAAATGAAATTTTGTAAATGTATACAAACTTTTCATTAATTTATGAGAAAGAAGAGTAAGAAGAGTCGAAATGAAAATTCTTTCAACTGAGAATTTTGATATCACTTCTGGTTTGTTTTGGGGCAATACTAGATCAGCCTCTGTACTATTTTAACGGCATTTTAGTGATGTTCCTGATTGATTGATCCTAAAAAGACCGAATATGGCATAGATTAGATTTGAGAGCTTTTATTGACATGCCGAGATCATATTCAAAATTAATTATTTATACAGACGACACTGCTAAAAATAATATTTATAGTATAGCTGAACTTATCTCTCGAATATCGTTGTATCTTTGTACAGTTTAGAAACTTTGAAATTTTTGAATAACCTATGACTTTTGCAATCTCAGAGGTTCTAACAAGACAGCATAATATATGACCATATGGGCACGTTGAAGCGCTTATACAATGTCTACCCTAAAGGGGCGAACATTTGGTAACAATTAATTTATTTTGGTTGTGTTGTATGTGCACCCTGACTATTTTTTTTTTTCTAATTTGAAGTCACACTTATCACATAGATGATGGCTGACTCAGAAATTAGCTGAAATAATCCGCACAAACAGATTCTCATGTCATAGAAAAATCTAGTATAAGCTCCCAAGTCTTGCCATTATAAATAAAAATAATGTTGTAGAGCATCATTATTGTTCTAATTAATGACCACCAATATCGAATATGCGTGGTCGTAATAAGTGAATTCATGCATTTAGGGTGAATGCAAGTAAGGGGATGTTAACTAAGGCAATGTAGAGGATGCTTAGTTAATTATTATTATTATTATTTTCCCAGAGAACTATATATCGTTTTGGTTAAAATATCAAGGTGTCATTTAACGAGCTGCAATAATATATCATTTGACACGATACAACAACCAAAGCCCTGTACTAAGTCTCACAAAGTTTTGAAGAATACACACGTACGCAGCTATACATAAAAAAAGTTATTTTCATATGATCCTCGAATTGGAGAACCACACTCACTCGCAAGATATACATACACACCAGCACATATGTCTACGGAGCAAAGATGCAAGTATACATTCTAGAGCAAGCTAAGAAGTAATGTACACAGCAAGTAAGTAATAAGATACTAAAATGCAGGATTATTGGATAATAAAATACGCTAGAAAGTACGGACACGTTAAAATTTTATCCCGTATAGTATTCCTACAGTGTCCGATACGAACACTCCGTGGACGCATGTCGGACACGTCATAGAAATATTTAAAAATTCAAAAAAAAATTCAGATATACGTGTCGGACATGTCAGACAGAAGTGTCAACACGTGTGTTTGATTTTTTTTTTTTTTAAAAAACTTATTTTTATTATTGTTTAAGAAATATAATACTATATAGTACTAGTAAGATATTGTAATAAGTGATATAATATAGTTATGTACTCAAATATTATATTTTTTATTTTTAATGATAAAATTAGACTTTTATTATTTAAAAAGGAAAATTGCGTTTCAGCCCCCCTAATTTTGGGGTCGCGCGATTCAGCCCCCCGAAACGCCACGTGGCGGCACGCGCGCGCCGCCACGTCGGTGGGGAAACGCGTTTCGGGGGGCTGAAAAGTCAATTTTGGAAAACGGGAGGGCTGAAACGCAATTTTCCCTTATTTAAATTTATCTAGATGACGTAAAATATTATATTATACATGATTTGTTATTAAATATTATCATATTTTCAGATGTATCTAAATCTTTTAAAAAATATATATATTATATATTATATTTATATTTTATTATATTTTTGTATTCGTATTCGTATTCGTATTCGTGTTCGTATTCATGCTTCCTAAAAAATAGGTCGTTGTTTATGAGCAGCTGCCGCACGAATCCCTATACCAACTCACCTCTTTGTTTTGTCATTGACTGTAAAAATAAGGAGCTTACATTTCAGCTCTTCCGCTGATTAAAATTTACGAATAAATCTTCTATTTTATCTGTTAAATTTAAATTTTAAAATATTTATTTAAAAAAATTTTAAAAAAATATTTAATATAAAAATTATAAATTTTAATAAAATTACAATTTTAATATTAAAAAAAAATTTAAAAAATTTTTTAAATAGGTATTTTGATATTCCAAAGTTCAGCAAATTAATAGATTAATTAGATTACTAGAATTTTGAAATCTCAAACTATTTATTTAAAAAAATTTTAAATAAATATTGAAATTAAAATTATAAATCTCACTAAAATTTTTATATTAATTTTTTTTAAAAAAAATTTATATAATGATCAAAATAGTTCCGACACGAATTTTTTTAAAAAAAAAAAATTATAAATTTAAATAGTAACTAAGAAATCTAGAAGTTAATTTATATTAATAGAAAAAATTTAGGTGTTAGATTTATAGTTATTTCAAAAAACAAGCGTCTACTATATAGCAGAGGTAGAAAAAATGAGTGGCCGCAATCGCCGAACTGGTCGCAGGAAATGCGCAGACTTTGCGCCAGAATTCACGACTTTTTCCTGTTGTGGGACTCGCTGTATTAAAGGAAAATTTGCAAAATCAGCCTTAGAATATTGTTAATCGTACAGGACCACCTAATCTAAAGTTGTCTAACGATGTTTAATGCATGCTAACCGATTATTCAAAAGTGTTTTTCAGTTTAACGATTAGATTTGGTATTTAAGTAATTGGTTAACTAGATTAGATACCGTTGAAAACCACGATCTGTTCTTTATAAAAGAAAGATTATGAGATTCAGTTTCAGCGACTTTGAGTTTAAAAAAATTTACTAAGCTAAGTCACGGACCCAAAAAAAAAAAAAAGTTGAGTCCTATGTAGATTTTTAAAAGAATAATAGTGAGCGGCTGTTATTACTATATTTGTTGATATCAAAAGTGATTCTTGGTTTTTTCTATGGTGCAAAGCCCCCATCTGCACTAGAGTATTGCTATAATATTTAAAATTAATATAGAAATCAATCCGAAGTTTTTTTTTCATACTTTTATTTTTCTATAATATGTAGGTATAATGTACCAATATGGATATTTTACACCTACTCGATGTACCTAATTATGTATCGAATGTCAATTTCTAATTATTCAACTACTAATTTTAATTGTCTAATATTCAGATCTACTAATTTACGCTAATTTTATAAGTAAATTATTAGCGAATATTAGTTTTATTCATTTACATGAGTTAATATAAATATAGTACTCTAATACAATATTTTTTATATAATAATTATTTTTTAAAGTTTTAAAATATTATAAAAATTGAAAAAAAAAAAATTGAAAAAAAAATGAATATATAATCATAAATTAATTTTGATATACAATTTGATTTACCGAGTGGGTGTTGAAAATCTATATTCATAGTGTACACCGGAAGTTTTACCTCTATTCATTATACATAAATAAAAGCAGCTCTTTTTTTTTTTTTTTTTTTTTTTTTTTTGCTAATTCTCATAAAGTACTTCTAACGACTCTTATGGTCCTAATAAGTTAACAACCTGACAATTTGCATCTTCGTTAGACTATATAATATTAATTAATTAAAGTTTTACATATTCTAAGCTTCATAACCGGAGAAAAATAAGTTATTAAATTGATTAGTTGGTTCCAGCCAAAGGCTTGGAATAAAGTCGAGAAAGACAGAAACAAAGACGAGGAAGAGGACGAGTTCTAGCTGAAAACGCTATCTATTGAGACCCGGAATCTGATGCGTTTCAATATTATCTTAAAAAGTAAGGAAAGAAATGTTAGGTGTAGCAACGGTATCACTAAAAAAAAATCCAAATTAATATGCGTAGTCTATGTGACTTTTTTTAATATTTGATATGATATATTAAAGATATAGAAATAAGATCTTTGAGATTTATATCTTACTAGAAAGATTTTTGTGATGGTACAGTTGGTGCACTCAGATTTTTTCTAAAAAAGATATTGGAATTTTAATATGACTTGAACAATATTAATATGACTTGAGCCTGGGTGACACCGCTGCTTGCTTGTGAAGTAGAAAATCGCGAATATGAAGTTGGCGTCCATGATATTATTTTCAGATGGTGCAAGTTGAAAGTTTGTTTGAAAAAAATTCTAAGAACCGATAATTGTGTTTGAGCATGTGAATTTATATTCGACGAAATTGATTCTATTAGGTCGTTTGTATGGTAATATGATGTAAATAACCTCCTATATACATGTAGGAGGAATCTAAAATTTAATAGGTTTGAAACGGATTTTAAAATTTTTTTTGAATTCGTTAAATTTTAGAGTTACATAATATCCTTTTAGAAGTATTTTTAAAAAAAAATTAAATTTATAAATATTATAAATTTTATTTAAATTTATAATTTTATTGTTAAAACTTTTTTTTCTAAAAAATGACTCCTCTTACTTATATAAAGGATTATTTGTATGATATCATCATTAAACAATCCTATGGGATCACAACTCTACATTTGATGGACCAACGACAAAAGTAACTTGAGTACTATACGAAAATTTATTAGTCATGGAAATTTATTAAGGGACGTGGCTAAATTGTCTTTCCCTTAACCTCCAAAAAAAATCGCTATTTTATACGTTGTAGGGTTAACTCCGGCATTATCTTAGAATTTGATTTGAAATTTGGTCAAATATTTAGCGTTTTCGAATATTACATATTTAAAATAGTTTATATACGATATAATCTTTTAGACTTGTCTGTATACACATCGTCGTATGTTGAATAGCCCTACTTATCCAAAATATTTGGGACATTTTTATCAAATTGAGCAGAATGGCCATCAAGCTCCTATGATAATTAGTTTTTACGTCAAAATTTAGTCTGATAATAAGTCTAGTAACACAAATTATGATCAAAGTACAGCCCATAAACAGTTTTTATTTTTCTATCTTAACTACCGATTCTATTTATATTCTACATCTCGATCAGATACTAACCAGTAAACAGTAAATCCTTCTAAATATGTATTATTGAGATTCGAACCTCCGTCTAAGTCTTCGTTTTCTAATATTTAATTTTACTAATTAATTGGACCAACGCCGGTTAGTAAACAACTTTTTTTTAGGACAAGGTGTTCGGTTTCGACTTGGCCCATTGGGTTTGGACCGGATTTGCAAAGTCTCGGCTGGATGGATTTGGCTGGGTACAAGACAATGGATTCTGGATCAAATTTGGATATTTGTCGGGCGGTTCATCTGTTGCCGTCACTGGTCAAAAAAAAGACAACAATAATAATGGTTATTCTGTCTCTTTTATCTCCTTTTTGGGTATTATTCCAAGTTCTATGCTGCTTTGTGAAAGCATAAAAAAAAAAAGCAGGAGCAAAATCTGGATAACAAATAATATTCTCAAGGCATTCACTCTCACTTTGGTTCTCACTTTCGGCTCCGAGAAATTCTTTCCTTATATGTTAGCTGACTGAATTGGGTCCAAGCTTAATGTGACATTTATATTCTAACTGTTCCAGAATATGTATAGCTTATTAAAAAAATTACAAAATTGTAAATCAAATCAACATCTATTTTTTTTTATTTTAAATTTTTTTTCAAAAAAATATTTCTATATATATTTTGAGACTCCAAATTTTGACGGATTAACAAATTAATATTGAAACATGCTAAAATTTTAAAGTCTCATAAACACTTGGTAGAATTTTTAAAAATTCTTTTAATATAAACATCATAGATACATTAAAATATTTTTTAACATTTAAAAATCTTTCAAATAATATTTATATAGTAGTCAAAATATCCTGACATAAATTTCGAAATAATCACTGATTTATAAAAATTTTAAAATAAGCTGATCCGTAAACTAAGAATTTGTAGACAATTCCTCTTTATTGTAACTACATTGGGGGAAGACGCATGTGCCACATTGTCAGCCTAGATGACAAAACTATGTTATTCCTAAATTACATACTGGAATCTGCAAATCCTGTATGTTTAACACCACATAGACATAGTCTATCGTTAGTGTTGAGAACCGGCGTGCCCAGGGAATTTTCAAAATGAACACTCTGCAACATAGGCACATTTGTAATCTGCAAATCCTAAATTCACATTATTCTTTTCTTTTCTTTTCTTTGAAAAAGAAAAAAAAAACAAAACAAAACAAAAAGCCGAAAAAAAAAGGAAAACAGAAACGAAACGTATTGTGCTTTTAGTTATCAAAGTGATGCTTATTTATTTTGCTCCTTATATAATATATATATATATATAATATATATTATATATATATATATATATATATATATATATATATAATATTGGGTGACTAAAGTCGTTACGCTACATGACATAAATAAATTTTCTTCATAGTGTGGTATTTTTTCTTTTTAAAAGATATGCACTTACGCTACTTGATAAGAATTAAAAAATCCATATAATTAATTTGACAAAAATAATCTAATTCCTTATAAATACTTTATATATATATATTCAGATCGACATAAGAATAAGATCCGTAAAGTGAATTGTATATCCTTGAATTGAAAATCTTGATCGTGATAATAGTCTCGATCACATTTTCATCAACAATCCAGAATATATCTTGAAAGATGATATTTGAACCGTTGGATCATAATCAAGATATTCAATCCAATGATTCACAACTGACTTGACATATCTTATTATCAGATGACTTAAAAAAACCCCTGTCTCTTACCTCTCTATATGTGTGTGTGTACGAGTACGCATGCGCATATAACTGAATTGAAATTCATTTCAATTTCACGCGCATATAACTGAATTAAAATTCATTTCAATTTCATGCCATATCTCAATAATTTTTGGGATAATGTCTCCCCAGCCCCTTGACCGGAAACCTCTTCTAATTCAGCCCCTGGTTACTGTTTATGTCTCTCTTTCGTAAAATGTGCATTTCCGTTTTGACCATTATATTAGTATTTTTTTGAAAAATTTTCAACATAAAAGTTGTAGACCGAGCCGAGATCTACAACTTTCATTTTGAAAATTTTTCCAAAAAATACTTCTAAGTAGGTGTTTTGAAGTTCCAAAACTTAACGAATTTTGACGTGATATTTCAGAACCCGTTAAACTTCCGACCTCCAAAATATCTATTTAGAAATATTTTTTAGAAAAACTTTCAACATGAAAGTTGTAAATCTCGTCAAAACCTATAACTTTCATGTTAGAAGTTTTTCCAAAAAATAGACCGAAATCGAGATGTTAGATCGTCTCGTTTTTTGAGCCCCTGCGGATCGGATAGCAGGGGCTGAATCTGTATCGGCAGGCCCTGCCAGGGGCCTGCCGATCATTGCCCCATAATTTTTATATGAGCTTTATTTGTGCTCTAATAACATATGACATTAAAATATATTATTTTAAAAATAAATAGTAATTTATATAAATTAGGATTTCAAAAATTTTAAATTAAACTGGTAACATCGTTTTTACATAAATGACCAACATCCTGTGTATCATTATTCATTCATTGCGTTAGTTAGGATACTTCAAGCACGTTCTCCCTACTTATTCCGTCATACAGAGTGCATTTGGTTGGTTCACAAAATTTTCATGAAATCACATTTGCAGGATGACAGATTTTCATGAACTAAATTTGTGGAGAAGTTGCATTTGCATGTTTTTGGCTGAATCCTTATTTGTCTATATTCCTAACAGTTTTGCATATACAAAAATATTTTGGTCAAAAACAAAAAAATTTCTTATACACGATTGATTACAATGTAACTTCCAACTCTATCATGTGAATTTGGATTTTATAAATGAGAACAATTTACAAAATTGCAACCATAAAAGTGCTGCATTCTAAAACTTAGCCAAACCAGACATGAAATTTGCATTTCACCTGTAAATTTTCAAAGATCCTACGATCAAAACACTCCAAATGTCGCACACCCTCGGAGAAACCTCAAAGATTTTGAATGTAAAACCTCTCGCTCAACTCTCGCAATACCCACCTAGCACTTCAACCCAAATGTAACTTTCCAAGCTCACATATAATTCTGATTTCGAATTCATACTAAATTATTTAAAAAAAAAAAAAACAATACGTTCAGGCCTGTGAAGAATATTGATTGATATATAAGCCACAAGAAAGAAGCTGTATACAATTGGAGAACAGAGATACGACCTGGTGTTCTCGTATTAGACTTCATATATACATCAAAATACAGCAGGCAAGGCATTTTTCTACCCCTTAAGTTTCAATAGATAGAACATAAATTGAACATAAAAAAAAAGGGGGCATATAATGCACATCAGAGGGTAAGGAAAAATAGAATATCAATGGTACCTGCTTTCTGCTTCTCTTGGTCCCTAGTACTGCATATATCTGGTCTCATGAAATCATACTCTGCAACATTACAAAACTCTTCCTCCTTAATGTATCAACGTGAAGATAGGACGGATTTTGTTGATGATGCCCTATCTGACCCACGGACGTTATACCTCTCATAAACGTTTTCACGATTTTCAGACCACCAAGTCTCGGCTTGATTCACCCCAAATCTTCTCCGACTGAAAGCAAGCATTTCATGTTATTAAAAGGAACCAAGTATTATTTGGAAAACAAATGGCTGATATATAAATATCACATGTGATAATAGTTTTTGGTCGAGTACCTGAACCGGACCCTCCTCAGATCACGGGTTCCATCAAGAAGACGAACAAGAGTTATATAGACACCTGGTTCATATTGTTCTATCCATTCTGCCTCTACTTGAGTACCAGATGAATTCGGGCTTCTAGATCTGGACCCAGTCTCATCATTACAAGATGGATCAAAGCCTTTGCTTTCCAGGTCAGCCATTTTACTAGTAAGTAATGCAGTATCTCTCGTATTGGTAGCTTCAGAGGTGCTGGTACGCTCTTCAGAATCAAGGGAACTTAGTGATCTGTGATTCTGCAACTGGGAATTCATCTTTTTAGCTGCATTGGGATCCTTATCGTTCGGAGGTAAATTCCCATTTGAGACATTTGAAGGAGCTGAGACAGGCAACAACATATTTGAACCATTGCTTGCATCTCCTGACAAATCATGTTCTCCTTTTACATGTGTATCAATGCCGTTTGCCAAATATCCTGACTTGAGCGCATCACTCTCATATGATCCACGGGGAAGCTTCTCGGCCATATCTTTAAGCTGAAAATTGAACAGGAAGTGCGGTTAAAATGAAAGAGATCACAAATTTTATATCAGTAAAGTGCTAGGAATAGAGAGGTGATAGAGATAGAAAGAGATAAGAGGAAGGACGGATAATTAGAGGGAATAGATAAGGAATGATATTTTATTTCTTCATAATATTTGTGACTACATTCAAATCTATAAAATAATTGCATGCATAATATTTTATTTCTTCATAATATTTGTGACTACATTCAAATCTATAAAATAATTGCATGCATACTAATATGGATTACAATATTTCGTAATATCTTTTTGTTCCTAATACATTTTTCCAATTACAAATATATCTCTGATTTTCTAATTTGCAATCGTAACATTATAGCAGGTACATGCAAGAATTTAGGAGAATTAAGTTTTTTTTTTTTAAAAACTTTTCTTTCCTTTTTGCTTATCAAGAGAAAATGCTGCAGTCTTTGGCAAGAACAAGTATAAGAAAGTAACCATCATTGGCCCTTCCAATAGATGCACCGTATAAAATAGAATAATAGAAAACTCGCTATACTAGAGTATGTTGAGAAGAGAGGGTGCTTGCTGTAAATACTCTACCAACTTGCTATACATTATCATCCATGTGTTTAAATGAAGAATACGACGATACACTCTTGAACAATTGATGAAATCAAGAGTTTTCGAAGGATATTAGTCTATACTAGAGTATGTTGAGAAGAGAGGGTGCTTGCCGATGCACCTCTTCTACTCTGCATCGAGTTCCACATGAGGACCTCATCGCCCACATCTTACATAGTTTAGGTGACGATTACTAAGGATTCCACACTTCTACTAATACCAGAGCCAAACCTGTGCCGTTGAAGAGTTTCTTGAATTATTACTTCAAGGGGGAGAAAACTAGAGCAATATAAGAAAGACCTTGTTACAACTAATGCTGCCTCCAAGGTGGCAAAAGCCACTGCAGTTGACTAATCCTCTCAACCGCAGAACTACAGACAACAATATAGCAAACGAAGACGGCAGGGAAGACGTCCCAATAACAGCAACAACAGCACCAACAATAATGAGTACAGGGTAGTAAACCAAGAATGTAACCGCCAATAATGGGAACATGGATCACAAAAAGTGATCCGGTTACGGACACAGTTTTCCCACGATAATCTAAAAGTTAAAAAGATAACAAATTAACAAATAACAAAAAAATAATGTTTTATAAACAAAATAACATATATTGAAAAGACAAATTTTGTTTTCAATACTTAATCTAGAAACGCTAGCGAGTCTTCAACTCGAGCCACGATCCTACGGACTCTACACAAGGCTCCAATTTGAATGGTTCATCAAAGTCAGATTCGTGAGTTTAGCAAAAATGTGAACCACAGAGACTGGGGCAATTTGAAGATGGATGCTGAGTGGCTTTTTGGCTACTGATATTAATCCCATATCACTTCATAAAGGATTTGATGTGCTAAGATAAGTCGCATTATTACATGCCTATTGGCTACTAAGCCTACTATTAAATGCGTACGCCTATGATGAGTGTGTTTTGTCCTTTACATGCTCTACTTGGTTTTATCATAGACTAAACAAGCCTCTTCAGAACCTCTTCATAAATTTGTCCTTGTGGACATATGTTAAACAACCCTCTTCAGTAGCTCTCAAAATTTGTCCTTGTGGAGAACATATCAACCATTTTTAAAATATAATAGTTTAAACCATGTTCTTATTCCAAGTACAGCTTTCCAAATTTCTTATCAACATCTTCATTTCCTGCTAAACCTAACTTACACGCCTGAATGCTTTCGCCCCTATATTGTCCTACACGGTTCTGCGCAGTCCAGATATTTCAGATATTCCAACATCATAGATCCTTTTAAAAGCAACCGAGTTAGAAGCTCAATAAAATTAAACATCGCACCTTAAGAGAGATTTTTTTTTTATTGTTTAATTGTCAGATGGTTATCACATGATTTTCATAATTGTAAATTTGTAACAACTACATAAAATGCTAGCACAACGTTTACGATTGAAATCTACTGGTATCATTTTGCTAGAATTAAACTAATGTTTGGAGTGCATTAGACATTAGACACACTAAGAACTATCACTAAGTAAAAAGATGAAAAGGAAACAAAATCAATTTAATCGAGTAAACAAGCAGCGCAAGATCCACTAACATATAAAACAATAACATGTCACAAATACAAGCTATAAGTAGAGGGACTTTATACATGCAAAGTTGGTTAAAGAATAAGAGAAGGTGGCTGGTCTGTCCTGGAATCTCCACTATTCTTCAGTGATTTGGATTTGCTTGTGTTAGATCAGTGCTTTAGACCAACAGTTCCTTGGGCATTTTTGTTCAACCTTATTTAGTTTTTGTCATAATGGACATTCAGGTGGCTGATACATGACTATAAAACATCATCATCCACAGACACATATCTAAGTCCGATATCAGCTTACATCATAAAAGGTCTACTTTCTTCAAAGAATATTGTCAGAAAATAAACGAAGTCAAATTCTTCGTTTCAAATCTTACCTGGGCAGTAAGTGACTTGATGACTTCTTTTGCCGCTTTTGACTTGGACATTTCCTCTGAGGCAAGTGCAACAGCATCTTGGGTTTTCTTTGCCGACTTCTGCAACTCCAGTTCTTGAAGTTCACAGCGCTTCCTCAAGCTATCAACCTAAATCCACACCAAGCTACCAATTGAGTGTCATAGAAGTTTAGGTTGTTTTGATCAATTATATGAAATAACACATACCTCAGCACGTAGCTTCACAACCTCCTGGTTCAATAGTTCATTTGTTTTCTTAAGACTATCAGCAATACTTTTGGAGAAAGAAAGACCTGAAGTTGTTGGCACAGGTGTTGCAGATCGTAGGGCACTGGGCTTCTTTGAGAAAGGTGAAACAGCTCTGGAATGGTTTAGAGACTGAACTGCAGAGGTATGAACCGGTCTAGGCAATGCTCGCTGGATGTCAAATGTACCAGTAAGAGCAATGTCTTTCAGCTGTAACAATGCAGTACTTTGATGTGCATGGATCAAAGACAAGGTATCAATTTTCTTCCCTTGCTTAGCTGCCTTTGTATCCGTTTTTATTAATTCCAGATTACTAGGCAATCCAGCTTTGATTTTTATATCTACTTTATCAAATCTATCTTTACTTTCAGCAGAAAGGTAAGGTACACCATTTCTCTTGTTATTAGTTCTCCCTGATTCTGACATTTTGGACAATTTAACATAGCATGAATCACATACACGATAGGGTTTTCCAGGATTGGGGGCCAATGCTGCTTTTAGAGCCTTTCTAGAGCTACATGAATGGCAGTGTACAAGCCCACAATTGTAGCAATTGTGCCTTTTTCTGGTAAATCCAAAGGGCTGTCTGCATAAAGAGCACTGAGACTGTTCTGCACCGGATACCCATTTATGATTGCAAACAGCAGCTGTGAAGTTTGAACCACAGGATATGTGTTTGACTTGTCTATCCTTCAAGGCCTCCACAAGAGTAGGCATTTTACGATCTTCAATGTCTCCATGCCCTAATCTTCCATTGGCTCCTTTTCCCCAAGTGTAAACTTCACACTTGTTTGTCAAGACGGCAACATGGTATGCACCACATGCAACCTCCATTACTGACTCGCTTGCGATTTTATCTTCGACCAAACAAGGAAGTTTTCCATCAGATTGAGGATTACCGAGTTGTCCATAAACAGTACTACCCATTGTGAAAACCTGTCCTGATGTAGTTAAACCAATCGTAAGACCATGACTACATGCAACCTTGTGAAAATTGTAATCAATAAGAGAAGGCACACAAGTAGGCTTTAGTCGTGGTTCCTTATCACCATGCCCAAGACGATATTTGTCTCCATCACCCCATGTGAACAACTTTCCAGATGGTAAGCTGGCGCTAGATTGTGTTACAATAACCTCTACTACAGCAGCCGTATGCCAAACACCGCATGCAACAGCAATTGTTCTTAAACCCATCAAAGACTCTACCTCCTTTGGTTGTGAAACACTTTCTCGGCTTCCATGACCTAAAACACCAAAGGTTCCATCCCCGAATGTGAATAACTGCCCAGAGGATGTGATTAAAGCCGTATGCCAAGTGCCACAGGTAACATACGCAACTTGAAGCCCCTCCAAGGGACCTGAGATTCTTTTAGGAATCCAGTGACTGACATCATTACCATGGCCCAAAAGCCCTGCATTATAAGTGCCATCTCCCCAAGTATATAGTTCACCAGTCCCAGATATAGCACAAGTATGGAACTCTCCGCAAGCAACAAACTCAGCATTAGATGATGATAATGATTCTACAAGACGAGGATGAATAACATCACTTCCGATTCCATGACCAAGCCGTCCTCCAGATTCTTCACCCCATGTAAACACCTCCCCTTGTCTTGTAACAAGAGCAGCATGTCGGACACCGCAGGCGACATGCTGAACATCTAAAACTAAATTGGACTCCAAAGGCTTAGGAATAAGGACATCGCTTCTTGAACTGGAAGGACCTACATTTTTATCATTGCCAACCCTTCCAGCATTTTCGGAGATGACATCACCCCACACATAAACATCCCCTAGGCCTTCATAGTCGTCTGGAGCAGAACCACGACTAGAGGTACTAGGCTGACTAGAAACACTAACTCTGAAAACATCTGAAGAAGTTCCTTTGATTTGCATATTTGTTACATCTGATATTTCCAAATTCACCAGGTTTTCATATGAAGAAATTACAGGTAATGAATAAGTGCTCGTACTATTATCAGGAGAACCAAACTCTATTGTTGTACTGATAGAGCTATCACTTGCACTATTGGATCTCAAATCCTTTGTATCCTGGTTCGAAAAACATAAAAAAAAAAAAGAATAGCATCAGTGAAATAAACAAAATGAGAAAGAAGAATCTTTAACTATCCAAGACTACACAACAGACCCCGGGAAAAGGGAAACAACAGAAAGCCCAATTTTCAACTTAGGTTATGGAATATAGTCAGGTCATGCACGCAATTGGTTAAAATAGCTTAATCACACATCATTTGCTACCAAAATTAAGTTATTAGCTTCACCATGTAGCAGCTCAACTTTGCAGATTTTTTCTTTTTTTTTTTGGTGTGTGTGATTGAAGCCCAAATTATCTTGTCCTATGTTTAACAAGCTAAAATGAGAATAGCTTGGAAACATTTCGAATATGGCTAAAAGCACATGAGACCAAATCAAATAGCCAAAGCTTATTAGCACAGAGAAAATCAAAGAGCGAACTAGATGCAAAATCAGCATTCAGCCAATAAAAGCCAAAGCACATGACAATGTGACCAGCAACAAAGTGACCACCCAAAACCATATTCTCGCCAGTGGTCATGAAGCACAAATCAAATAAATATACAAGAACTCTTAGATAACAGTGGGAACCATGCAGAAAACAAACATCTTACCACCCTGTTAACAAGCGCTTTGTTATATTACAGTTTAGGAAGAGGATTCTTTCTTTCCATTTAAAGCATGTTGTAGTATAGTGATGATAAAACTTGATTTATCCATGAAAGTTAGTGAAAAAAATTAGCAGCCAGCATTAATTTGAATTCCTCATGAATTGATTGGAAGATGACTACAATTGCCTCGAAATTCTGACTCCAAGTGCAATATTAAGCATAAGTGTCCCGTCTAAAACCAAAAGCATGCATAAATTCTTAATGCATCAATCCTAGGGTATGCTGAACTCATGATTCAACTTTTGTCAATATTTCTTTTTCAAAGTTCATCGTAAGAGATATAAACCTCAGCCTACCAGTAATGACAGGATGTTGGAAACAATCATTTCCATTATGAACGATAAAGTTGCAAGTGAAATAACTATTTAGCAGCTAGACGACTCTGCATATCATGCGGGCATAAATGCGAAGAACATATACCAACATACAACATTACCTTATAACAGCCTAATGTGTATTTTTTGAACAAATTAGGTACACTTCGTATACAAGAGTGCCTGTATTTTTTGAACAAATTAGGTACACTTCGTATACAAGAGTGCCTAAGCTACTGCGATGATCATGTTGATGGTCTCACTAGTTCGACGTAAAAGCTGTTAATGTACATGAGTGTCATCACGCACTCAACTATCCATTCCCATAAAGCATCACTTACCTCAAGATATAATGCACCATTATTCCATCCATCAATTTTGGTACGCCCACCCAGCCCTGAAGAAATCAAAGCCTTAAGCCCTGTAAACCAAACATCTGCTTCAACCTTGTCCTTGCAAATCTGGAAGAAATATTATAGGATTAATGATCTAGAACTGCAGAATGCCATTTACCTGACTGACAAGTACAAATAGTCAAAGGCAGCAAATAATAAACTAACCAGATCAAGAGAGCGTTTTCCGTCATTGTAGATGAGTGAGAACGACAAGTAATCCTTCTCAGGGCGCAAATGGCGTTGGAAGACAGGCTAATTCGATAGAGTCATTGTCAGAGGCAAGAAAAGGAACGAAGACTGTAGAGATTATTTTGATCATAAAGAAATTCAAGAAGAAAAAAAGAAATAGCCTCACTGTTCTTTGTCCCGGGATTATTTTTGAAACCAATTCTAATTTTAGAACTTTCTCTCCTCCGCTTGTTATCCAGATCAGTGACGATTCATCCTGAAGATACATATCACACACATCAGGTATGAGTAACACTTATATGAGTACCACTCCAAGGTCAGATATATGTGCATCACATACACTTCAAATACAAATGCATAAGATATGCATCCATTAATAAACAGAAGGTTCATATCCAGCAAATATAAATCCAGTTCACGAAGAAACCGAACATGGGTAGATGTACTTACATTAGTAAGCCTAAAGGGGTAAAACTTTGGCTTTCCTTTACGACCATATTTGAGCAGTTGAGCACCTTTCTTCAATGCAACAAGTACCTTTAGCAAAAATAAATAACAAATAAGTTCAGATTTTTTATGCTCATAGGGGTTTTTAACTGTTACACCAAAACATAGGCATTTCACTTATTTTAAAATCAAATTTGCAAAAACATCGGTATCATGGAATGTGGATGTAATATAACGTAGTCCAAAGAATAGAAGATTTTCTACCATCTCCATTGTGCTTCATATGGTCCTTAGTAAACCATACGAATAGACCTTCTACATTGATCAAACGACAATGAGAAGAAACAATAAATTCAAGTAAGCATTTAAAAGAAAGAGATGAAACCAAAAGAAGGAGCACAGACACACACAAAACACACATCGTATGCAGTATGCACACATAACATATTTATATGGTTATTAGAAAATGATCACCTATAAATATCTCATCACTTTAAATGCTCAAGAGATAAAGTGACCTTCAAAATCTACCTTCTACAATCATCAGATTGCATACCCCTGTGCGTCAAGGTTGACTATCCATATTAGTAACACATGAGGAACAACAAACACAATTTTAATTTGTGGTTTAGGTACATCTACTTCCTCCGTTATTCATTCCCTACCGAGCATAGTAACGACCATTCATCCTCCCATACGTATTAAAGACCTCCAAATAAATTCCAAAACTTTTCTATTCATATATGTCGTAGTAACAACCCTTACCCTGTAAGTGGAAATGCAAAAGAAAAATCTACAAAAACGACGTACTTATCCTTACCGATCAAGATTGAAAGACGAATGGAAGTACTACTAGTTTTTTCACCATTAAGGTATACTGTTCTTTGGGGTATGTTGGGAATGGACGAAATGTACCCAAGAGTCAACTACTTCCCCAATACAGGAGTAAAACATTACCCACCACTCTAATATCTCGCAACCTGTGCGCCGTTCGCTCTCTTATCTATTACCAAGGTAACGGTTGCCCAAGCTCCAAAAATAAGTACTTGTTTCTCCTATATTAACAGGACAATTCAATAAATATCGTAACAACTACCATTGCCCCTCTTCCAAGCACAACCTTATATCAGTCAAAGACTCAAATTGAACGCACTCAGGCGTCATTTCAGAAATCCCAATCAACCATGATCCTAATTACAAGTATGACCTTAGATATGAACTCATAGCTAACACGTCGTATACACTCTGACAAAACAAAGAAGGAACAATTATCACATACTTCGAAAAAGCTCTATAAGAGTTCCAGTCCATCTACCATATTACATAACTAGCGCATATATGATTGATGTGCGGAAAACAAATCATAATAATAAGAGATCGATGCAATACCTTGTCGATATCGCGGTCGCTGGATTGGCCAAAGAGATCTGCCATTCCATGTGTCTTCTTTCCCGCACCATCGATTTCGCCACTGGCAAAATCATAGATGATGATCACGATCCCTTCCGCAGATCTCTCTACTCCCTCTCATCAATCTATAATCCCCCTGTCCGCACCACCGCCGTTGCCGTCGCCGCCGCCAGCAGCCAGCCGCTGCTCCACTCCGACGAAAGAGTAGATAGATAGATAGATAGAGAGAGAGAGAGAGAGAGAGAGAGAGAGAGAGGCGCAGGGTAGGTATTTCCAGTAAGTTTAGTTTTCGGACCAGTAAGCGAGAGAACCGGGTCGCCGCCGGCGCTGGTCGAGGTGAGAGAGATTATCGGAGCGGCGGAGAAGCGGATTTAACTCGCGAGTCGTGTCCGTGAGCAGTCAAGGCGGGTGGGTTGGGTAGGAGGAATAAAGGTAGTAAAGACAATAACAATAAATTCGAGCGGACCGGACCCCCGATAAAAAGGTAAAATATATCAACTGGTTTAAAGGAAAAGTGCAACATAGTTTCTTTTGGGTCTAGGTACCGTCGGTAAGCGTAAGCAATCTTCTACCGGCTTCGTGATTCTGCTGCACCTACGGAGCACATAAAAGAGATAACTCGCAAATTTATTGTGTGTCGCGCTCACTAATTATACCATCTAATTATTTTTTTTAATACAACAGTAATTATGTCAAATTAGTGATATCATTACCAAAAAAGAAATGTCATATGCAAATTCAAATAAAAATAACATTTAAGTAGAGCAATGTAATATTCAAGTGTAGCGGTAGAAAGTTCAAATACAAAACAACTTCGCTTTTTTTTTTTTTTTTTTACTTTTTTTTTTTTCGAGTAAATAGAGCTTTAGCAATATAAGAGTCAGCTGCTGAGAACATTGATTGCTGCTATGCTAGATTGAATCTCCGTTAGGATAAAAAGGGTAAGCTACATGATTTAATCAAGATATCTGATCCGGATAGCTAGAATTCAATGCTACGTATGTATGTATATATGAGGATTTATGCCTCGATCATTTTTGAGTCGAAATAACAATGCTAAATTCGATTAGTAAGAGAGCGAGTTTTGTCAATTGAAGCAATGTTAGATTGATTATTGAACTCAACGCACTAAGTTTGGTCAATTATAAAATGCATTTGGCCTCATCCAACTATATGTAGTTGATAATGAGGGGACCGCAGTTTAATTTTTATTGTCCTAATTACTTCAAAATTATACTAAAACTCAATTCTAATCTGTCCTTATGTGATCAAATTCAAATATCGTTATTTGAAGAAGATTTTTTCTGGGATTTGACTTAAAGAGTTAAGTGATTGTTTATAGCAAAAGTTTAAGGGAGTTTTATCAAATAGATATCTGATTTTTCAAAATTATTTCAAATAAGCCTATGCTTTTTAAAAAATTTACAAAATTATTCAAAACTACATATTTATAAGTAAATTGGAAAAAAAAAATTAAATATTTTTTTTGTGTGCTCTAATTTTTTTTGTATTCAAAAATTTTAAATTATATATTTTAAAATTTCAAAATTTGTATAAACAATAAAAATTTGGAGTCTTAAATATTTAATTGAAAATATTTGTTGAAAAAAAAAAATTAATATAACAATTATAAAGCAAATTAAAATATATTTTTTATTCAAATTTTTTTCTTATTAATTTATATATATATATATATATATATAATAGTTATGAGGAAGAAAAAGCATTGATTTTTTGATATTATGGTACAAAATAGGGGCTTTATTATTTCCCAAAGTTAAATACATAGACTAATTTATTGTAGCTACGGCTTATGAAATTTTGTGAATAACTTTGTGCCCAAATTTTGTACTTCTGATAAAAAAAAAAACGACTAGAGTAAGACTGACGTAAGCCAATTAAGTCTTCCGCGAGGCAGTAGACCCGTCTAATTAATCAAGTTTACGCAGTCTTGATCTTCTAGAAAGTAGGAGCGTAGGGGCGCGGCTCCCCTGATGCTGAGGCATCAGGGTGTAGGAAATCGGACGGCCGAGATCGGCCGATCCGTAATAATACGGATCTCGAGATTTCGTATAAAATTTTCGTCGACTTATTTGACCTATGTTTAAGCATTTTTGAAAAAATCTTTGAACTACAAAGTTATAGATTTTGATGAGATCTACAACTTTGTAGTTGTAACTTTTTCGAAAAAATACCAAAATACATACCGGAATGATAATTAAAACTTTTGATCATCATTTCGATATGTATTTTGACATTTTTTCGAAATAGTTTCAACTACAAAGTTGTAGATCTCAGCAAAATCTATAACTTTGTAGTTCAAAATTTTTTTTAAAAATACTTAAAAATAGGTCAAATAAGTCGACGAAAATTTTATACGAAATCTCGAGATCCGTATTTTTACGGATCGGCCGATCTCGGCCGTCCGTTTCCTACACCCTGATTCGGCCGAATCAGGGGAGCCGTGTCCGGAGCGTAGCTTAGGCAGTCCTTGTGTCTTTTCACCACGACGCCAGATGGGACTCAGCGGTGCAATGATACGTGGCATAAACTGATTCGTGATTAGGTGAAGTTAACAACGTGAAAGTTTAGTTACTCATAGGACCGCTTGATTTGTACTTACGGGGACAGCAATCCACCATTGAATACGTGACACGTAGTTAGATGTTTCCTGTTTAGTGTCGGAGATGCGCAGGGACCGCAAAAGGCGGTCGGATTGTGGCTTTAACGAAATCCTAACATTCCACCCCACATTTACCTTTCCATAAAGAACATTGCTATTATCAGATCATAATAACTCTCAATACAATCAAATTATATGTAGCATATGAAGAATGTATATAAGAATATGAATATCGTGGAATTTAATTAATTTAAAAATATTATTGTATTTTAAAAATAGATAAGTTTTTTGTAAATTAAACATATTTAATGATTAATTAGTAATAAAAAAGATTAATATGAAAAATAAATTTTAAAGAAAATATAGTATACAAGTTAATTACTGAAGTCATAAGATAACTTAAAACGTAGAAGCAAAAAAATTTAAATTTACTTTTAACTATAGTTTGTAACATGGGTCCTTGTTATTATTGATCTCTACTACTATTGATTTAGTATGGTGGACACAAATTCTATATCTAAGTTGGTGTCCTCGTTTTTTTTTTTTTTAATTGTGAAGAAATAGAAGGGTATAAAGTTTCGCCACTATCTAAGTTGGTATAGTCATATTGGCCAATGCACAAGATAGCTAGTAAATTTAACGACAAAGAAAAATTTTGATTATTTTTAAGATTTGAAAATTTCAAAATATTTTCCTAATGTTCAAAAAAATAATAATTAGTTTAGTATGTGTCTAAATACTCGATTTAATGACCCAATACCTCTGTACAAATCGATTTACAAAAAAAAAAAAAACCAAATAAAAAAAGTGATTTATTAGAATTAAGCTAAACCAATTCTTTATAATTTAGTACTATTAGCATGATATTTGCTAAGTAAAGGGTCAGTACTTAACTAGAATGATTTACAGATTACTAAATTAACTAGGTATTTGAAAATTAGATTCAAGTAGAACCATTGTTATTTGGAGATAAATGGGGAAACGGATCTAGTGGGTACTAATTTGCAAAATTATTATAAAAACAAACAAGTAGCCTTTTATCACTTTTTTTTTTAAAGGGCTTTCTAATATCAGCTCTTTATCCGTCCTTTTTCTCTTAAATCAAATCAACTCCGCAATTGACAACGTCACTTCAGTATACTAACTTTATTTCATAAATCTTTATTTTTGCAACACTCATATTTATAATGGTAACATTATAATACACTACTAGTAATACTGACATAGCTCGAATATACTGTTACTTTAATACTACGATACTATCACTACTAACACTATGTTAGCAGCGTGAAACACTTAAATGTTTCCAACCAGATATTAATTTAAATAAGATGTTTGAAAGCAATGACTGATTTATTATTTACCCTTTTTTTTTTGGCTAAATGTAGTATTTTTTTTTTTTTTGGTAAGTAAGCACTTTATATATATCAAAACTATACAAATACAAAGAGTTTAGAATTGGGACAAGACAATGCTTCAAGGAGAGGAAAAAGACAACAAAAAAATTGTCCTATGTTCTCATGTATTTCGTATTAGATTGGTGTTCCTGAAGGATCCATACGCGTCCCACTAGCTCCATCCAAATCTGCAAAAAAATAAAATAGGAGCAGTATCCATCTCGACTATGATGTATAAGAGTTGAGTAAAGCAATAATAGTGGATCAGAAGATTCTCATACCATCTTAATGTTAGCAAGCATAAGTTATTTACCAAGCATATAATACTCTGTCCAAGATGACAACCTTTGCTAAGTCTAAACCTCTGTATAGAGACTAAGTCCAAGTGACAAAGAGATTCATTCAAAGACCATTAACTATGAGTGTCAAGAGCAGTACAAATATATTAAGACATCGCCAAGGGCCCACATAGATTCCAAAACCCTTTTTGGGATAGCCTATCAGATTTTATAGGCTCTCAATACTCGGGACTTACATTTTTAATACATTTCCACTTCTATTTGTCTTCTTTTTCTCTCTTTTTTTTTTTTTTTTTTTTTTTTTCCTTTTATACTTCCAGCAGGCAGAAAATGCCCCAAAACACTAACAGAGCACCTTCAGGTCAACATAACCCAGACAATTAGTCTAGGGCCCACATGGAAACCAAAATCTTTTTTGATAGGCTTCACCAGGTTTTATGGGAACTAATACTCGGGTCTTAAAAAGTTCACCGTAGCGAGAGGATGGTATTGTACTGTCTTAACAATACATAGTCTAAATAGCCTTGGGACAGTGATTTCTAAGTACAGTGGATCACCGTAGCGGGGCTAAATGTAGTATTGATCAAGAAAGCACTGTAATCAATGGTCAAGTTATGGGAGATTGTTTCCTGATGAAGAAGAATAATAATTTGCATCCGAGGTTGATGTTGTTTACAATGGCAAGGAAGGAGGGACCATATCCTTGGTCTGGGGGGGACTGTCTGATGCCCATAGAGAAGCAAGGGAGACAAAAGCCCTCGACATAAAGGGGACCTAGGAGTCAAAAGTGCAAAGCAAACCCCAGCGATCTATCTAGGAGTCTTGGGGCTTCCACTTCAAGTAGAGATCATCGACTCATATTTGAATTTCACAAGTGCTACTTGCAAGAACTTGAAAGATTTCTTATCGTTTTGACATTTAGCAAAGGGCGACATAAGTTTCCAGATATGTCCAGCCGAGATGCTGAAACTTTCTAGTTTGTACAAAATAATTACGTACAATATGTAATTTTTTTATTATGACGATTGTAAAAATATAAATTGGTTTGCATATTTGTTTTTCATAACAATCTAATCCTACAAGTGCCACCCCACAGAAGGTTAGGGATTTATCGTCTATATATTTCGTGGATAATAACACGAGCCTTAAGGTCTGCCAAGGATAAAAGATTTGTGCTATTCAGTTGGTGAAATATAGAGCGGTGCCACATGCGATTTATTATTAGGACTATTGCAAAAAAGTGGGACGTTTAGAACCGAGTCTTTCCCCGATCTTCCCAAAAAAAGGATATAATCTTAAAAAAAAAAAAAATCGAAATATTTTGACATGTCTGCAGGGCCGCTCAACCCTGCAAATGGGGCGGCCCCAAAGGCCATTGAATAGAAGGCAGGCCTAAGACATCCAGTACATAAGCCGTAAATGAATCCATCAAGTTAAAACAAACCCAACTTAAGTCCACATATTGCCTAAAATGATCTGTCTCCAAGTTTTAGGTAATAAAATGGGGATTATGTGTACCTGCGGAAAATGCATAATTTTAACTGAATTTGTGGGACTAACTTTTAGAACTACGACACAAAAACTAAAATGAATGGATATCTTAGTTTTCAACACTAATATGAATTCTAATCTCGTTATCTCAAAAAAAATATATAAAATTCTGGCAAAAAATAAATTATCGTTGAATATGAATTAAAATAGAAATTTCTTTTGGGTCGGAAGAAATTTGCTCTATGTGTAGTTTTGATTCAATAAGGATAAGATCTCATAAAAAATGCCATTTCTGTTATGTTTATAGTGACGTGTCAAGATATAGCCTATCATGACCGGTACAACCAACAATGACATGTATTATGTCCCATACATTGAGACTCATTTGAGAATATATACAACCTGCCTTTCTTGAAGACAAGATGTCAAGTTTTTCCCTTTGTTTCATTATTCACTTAAAAAATCAATAAAGTAACAAGGCGCATTACAATGGAAGGATGAATAGAACGGGTAATTGTTTATACTTCTATATTTAAAATGTACATATATAAATTGATATTTTCTAGACATATGCTCAGGAAAGGAAGGCACTTAATTTCTTACCTAATATACACCACCGTATCCTACTTTTATATAAGTGAGTTTCACGAATCAATTATACATCTGGAGACATCTGGAGTAGCAGCCCTTTATTTTCCGGCTCAGCACTATGCCAATGTCTACATATTCCTTCTTGTAGATGATGGGTACTCTCTTTTTAAGCGGATAGATGGTGTGCATATAGGTGGCCTAATACCATGGTGCTGCAGAGCAAAACCAAATTTAAAAAAAAAAAAAAAAAAAATCTCATTGAGAGATCAAATAAATTCCAATTCAAAAGCGCCATGGGCTCCCACTGTCCCCTCTCTGATTCTCTGAAGTCTTATAAAATCTCCGCACTTCACCATTCCCCCCCATCAATCTCCATCTGCTATCTACTTTTCTTCAACCTCTCCGAATCATCTCTTCTTATCCGTTCTTAAAACAATGGAAGTTGGATTCACACCATGGTGAACATTCATTGTTACCCATTGGGAAGAATGCTCCGGCAAGGCGGTCTAGTTTTCCTGAAAGCTTAAGAAGATTGCAATTGATGATCCATTAAGAATTATTCACTCTTTCAAAATTGGCTTTGGTCTCACACTTGTCTCCATCTTCTACAATGTCGATGCTCTCTTCAACGGCTTCAGTACCTCTACCATGTGAGCCTTTCTTACTGTTGTCGTCGTCATGGAGTATGCCATTTACGTATACTGTGCCTCCGATGAGCTATGTCCGCGTCGATTTGTTGCATGCTAGAAATTACCCTGAATGCTCATCATGAATGTGTATATATGTAGGTGCAACACTAGGCAAGAGGTTGAATAGGGGCACTCACTACTTTAGTAGCCGGAGCAGTTGGTCTGGCCGCACATTATGTGGCGGTGTTATCCGACGACAGAGGAGAGCCTGTACTCCTGGAGATATTTATTTTTCTGCTGGCGTCAGCTACAACCTTCTCAAAATTCATACTAGAGGTGAATGCTAGATACGACTATGGAGTAATGGACATCGAAGTAGCCATTTGTTTGTGCACCTCCGGGACCGTGCTTTTTGTTTGCGCCAGAGACGACTTGCACAATCTTGTAGCTACAAATCTAGAAGGTATATATATATTAATATATGCATACGTAGGAGGTATCACATAATTTTGACTCTGACTGAAAAAACAGGTCTTGATGCGCAATGGATATCACAATATAGCCAACTATACTATTTTCTAACCAAATTTATACCCCCTGTCGAAGTTTGGGTGTCAGAACATGCAGTTTTGAAAATACATGCAGTTTGGGTGTCAAAACACAGGCCTTTTCGAGGCATTTGTTCGTATAGTTTGCCCTAATTTTTAATTCAATTTTAATTTGCAGGAATTGGAGCAGAGTTCTGTGGGGAAGATGGACCATGTGAAAATTGGCTTGAGAAGTCTTCTTCAAAAGCTACAAGAGTGTGCTCACTTCAAAAAAGCCTAGAAGATAGCCCGAGTATCTACTACATCCATGGGCTCATCCGCTTCAAAAATGGGAACCCGGCCACGGATCATTCAAGTTTCGTAACCCATGGCCTCACTATCTCAAGATTGGAGATCTCTCTGTCGGCTCATGCACATGTCACGGCAGCCTATGCTGCCATGGAGAGCTTTAGGCGGTGTTATCAACAGGCAATGGAACCGTTGGGGCAGTGGCAGTTTTGCTTGCAGCCATGGCGACTGCGCTGCTGGTCGAGGTAGTGAGGTAGAGCGCAGACGTCGCAGCCGTCGTGAAAGAACTTTCGCAGCTAGCTGAGTTTTCGAGCCATGAAAAGACTCAAAGCGGCGGCTACCGCATTCAAGTGGAGAACGATGCCATTGTTTTTATCACTGTGAATGACTGAAGATCATTATCATTATCGATGGGTGATTAAAATCACCGTACTATATGATATCTTAAATATTTTTGTGTGCTATATAACAATTGATTTACTCTAAAACAGCAGATGCTATTTATATTTAGTGATATTATGTGAGAATTTTCTTAAACAAATTTTTTTCTAAATTTAATAATCATTATTTTCAGTACTGGAAGAATGTTGGGAAAACTTCCATCATCGTTAGTAGATTTAGTGCTGGTGGAGGTTGCTTCAATAAATTGTATCATGAATTGCTGGAGAATAATAGGGATTCATTGTATATTTTTTTTTAAAGAAAAAAGGGAATAAATTCTACGGATGCCAAATTGATACTACATAAAATGCTACCGCTAAATATATAGCTTTTATTTCCAAGTTTAATTAATTTCAATTTCGAAGAATAATGGGTTTTGTTCTCAACAAAGATTCGAAAAATCCTTCCTATCATACGCAAAAGGTTTTGTTTGCATCAGTGCATTACAATCGCCATCTTACTCACTTGCGTTGACATTTGGGCACCTACGTTTATTTATTTGAAAATTGTATTCTTTTTTCCAGATAAATTTGATCTGCAATAAAGTGTTATTTTTGCTTCCTCTTAGTGATTATATAGATACCTACATATGTTCAAAAAAAATTCGAATAATATATTTAAATAGATATTTTACGGCTCATTGTTTACAAAAATTTAGGACCTCAACACACTATATCAAGAAATCATATGATCTATCTCTAACAGGTATGATACTCGACTTTCTTTTGAGAACTACACTAAGCAAAGAGCAATTGGGCACATCAATATAAGTTACAAGCGAAATAAAAGAGCTGTCAGTACCAGTACCTTTCCCTGATAGATGGAGATTCTGAAATCGGCTTTAAAGCCAATCCTCTCTTCCAACAAGTTCCGGATGTAATATTTGCAACAGGCAGCGTGCATCCACGTCAGCACATCTAACTTGTTTATCCGGTAATTGCGCCCAAATCTAACTTGTTTATCTGGTAATTGCACGATAGTAAAAGCAGTGCCCAAGTATGCGCTAGAATTTGTCTATAAGACAAAATGACCTCCTACACTTTATTTCTCTACAAACTACAACATACACAAGACAGTAGGAAAAAAAATCATAAAGATTCTCATCTTTCTGCACTTCTGAATATACATAAGAGCAACCTAGCAAGATTAACCTTGGATCTTCAGGCTCCTTGTAAAATAATTTCTGCACACAAAGTGCAATTAATGAATAAATAAATTAGCAATTATGTCGAATATTTGCAAAATATCAGAGATAAATGATGCTAATAATGCATAAAGAATTGGAATGTGTGAAAACACTAAAACATTCACTGACAAATATCTTTATATCTTTGGCAACTAGCAGAACAAGGGTATTTTTTGTTAAAACAGGTAGCACGTAGCTAGATCTAACTTGTTTATCTGGTAATGGCACGATACTTCAATACGCGATAGAGTTGTCCATCATAGAGCTAAAATTAAGTTACAATTGCACAAGCTATATTACCATACCAGCTAGTAACTACTTTAGCATGTCCTACAATCAACCATCTACAAGCTATCTAACACACTACAACCAAACACAATCATCATTAATGATTAAACATCTAAAAACAATAGAATTGCCTGAGTTGTATGGAGTCTGTAAATTTGCTGAAGATCTGAATGAAGCTCAACAAAACATCAAGAGAGTTCAAAATAATGAGATAAAGTTGGGAAAATCACCGTACCAAGCTCAATCTAACACGGCGAGGGAGAGGTTAGAGGAGACAATCACATTCCTAATATAAATATAAATGTAATAAATAATAATCGAAACAGATCGGCACGGTCGGCACAGCACAGTCAGCACATATCGAGATTTTAATTTACGGAAACTTAGTTCGGCACGGCACGAAAAACATTGGTCAAAACACAAACGCAACTTAAGGTTAACTTTACCTCGCTTGATACCCATGTAATCAAACAGGGTCCAGATTGTTTCACCATGTACGCTAGAAGTTCAGGTACATCAAGCGGTGGCACTTCCTGCATCAACAGAGAAGAATTAAATAAAATGGCTTGCCAAAAGAGATGGATCATGGTGTACAAATTGTTCAGTTAAGACCTTATATAATTATATGTGCTACAGAGGAATAGCAAGAAACATGATTACAAACATCGGAAGAAACTTAACATTCTTAATAAAATGTTGGGAGTAGAAAGATGTCTTTAATCTTTTTTTTTCCAGAATTTAGCAGAATCATTATAACTCATGAGAAGTCTATCATCATAATGGAACCCCTTGTTCAACAACTAAAGATGGAACTTACACAAACTAACTTTAGTACTAAATGACCTCTAAATAGGAGAAAAAATCATAAAGATTCTCATCTCTCTGCAACTCTGAAAATACATAAGAGCAACCTAGCAAGATTAACCTTTGAATCTTCAGGTTCCTTCTAAAATGATTTCTGCACGCAAAGTACAATTAATGAATAAATAAATTAGCAAGCATAATATTTGCAAAATATCAAAGATAAATGATGCTAAGAATGCATAAAGAATTGGAATGTGTGGAAACACTAATAAACGTTCACTCCAAAGTTTGACAAATGTCTTTATATCTTTGGCAATTAGCAGGGGTATTTTTTGTTAAAACTGGTAGCGCGTAGCTAGATCTAACTTGTTTATCTGGTAATCGCACGAAACTTCAAGCAGCGTCCAAGTATGCGATAGACTTGCCCATCATACAGCTAAAATTAAGTTAGAATTGCACAAGCTATATTACCATACCAGCTAGTAACCACTTTAGTATGTCATACAATCAACCATCTATAAGCTATCTAACACACTACAACCAAACACAATCATCATTAATGATTAAACATCTAAGAACAATAGAATTGCCTGAGTTGCATGGAGTCTGTAAATTGAAACTCTAAAATATTAACGGGTTTTAAATCCGACCCGTTAACCAACAAAAATCTCGAAGCTTCAAATAACCTACGAGTGGTCAAAATAGATATTTCAGCCTATATAATGAAGTTTGTATACTAGAGCTGCCAGAATGAATTCAATATATTTTAATCCTAAGCCTAGGCAGGGGGAGGGAGAACCACGGGAGGTCTCCGAGGAGCGAGTCTAGGAGCAGCTGCGAGGCCCTGAGTGGCAGCGACGACGACGAGAACGGCGAATACAACGGTAAAGATCGTGGCGCGCTCCATTGGCGGAGGTCTAGCACAATGTAGATCTCTCGTATCAAATAGTATTGACAATTATCATGATATATATGTAATTTATATATATCATAATAAATTTTAATTATCAATAGAAAATCTTAAATTAAGCTTGAATACCTGAGGAAAGTTTTTATATGGTATATATACGTACGTTACTGATTAGCAAGTAACGTTAATTGTGTATTAACTTTCTATTTTTAGATATTGTATAAATTAATTTTAAATATATAAAAAAAAATTATGCAGTGGTATACTTCTGGTTTTCTGTCTTTGTTGTGTATAATAACAAATATTAAAGATACAGACATGGTAGTACTTTGTACTATGATATATATAAAATATACTTTTATATATAGCCTATTTAGTGGTGTGGGGGTGGGATGTCAACCTGAAGCTTTGGAATGCTGGTGGCTGTGCCAATAAAAAAAATAAATAATTTGCTGAAGATCTCAATGAAGCTCAACAAAACATCCACAGAGTTCAAATTAATGAGATAAAGTTGGGAAAATCACCGTACCAAGCTCAATCTAACATGGGGAGGGAGAGGTCAGAGGAGACAATCACATTCCTAATATAAATATAATGTAATAACTAATAACCGAAATAGATCGGCACGGTCGGCACAGCACAGTTAGTACGTATCAAGATTTTAATTTACCGAAACTCGGTTCGGCACGGCACGAAAAACCTTGGTCAAAACAAAAACGCAACTTAAGGTTAACTTTACCTTGCTTGATACCCAGGTAATCAAACAGCGGTCCAGATTGTTTCACCATGTACGCTAGAAGTATAGGTACATCAAGCGGTTGCACTTCCTGCATCAACATAGAAGAATTAAATAAAATGGCTTACCAAGAGATGGCTCATAGTGTACAAATTGTTCAGTTAAGAGCTTATATAATTGTATGTGCTACAGAGGAATAGCAAGAAACATGATTACAAACATCGGAAGAACAATTTTAATAAAATGATGGGAATATAGTAGAAAGATACGTCTTTAATCTTTTTTTTGTTCCAGCATTTATCAGAATTATTATAACTCTTGAGAAGTCTATCATCATAATGGAAAAACTCCTTGTTCAACAACTAAAGATGGAACTTGAACTAACTAAATGACCTCCTACACTTTATTTCTCTACAAACTACAACATAAATAAGATAATAGGAGAAAAAATCATAAAGATTCTCATCTCTCTGCAGCTCTGAATATACATAAGAACAACCTAGCAAGATTAACCTTTGAATTTTCAGGCTCCTTGTAAAATGATTTCTGCACACAAAGTGCAATTAATGAATAAATAAATTAGCAAGCATGTCGAATATTTGCAAAATATCAAAGATAAATGATGCTAATAATGCATAAAGAATTGGAACGTGTGGAAACACTAATAAACATTCACCCAAAGTTTGACAAATGTCTTTATTTGGCAACCAGCAGAACAGGGGCATTTTTTTGTTGCAACAGGTAGCGTGTAACTAGATCTAACTTGTTTATCTGGTAATTGCATGATACTTCAAGCAGCATCCAATTATGCGATAGAATTGTCCATCATACAGATAAAATTAAGTTACAATTGCACAAGCTATAGTACCATACCAGCTAGTAACTAATTTAGCATGTCCTACAATCAACCATCAACAAGCTATCTAACACACTACAACCTAACACAATCATCGTTAATGATTAAACATCTAAGAACAATTAGAATTGCCTGAGTGCATGGAGTCCGTAAGTTTGCTGTAAGATCTCAATGAAGCATTTGAGCCAAGTCTCTATTGTTTCGCTGCCCTATGTGATCTTACGATTGCACAAGCTATATTACCACACCAGCTAGTAACTACTTTAGCATGTCCTACACTCAACCATCTACAAGCTATCTAACACACTACAACCAAACACAATCATCATTAATGATTAAACATCTAAAAACAATAGAATTGCCTGAGTTGCACGGAGTCTAAATTTGCTGTAAGATATCAATGAAGCTCAACAAAACATCCACAGAGTTCAAAGATAAAGTTGGGAAAATCACCGTACCAAGCTCAATCTAACATGAGGGAGAGGTCAGAACGTCCACTATCGAGAAAGTCCAGCGTGGAATACGCTCGGCTGATTTAGGAGAGTTTTGGGGTAAATTCGCTTGACGAATTCGAACACGGCGAGGGTGAGGTAAGAGGAACAACAGCGCCCGCTTCTCCGTCTCCGACGCCGGCCACGGCTGGCTTTAATCATGCACAACTTGGATTCTGGCGAGCTGAGAGAGAGATCGCGAGCTCTATAGTTGACGGAGAGTGAGGGCCGGAGAGTTGGGCGCCGCCGGTGGGGGAGGGGTGGGGGGGAGGGGGAAGGGAAGGGAGGGCGGGTGTGGGGGGGCTGGTGGGGGGGGGGGGGGGGAGGGGGTTTTGGTTTGCGGTGACGAATTCGAACACGGCGAGGGTGAGGTAAGAGGAACAACAGCGCCCGCTTCTCCGTCCCGACGCCGGCCACGGCTGGCTTTAATCATGCACAACTTGGATTCTGGCGAGCTGAGAGAGAGATCGCGAGCTCTATAGTTGACGGAGATGAGGGCCGGAGAGTTGGGCGCCGCCGGGGTGGGGGAGGGGTGGGGGGGGGGGGTGGGGAGAGAGGGTGGGGAAGGGAAGGGAGGGCGGGTGTTGGGGGGGGGGGGAGGGGGGTTTTGGTTGCGGTGCCAGAGGATCTTTCGTTTTATTAATGAGCGAGATGGAGAAGTAAACTGGGTTCCACACCTTTCCGAACCCACATTACACTTGAATGTCGACATGCGGTCACTATCCAAATTTACAAGAAAAAAAAGACAACAGCAGTTACTTTCAAACCCTAGAGTTTTAGAAACTGTTAAATAATTTTGAAAGTAGCATGATGTCTGACGTCTCTGTCTGTGAAAGTGACTGACAATTATTTTGAGTAATGCTAGTTATATTAATAAATTTTAAAAAAAAATATTCAAATTGATATGGTAAAATTTAAATATTATATTTTGATATTTAGTATAAGATATATGGAAAAAAATGAATTAACACATAAAAAATTTTATACTAAAATTTTGATAAATTTTGTGGGTAAACATTTATCATTATTATTTTTCTTTTATTTTGTTTTGAAAGTAACCGTAGTAGTAGCTGTTTTTTTTTTTTTAATGACATTGCTACTCTAGTTATTTTCTACAATGTTAGGGAGACAATTTTTGCGAATATGCATTGGCACTGGCACCAGATTGACAGTATGATTTTAGTTTGTAAGTCAAGCTTTTTATTTAGAAATATAAATGTATTGACAATTTTAAATAAAAAATTCTAACACCTTTGGTTAAAGTCAAGATAAATTTGAAGCATATATTCTTATAATCTAGAACAAAAAAAATCCAAAAATTTGAAACAAACAGTACGAAGGGATCATTCTGTAGGCAGTATGGTCATGAAAACCATAAGCATCGGAGAATGTTTGGATCAACCATCAAACAACAATATCTGAGATCAAAATGCCTGTGAGCGCATGCGAGAGAGAGAGAGAGAGAGAGAGAGAGAGAGAGAGAGAGAGATCTGAGTAGTACTGCCCTTACCAATTATGTATAGAAGGCCAATGCTAAGGCCTTAACTTGGTATTAAAGGAAACCAAAAACAAAGTAAAACATGTACATAAAAAAAATATCTCAATGAATGATCAAATAAATTCCTTATTAAAATTCAAAGGCACCAGTCCCCTCTGATGCTTTGAAGTCCTATCAAATCTCTGTACTTCACAATTTCCCTCCATCAATCTCTAGCTGTTGTCTACTTTCTTCAACCTCTCCTAATCATCATCTTTTCTTGTACTATGGAAGTAGGACTTCAACGATGTTGGTCCTTCACTGCCGCCCAGTCCTTCACTGCTACCCAATGGGCAAAACTGAGAGGTAAGGTGGCCGAGTTTTCCAGAAAGCTTAAAAAGATTGCACTTGATGATCCAAGGAGAATTATACACTCTTTCAAAGTTGGCCTTGCTGTCACACTTGTCTCCATAATCTACTATGTCAATGCTCTATACAACGACTTTGGTACCTCTACCATGTGGGCCATTCTTACTGTCGTCGTCGTCATGGAGTACACCGTTGGTATGTATACTGTATCTCTGGCGAACTATTATGTCAGTGTCACTTTGTTGCATGCTAGAAATTACTCAAATTAGTCTGAAAACTCATCATAAATGTGTATACATATGTAGGTGCAACAGTAAGCAAGGGGTTGAATAGGGCGTTCGCAACTTTGGTGGCAGGAGCACTTGGTCTGGTCGCACATTACGTGGCGGTGCGATCCGGCGACAGAGGCGAGCCGGTACTCCGGATTTTTATTTTCGTGCTAGCATCGGCTGCAACCTTCTCAAGGTTCATACCAGAGGTGAAGGCTAGGTACGATTATGGGGTAATGATATTCATCTTGACGTTCAGTCTAGTTGCAATGTCGAGCTACAGGGTTGAGCAAGTGATCAAAGTGGCACACCAGCGGGTATCCACTATTGCCATTGGAGTCTCCATCTGTTTGTGTACCTCCGTGCTCGTGTTCCCCGTTTGGGCCGGAGAAGACATACACAATCTTATTGCTACAAACCTAGAAAAACTTGCGTCATTCCTAGAAGGTAATTATATATTTATATATGCAAATCTAGGAGGTACCACTTGATTTTCACCTGACTAAAAAAATTCAAATCTTGATCGCAAAAAAGTTGAAGTTTCACCATATACGAAGTCTGGGAGCCGCCACATACATGTGGGTGAAAAGAACTTCGCAGAACACAAGGGCCCTATTTTTAATACGATTTTAATTTGCAGGACTTGGAGTAGAGTACTACCGGGAAGATGGACCATGTGAAGATTGGGCTGACAAGGCCTTCTTCAAAAGCTATAAGAGTGTGCTCACTTCAAAAACCCAAGAAGATAGCCTGGTCTGTCCACAACTATAAATAAAAAGTAGTTTGAAGTTAATCTTTTGAAAAATATTTAGTTAAATAAATTTTAACTTCGAATTTCAGGCCAATTTTGCGAGATGGGAACCCGGCCACGGATCATTCAAGTTTCGTCATCCATGGGCACAGTACCTCAAGATTGGAGATCTCTCTCGCCAGTGTGCCTACTACATCGAAGCTCTCACCACCTCCATCGTCGCTGACACTCCGCCGTTGGAGCTCACCAATTCCATCTGCGCGGAGATGAGCAAAGAATGCGGACTCGCTCTCAGAGAGCTGTCCACATGCATGCGTGCCATGCAGACATCGCCGTACTTCCTGTCGGCGCATGCACATGTCACGGCGGCCTCCGCTGCCGCAGAGAGCCTTAAGGCGGTAGCATCAGCGGGCAACGGAAGCAGTAGGGGAATGGCCACGGAGGTTTGGCATGCGACCACGGCGGCGGCGCTGCTGGCCGAGGTAGTGAGGTGCAGCGCAGACATCGCAGCTGTCGTGGAAGAGCTTGCGCAGCTGGCTGAGTTTACGAGCAAAGAAGAGGAATTAGAAGTGGAGGCCACCGCCGCGAATTCGGAGGAGGACGATGCGGTTGCTGTTATCGCTGTGAATGACTGAAGATCATTAGTATGATCAATAATTAGTATAAGTAAGTTGATCGAGTGACGGTGTGAATTCTAGACCGTATGATGGTTTGTAAATATAATTCATATCGCTGTGAATGACTATGAATGTTGCTTGACTAATTCTTATTTCAATGTGCTGGAAGAATGTTGGGATATTTTTCATCGTTGTTAGTAGATTTACGGTGGTTGCTTCAACACTTTGAATCATGAATTGCTGGAGAGTATTAGGGATTTTTATTGTATTTTTTAAATTGGGAATGAACTTAAAATGGAATTTGAACAAATGCAAATTTGACAATATAAAATGCTACTGCTTATTATAACTTATTTCCAAAATAAATATATCGGTACCCAATCATATTAATTTCACCTTAATAAAAATACGCGGAGCAGCAAAAGCAAAATCGCGTGGGTTTAAAAATACCAAAAGAAGAAAGAAAAGTAGAAAAACCAAAATGACGATAACCTAATCCTAGCTAAAAGCACCAAGCAATAAAGCATCTTATTTCCATTTTGATTATAAACTTCGAAACCCTTGGCTCCTTTTCCTTTCCAATTAATGAAAAACCAATGGTGGAGAGATAAGACACAGTCATTGTCACTCACTGAGCTTCTAGTTTGATAGCTTATTACCACGAAAGTGCACTGCTCAAAGATAATTTATATATATCAGTGTATTTTATAACTTTTTTATAAATTGAAGTGAGAGGAACAGCTCGGGATCACCGGCTGAAAATTGGATCAGACTGGTTAGACAGACTGCTGCAATATTTCACGATTTCACGTCTAATACAAGTCCAATGGCTCTTTCCACTTGAGCCATCTCACCAGCCATATACAGGGTGCTGTACATGTGGTTGCAAGAGATGTAGACATTTTCACTGTTGCTTATCGATCGTAATCCCTTGTGCACCCAAACCACTGTCGACGACGTCAGACAAACCGAAACCAATTTTTTTGATTCTCAGTGTCTCTTGTGTTGAATCATTGCTGCTGCTATCTAATGGTTTAGAAGTCTGAAATAGTTTAGAGCTGTTTACTTAGCACAATACTTAGAGAAGTGAGAAGTAAATAAACTGTAAGAAGTGAACGGTGAAACAAAAATGGAATTTTGAGTTTTTCTATTTATTTTAGATTGTGAAGTGAAATGAAAACTGGACTAGAAATGATTTTCTTTGTTAATCTGCTTTGGGTAATGTTATATGCACACATATATAAGCAAAATGGTTAGTGATGAAAGGCCAATCATACATACATATACTTTTTAAAAAATAAAAAGTAAATATAATATATTTTTAAACACATTTTAAAAATTGAAAAAAAAAAAAGAATCAGATCCACACGGATCACAATAAGGTCCGTGCGACCCTAATCAGGTCCGCGCAGACCCGATATAGGTCACGCGGCGCGTGACCTACAACGTCGTCTTCCTCACAGCAGCGCCGCGAGGAAGACGGTAGTATTAAAAAAAAATGGAGCCGCCGGCTCGGCACCAGTGCCGAGTGCCGGCGACTCCGGCACGTTTCGGGTGGCACGGAACGTCGAACCTTGCTTAAGACCAACGGACAGTCACTCAAAGGCAGAGTGTTGATTCCATAAAAGAACAAATTTGTGATTATTTTTTTAAAAAAATTTTAATATGAAAATTATAGATTTTGATGATATTTACAACTTTCAAGATGAAATTTTTTTCAAAAAAATATTTCTACATAGGTATTTTGGGATCTTAAAGTTTAACGGGTTTGAAATTTAAAATAATTTGAAATATTTTTAGGCCATGATCAAAATTTATAATTTTTATGTTGAATTTTTTTTTAAAAAATAATCACTTTTTTTTTAAATTTTTCTATGCACCCGTGCGTATGTGATCAAATTTCCTCGAAGGCACCCGAGGCAGAAATACTTTTCACGCAGCAATAGATACTGTGGGATGTGTTTTTTCGGAGAAACAATTCCACTCCAACTATCACTCCGTTCGACTGCCGAAGCTGGTTTAACTCATGATAATATTATTTTACTTAAATTTTATTTTAATCGAGTTAAACTTTACTATCATCACATTGTTTTCGTTAAACAATAAAATTTGGAGGTATAGTTTCTTGAATTATTTTCGAATTGCTTAGCGTTAAAATTTTGGGTCATCCAACAATTTTCGAGTCTAAAACCACATGTACTAGTTAAGATTTAAGAAGAATATTACATATTATGACATCCATTATTCATATTACACGTACGTTGAAGAGTAAACAGAAATTGCTATTGAGTAACTCAAGAAGTCAGTCGTAAGTCGTAACTTACGAATTATAATAGTCAAGTCTTCTCCTCCAAACTAGATATTATACAATTTGGAGGGAGTTTGGGACTGGAAATAAGAAGCTTGCACCTTCGAAAGACAAGTTTGTAAAATACATCTCTTATGAATGCTCAGTGCCTCCATGGTGACTTGTCTTCTATAGCGGCAAACTTTTGGATCTAATTATGCAAAATATCAAGATAAAATCTGGGCGAAGTTTTGGGAGTTGGAGCAGTTTCTACAGTTTCGCCGAAGGCAGCAACTCAACAACTTGGTAAGCTGAGATGAATTTGTTTCAAAATGGTCGATCTTTGATTAAAAAAAAATAGAAGTTGAAACAAAGCATGTGCTTTACAAAAGCACAAAAACAGGTCTCAATTGATCGCATATAAGTTGTGTTATTATGAATTAATCTGTTACAGCATTAAAAAAAAAAAATATGAAATTCCCTTTCTAGCTAAATTTTGTTGTTCTGGCTTGGAGACTATCTTCTTAAGTCCATAGCGGTTGTTGAAACAGGCTCTACAGAACACAAATGGGCTATTCGGTATTAATAAAGGCTCCATGCAATAAACATAGGTTATGAAAAGAATAACGTAGCACACCCTACTCTTGCAGGAGATGACTTTCACATCTTGATTTTACGATCTTTTGTTTGCTAGGTAAAAGCTTTTCTACTCAGCCAGATTTTTCCCAAGACAAAGTAGAAGAATATACGTACAAAAAAAAGGAGAAGAAAAGAATTGGTTTCCTGTAATATAAAAGTACAAGTGTATGTTCTATGGAGCATGCATCAGTTAACTGTTAAGGAACACAATGGATAGTGGACATTTAGAAATGTCATCACAAACTTGTTTCTGTATGAGTAAGTGGGCGACTAAATGTGATACAATTACTCTATTTTGGTGGAGTTTGAGGCTGAGTTCATGTATTTCCTAGGTCATTCATAGGATCAACAGCATTACAAAACCCAGACAATCAAGATATGGCATTCTTAATCAAACCTTACATGATTATGGATTTTGGACCATACTCGAAGCATTCTAAAGAAACATGCTATAAAAGGTGCTGCAGATGAGGGTCCCCACCATCGCCAACCACAAGTATAAGATGAAATTAACAAAGATGTTCATCATTTATTAATAAGATGAGCAAGTTGCAACCAAGACTATAGAAGTATTCTTATCAAACAGAAAAAAAAGCTCAAAAAATTTTACAATGTCACTGCACCTACTGTTTCAATCTTAACGTCTGGGCTTCCATTCATTAGCCACATACTTCACCTTTGCAAATATTGCAAAATATACTAGCAATCTTAAACTTATAGTGGTTCTACTCACTTCCATAAACATTCTCCTTAACTCGAAACAAGCACAACTATTTTTAGAGCAAGCTTAGGCATTGAATAAGCAAAAACTCATACACTACTATGAGTACAACTAAATCATTCTTATACGCCACAACGACTCGCTTACAATTTCACACACTGTAGCCAACTCTTATACATTAAAATAGAAGATCAATGGAACTGGATCTACTACTAAGTTACCGTCTGAGGAATGAAAGAGTTTGCAAATATTCTTACAAGAACTTCATGGTATATTTAACTCTAGATCTTTCATTTACTCCTTGGACTTTCTCCTTTAGCTCATGCTCTTTTAATCCAAAGAATCACAATGTCCAGCATCAGCCATCAGCACATGGGGTTTATTCCGTTACATAAACATCCTCCTCAGACAGAAAAAAAAAAATTAATTCCCTAGTATTTAAGATAATTTAACCAGCCATAATTGTCCAAACAAAGAACAAAGCTTATTAACAAGCATATGAAACGTAGTCATTAACAGCCATAATTTATATAAACACGCACCAACCGCCATTCGGCACAAGCTGTGCCGATTGGCACGTAAACAATGACTGCAATTATGATGACATATGCATGTCCAATTAGCATTAAAGATAAACTTGAACATTAGAAGGACCTCAAAGCATCAAATTTACATCTTGAGAAATATCTACAGTCACCGCAGAAGGCAAACATGAAGAGTAGGGTGTTAACCTGTACAACTCGGGAGAACATTCTGCAAACATGGAATTAGAACACAACATCCTCAATAATTGTATCACCAGATCTTGATTTCCTCCTACTATACTTTTTCAAGTACCTATTCTTTCTCCTACCATACTTTTTCAAGTACCTATTCTTTCTCCTACCATACTTAATCATGTACCTATCATCTCTACTCCTGCACTCCTCTACTTGCCACGGGATGGACGAACTCTGCAGCTTTTCGCAACTACTACGTCCACTGGAAGATGTTCCCCTGTCATCAAAAAATGAATTTTCCGCCTCTGACCATAGCTGAAGTCCATTATAAGAACTATTATTATTATTCTCTCTGAACTTAGCATCCCCATTAATCTTGGGAGATCGATTCCTCAAAATCCTTCGAGACCCATTCATTGCCAAATGAAATCGGAAAGCTAGTTCTTCATCGCTCTGCTTCCGCTCATCTGTCCTCTTCCCCACCCCAAATTTAACCATAGCTGGAGCATTGAGCGACTCTCGAATGATTTCAGGAGAGCAATTTTGGGAAGATTTGAGGAAGAGTGAAAGAGATCTAGGGAGGGCGCAGCAGTCAACGCAGGAGAACACGGTGGCGGCGCCGGCGGGGGGACTAAGGTCGGAAAGGGAGAGGTAACGCTGCTCACCGGGAATGCAGCGGATGTGGATGCGGGCAGAGCAGCGGCCGCAATCGATGGTGTCTCCGGTGGAGGAGATTGGGCGGAGACAATAGGAGCAAATTAAGCGAGAGCGAGAGCGGAGAGACAGATCGAGCAGAGCAAGACGATGCGCCACTCGCTGGGGAGAACGAGGAGACGGCGGCTGCCGCCGACGCCGGTGGCGCAGCTGTGGCAGTGGGTGAGATCCGGGTGGTCGCGCATTCTTCTACAATAATGGCGGCGGCATGGCTTGGTGGACCGTAGTCTAGGGTTTTCGTCCGGCGTTGTACTTGGTGGACTCTGGTAGATGGACGGAAGGATGAATCGTAATTTTCCCTAAATAAAACTTCGCTATTACCGTCCGTGGATAGGAATGTTGAAGATTTAATGAAAGACGAAGAAATTTAAAAAGGTACTTTTTCTTTTGAGAAGAAGTATTAAATAGGTACTTGTGAACATTTAAACAAAGTAATAAAGAAAAGAGGACTTAAAAGGTACTTGAACATCTAAAACAAAGTAACAAAGAAACGAATTAGGGAGAATTAGAGGGATTGATCGGAGACAGGAGCGGGTAATTGATTGATTATTTATTAAAGCTAGTATTGTATCTATGTACAAGCTTTAATTATATTTATAAATTAATTGTTGTAATTTGCATTACAGTGGTATCAGTTGCACAGTATTATTTAAAATATTATTATTTTATTAGTTATTAATTCCTATATATGAAATATTAATAATAATAACTAAATCATTATGATAGTATATTAATCTATATTTTTCAAATTTATGAAATGTTTAAGAAATTAGTATGAAAGCATATTTTTTGTTAGGTCCGAGACAAACCCAAGAGAGGGGGTGAATTGGATTTACAAAATTTTTATAAATTAGTAATGAGCTTGGTCACAATAAAGAACAAAACTCAAACAAAAGCAATTATAAGATTGCAAGTAAGTAAATAGAGTTAGAAAAATCAAACGTGAGATTTATAGTGGTTCGGCAAGCCGCCTACGTCCACTCTCCCTTGCCTCTTCACCAAGGACTTTGCTTTCACTATTCGATCGAGCTTAGCGGGCGTCGATCAAGCCGGTTACAACCTCCACTTTACTCGGGACCAAGTGGACAACCCTACAATCACTCTATTTCTCTTTTGCGGGCAAGAGGAACCGCCGAATACAATAATAAATGAAGATGTACAAGATTAAGCCCAATCCCAATCTCCTCACTTTGATTTTCTCTTTAAAACAAGGGAGATATTGGATTTGATCTAAGTTCACTAGTAAGACTCAAAATCACTTTTAAAGAGTGCAAAGTCACTTAGAGAGCTCTAGAATGCAATGGAACAGTTATCCTTGCCGAATGGAAGTGATGGGATATATATAAGTTGCTCCCAACGGATAAAACAACAGATAGTTTTTCGAAACTTTCGGTCGACCGGATTACACTTTCGGTCGACCGAAAGAGCTCTCTGTAAAGCTATACTCGTTTCTGATATTTTCCGGTCGACCGCAAATTGACGTCCGGTCGACCGAACTTATCAGTAAAGTTTTTGCAGAAACGATTCGGTCGACCGACAATATTTTGGTCGACCGGAATAGCTCTTTGTACAGTTTTAAGTTTAGAAAAAATAATTTGTTTATTTTTAAAACATTTTGACCCAAAAGCATTTTTAATCAATGAGCCTCACTATAAAACTTATATTTAAACTTTAGAAATTATAAAATAACGCTCATAAATTTTAAACGAAAATTTCTTCGTGTCTTTGGTGTTGCTCTTTAGTAGTTGAATCTTCAAAGATTGTTCCAAGATCTACCAAAGGATTCCTTCATCATATTGGCTTCAACATTATCCGCACTTGCTTATTGACCATCCATATTCGCTATATTTGTTGAATTTGCATATTCGCCTCATATGGAATTTCTTGAATCTATCTTCAACACTTGGTAACAATTAGTTTGTAAATGTTTATCTAAATAGTTTGTATCATCAAAATCATTATTTGAAACCTTGAGGCCAACATTTTTATTATATAATTATTATTATTCAAATTAATTTATATTATTTCTAGGCCTTTTTGTTTGTTAGTTTGTTTTTTTTTTCTTTTTTTTTTTGTTTTTATCAACCACATACTATGATAGAATAAAAATAAAATAAGAAATATTTTTCTAAACTTACGTTATAATAAAAATTCTAGAATAAGGTGGTACACCTAAAATGAACCGAAGAACGAACAATCCTGTAATCCACATTCTTGCATAGACAATTGAATACAATCTGGATGGAACCTCAATTTGAGGCCGAGCATCTAACAAAGTCTCCAGAAAAAACCGTATAAATTTCGGTCTCAACCCAAGGAGAACAGTGGGAATGTATAAGAAGATTACATATCTCACATTTGAGGTCTGGCTGGGGTTCGTAATGCTTGCATGTCAATCTCACGGCCATTGCCAGAAAATCCAACTTCAAGGATGCTTTCAGGATTATGGTCAGTATTGCTCATTTGCACAATTTGGCCATCTGAGTGATCATTTTCTTGTGCCAACAATAGCTCGTCAAAGAAAAATACGTCTGTGGTTCATATTCTGTTCCCCCAGTTCCTGCAAGTTCTGGATCAAATGATGCACATCTTTAGATGATGCAAACTCATACTCATTGACAGTTGAATTATTCCATTCCGGTTGAGGAGAGGATGCCTCATCTGCAATGATAATACTTGATTTCTCATCAATGGAAAATCCTTCAATTTCTGCCTCGTCGTACATTTGGGCTCCATGTACATTTGGGCTCTATTACATCAACTACCGGCATCACATTGAATCTCCTAACAGAAAGCTTTTGTTGGCTCCGGACTGGTGGAGTCTCTATCAGCTCAACTTCATAATCCTCGGTTTCCGGCCCAAATGGCTCAACTGCTTCAAAGGATTGCAGAAAAGGGTTATCATGGCACATTGTTTAATATTTTAAACTACAAAGTTGTAAATTATATCTATATAAAATCTCGAGAGCGTCCGATTTCCTATCCAATGTTCTTGTGAATCAGGTTAACCCACCCCCAAGGAGAGCCCCTTCTTCTCTTTCTCCAGGTCTTAATTAGTTGGATTTTTGAGAGCACCAAGCTTGGCTGTGTCGGGTACGACCGCGTGAGATGAACAGCCGCGATTAGTTGTTTAACACGTGGCAACGAGCATTCGCAAGGAGGTTTTGTGAGTGACATGTCAAGCGACGAGATAGTCTGAACACTGTTGGTCGAAAGAGATTTAATTGGACTAACGCAGTCGAGACTGGGCAAAGTAAGCGTGGGGAGATCAAACGATATAAAGAGATTAACACAATACCGTTGTCTACTTGGGGCTTTAAATTTTGTCAACAAGACAGCATTTCCGCAACTCCTCGGAATATATCCATCTATATCAGTAGTTCCATAAAATTGAGAACCACCATCAATACATTATTCAGGGGACTTCCACACCGGTGTAACCCGATCTTGATTGCAGAATTTCATCAGGGCCTTTGCCCCTATTCTTTGGCAAGCTGCAGGAAAAGATGACCCTATTTTTGCACACTGTTTCTCCTTGCTAGCAGAAAATTACCCAAATTTGTTCATACATGCTGAGTAAAGCAACAGCAATTTATACTTTGGGAATTTCATTGCTAAAGAAGCAGTGGGTTATTAAATATACAATTTACATACCTATTATATAGGCACAAACATAAAAAAAAAAAAGAGAACTCTACAACGTTCCTTGCAAAAGATGAAGAAACTAGAAGGAAAAACCATTATGGTCGCCATACCGTGTTACATAAACGTGGTCTTCAGCTGTTGTAACAAGCAATCCGAAAAACACGAGCAATAACTATAATCCCCGTGAAACCACGAAAGAGCATATAGAATACCCACCCTTGGAAAATATGAAGCACCAAGAAATTTAACATCTGCATCTCATTCACATCAATGGGTATGAGGGCTAAACATCCGTCTTGTTGGGATCAATTTCCTGTCCAGTTCTTGTGCCATCCGATTTTCCCTTGAAAAGATTTAGGTAGTAGATATTTATTAGAATGACTAATATTCTCATACAAAATAAACTGCAAGTATGTCTCAGACTTATGCGTGATCTTTTCTAGCAATTTGTCTTAGGAAAAATAGAAGTTTTGTAGATCGCTGTACCAATTACCTGGACCTGATCTAAGAGCTCTTCAAGTTCAACAACTATTTCAGAGAACGAAGGACGATAAGCAGGAAGCTTTTCCCAACATCTCTGCATCAAGTCTAGTAGTCTAGGGTGCGTGTCCACAGGAAGTTCCGGACGCAATCCCTGAAATTGCAAAAGCTAAGGGCTAATGAGTTTACCTTAACATTGTAACTGCTTTGCTGCTAAATCCCATGCCTGTCTCTCACCATTTTTGATTCTCAGATATTTTTCTAACAAAGTTAAAATAATAGGCTAATGGTTATTTTGCATGATCAGCCTATTGGCTATCGTTTTGGGCACTACCAGACCCTATATGCCTTCTTGGCACGACAGGCCCCCTTTTACGGTTCAAAAACACGACTATGCCCATCAAATACAATTCCTGGTTTAGTGTTTTCTAAAGTACTCTCCATACAGGTTAAGTGATCTAAACTGGGTTTTGATCATCTGGATTAGAAAATTAATCTCATCTACTTGAATACCTTAAACAATTCAAAACCAAGTTAACCCATTAGGTACCTGGGCGTGCCACCAGAGTTCAAACCAGTAAACATTAACAAAAAAGAATTTTCATTAGCGAATGCCCAATATCATGGAATAAACCTTTAGGCTGGACTTCAAGAAGATATTACTTACCTGTCTTACTCCTAAAGCAGCTTGCAAAGGCGTCATTGTTCCATAAGGAATCTACAGGATCAAAATTTTTGCTAGCTTCATCTTTATATTCATATTACAACATGAGGTAGGAATTGCATAACTTTGGTTTGACTTTCGTATGTACCTTTGAGGTTACCAACTCCCACAGCACAATAGCGAAACTGTAAACATCTGCTTTTTGATCATATGGTTGGTGGCTTATAACCTTGTATTATTGAAACTAACTTATTAGACAATCAAGTAAGCAGAAGCAATATAGAAAGCTTATCAGAATGCAAATGATAAGCATGGTGGATAAAATGTATTTTGCAGGTGTTACATAGTAGCATAATTGGAAGCATGTCAAGTAATGTGGATCAACTCCTCTCTCTCTCTCTCTCTCTCTCTCTCTCTCTCTCTCTCTCTTCACATGGTCACTGGCCATCTCAACCACCGATGTCAACTGCTCGCTGATCGATCATAGATGATTGCTGCTCAGCGATCGTAGACGTTGCTCCCATTTTTAGTAGACGCCAACTGCTCATCGTCCACTCATCACCGGCCGCTCGCATCCAACCAGTATCTCTTCCCCTCAATCTCACACACTACCTCTCTCCCTTGATCTATCGACCCCCTCCCTCCCATCAACCCCTACCACCGTCCGCCACTCGCCGCTGGTCTCCCTCCCTATCTCCCTCGATCTCTCTCTCCCTCTCTCAAGATCTCTTCCACTCTCCCTCCTCATCGACCCACTGCTATTTCCTCTCTTTTTCTCTCTCAATATGATACGCCGCATTTGGCCATTCACCACCTCCGGCTCTCCTCTCCCCCAATCCCCCCCCCCCTCTCTCTCTCTCTCTCTCTAACTGACCTCCCCCACCTCCCTTGTCGTCCACCACCACCAACCCTCTCCACAACATCCGCCGATATTTTTCAAGTCAGCGACAGGGTCGGCAACCTCCACCGTGGCCATTACTATCATTTTTTTATTTTATTTTATTACTTATTTATATTTATTTATCCATCCTTTTTGTCAATCTTTTATTAATATTTCTTTTACCATTTTTATTTATCCTTATTGTGGCAGTATTTGTAATCTTATTTAGTATTATTGTCTATACCATTGCTAGTGACATTATGTAGCCCTATTATTTTTTTTTTGTGTTGTTATTATTAATTGCATCTCTTTTAGCATTATTGTCCTTTACTTTTCTTTCCCCACAGCAGGCGAACATAAAGAGGGCAATTCATCCCCAACACAGGACTACGATCACTAACTTGGTGATGAAACCAGCAAGATAGGTTGTTGTGATATACGCCGGCGATTTTATCTCAAAAACCTCTATTTGGCTGGCTACTTGACCAAGTCTATTGTATCAAGTGGGACGACGACCTAGTACGGTATCTAACAAAGAGATTAAAGAAAGGTGGATGATTTATTATTTAAATATTTTTAACGAGATGGGTCACTCAAAAGGTTTGCCACAACGAGCTGCAAGACTATAATAAGTTTGCGAACCGTATGTACTACAGAAGCATCAATAGAAGTGAGGTGTAAGAGACTTTTAAAAAACGGAGAGGAAAACAATGGAACCTAATGATTTACCTATTGAAGCTTGAAAATGCCTAAGATAAAAGAGGCATTTGCTGGCTGATGAGACTGTTTAATCAAACCTTACTGACTAAAAAAATACTTGAAGAGTGGAGGCTGGACCAATATATATGAACAAAGGGGGCGTACATACCGTTCTAATTATTGGAGCATAATGAGTCATCTATGAAGCTTTGGGAGAGGATAATATTCAGGTTAGTTTTATGCCGGAGAGATCGACCACGAAATAATTCACCTTCTCCGAAGCACAACTGAGTACTATAGGGAGAGGCACAAGGGCATACATAGGACTTAAACTGATTTGAAGAAAGCATGTGAGTGGGGATTTTGAAGACAAATGGATCTTCACATCCTATATTAACGCCTTACAAGGTATGTTCTAGAATCTTGGTACATGCATTAGGACGAATGTTCGAGGCTTTTCCTATTACCCTCGGTAATTATTGATACTCGGCGCTGAATCCTTTTGTATTTATCTTGTTATATGTGAGTTAAGAAAAAAAATGAAGACGCCCCTTGGCATATAAAATTTGCTGATGACATTGTACCTCTTGATGGCGCAAATGAAACAAATTGACAAAACTCAGTTGTGGAGGACCAAGTCGGAATTAAAGTATTTCAGGCCTAATTCAGGACCAAAACATAGTATACGAAATGCAAATTATCCTATTAAATCACATGATAGATTTTAACTAAAGTTAGAACAGAGAACATCCAACAAAAGGAGATGTTCAAGTACTTCGGTTCCATTATGCAAAGTAACAGGAAAATAACAAGGATGCCAACCATCGTATCAAAGCAAGATGGAACAAACGGAGAATGATGTCAGATCTCCTACATGATAGAAAATTTTCCTCTAAACTAAAGTAGAAAATATTATATTACCACTATAAGACAATGTTGTATGATAGTAAATGTTGGCTGGTTAATGCCAAGATGTCCAACAAATGAGAGGTACAGTGATAAGGATACTTTGATGGATGCTTAGGCACTATCAAAGATAACTACACAAGGAAGTGATAAGATAGAAACCCGGGGTGGCCTCTATTAAAGAGAAGATGAGTGAAAGACAGCTGTAATGGTTTGGGCAAGTGAAACAGAAATCAATAACTGCACCCTTCAGGAGATGAGAAAGGTTAACTAATGAATGGAAAAAAGAGTTTGAGAAAAAAACATCTAGCAGAACCTTAATTACTTGGACCTTCATGAGGAGCAAAGTGGCGACGAAAAATACATATTAGCAAATATCATTCTTTAGAGAACCTAGAAGTGGAGGTTTATCCTTGTTTTGTCTGTGCGGTAGCCCTTATCGTTGGTTTTACCCCTTTTATGCCTACGTGTATATTTTCTTTTGCTTGCTTTTGGATGTGTAGTTCGAATATTGCTCTGCAATCTTGTGGTGTGTGATGTTAGTTATTCAGGCCGAGGGTCTACTGAAAAAGCCTCCTCCGGGGCAAGCATGTGTACATCCTCCCCTGCCTAGGTGGGACGCAAAACATTGGAATATGGTTTTTGTTGTTGTCAGGTAAAATACATAGCATGGTCTTGCATGTGGTTAACTTTGCAAAGTTCACATCAGAAGTTAACCTCCTTAACTGAAACTTTTCAGGAACATATAAATGAGTTGAATAACAGGCATAAGTGAAGGCAAACATCTTTGGACAGTTTATAGATGCTTCTGATGTGAAGTCTAACATTCTACAATTCGATAAAATATGAATGCAAATCCAATCCCATTCTCATCTTACTGAGCAAGCTTATCAAGGGATACACTAAGATTTCATCATAACCTCTTACTGAGCCAGCTTATCAAGGCATATACTGAGATTTCATCATAACCTCAAAAACGAACATGCAATTTTCCAGCATGAAAATCTAAATTCACAATATCATAACAAAGATTGAAGTAATGAGCATGGAACTTCAAAGTTGCACAATTTCTATCATTTGTCTGCTATTTGTTATAAAAGGTGAACAATGTGAAGTAGCGAAAGCACCTCAGGGGCCATCCATCTGTATGTTCCTGTTTCAGCTGTCATTACACCCCCTTGGTTTTGAAATCGGGCTACACCAAAGTCCCCTACTTTTACAACCTGCATATCCAGAATAAGACTAATCTACCTTATTCACAAGTATTAGATTTGATAACCTTAGTAAAAAAAATCATATTGAAAATCAACAAGTATATTACTAACCCAGAAGAGACCACAATCAAAAGTAAGTTCTAATTTAGGTCTTGGTATAGTCGCTGCAATCAATTGGGAAAGCTATATAGCAGAATGCATTATTAGGAATCTAGTAGGCCTATGCGCTATAGTCTGAAACATTGTCGTGAGAGATCTTAACATGAAGAAGGTTTTCCAAGCCAGTACTATCACGACAAGACAGTACAACATCCGAAGAGACCAGATTTTTATGCATTCATTTACAAGCTCTACCGTTGAATTTATGCTTAATTAAATTATTAGAACTCTCTAGTCGCCAGTGTTTCTTCTGGAGAAGCTACAAATATTAAATTTTAACAAGAAGCACTGATCCAATATCAATATGGTATGCATTTCTTCTTTCATACAGAGCACTAGATCCAATATCCCATGGTGTGCATTTCTTGTTTCATACAGTTATAACTTATATGCATCTACTCTATTCTTTAGTCTGGTGTTGGACGAAACAGAAACCACGTTTGTGCTAACTTTATTTGTTTACATTTCCTGAAAAATTTCAGCATACCAAACTGCAAATTTTTATCTTCTACAGAAAAGAGGGGTATCCACTTCCGAGACAAACAAATAGGAAAAACCTTGCAAAAGTAGTTTTAAACATTTTAGCTGTAGGAGTAAGGAGAAGCACAAAACCATACAAAACAAATATGCAATAAAAATAAGCAATACTCTATATTCTGTCTACTTCCTGTAATCCTATATTAATACACGTAAAAAAATTCAAGACACTGCTCAGAGAACAGAGTAAAGCAAGGACGACATACAAGTTCACACCAGTGTTATTAAAAGGCGCCCGGGCGCTCGCCTAGGCGCTAAGGCGAGGCGAGGCGAGACCCGGGCGCCTTAAGAAGGTCAAGGCGAGGCGGTATTAGCAAGGCGCTACTAAAGCGCTCACCCGGGCGTCTAGGCGAGCGCCTAGCTTATATGTAAGAAATAATGAGTTGAGAACAATGTGCCATTTTTACCCTTCTCCTTTAAGGGTTGAAAAAAAAAACCTTAAGTGAAGGGTAAAAAACTAAAAACAAATTAAAGAAAATATAATGCTTGAGTTATCAAGTTATTACATGACTTGGTCTATGTCAAGTATAATCAAGCACTTAAGGGTCAATATGATTTACGAGATGTTATTGATCCTATTTGTTAGGACCGGTGCTCGGCTTAAAATGCGACGCCGCAATCTAAGGAGTCGTCTCCTCACATATGAACCGAACACAAGTTCAGCCCCAGCTAGTGTGGGACAATCTGCGCTCGCAGTGTTACCTGCGTGAGCCAGGACCCAACCAGCCCAGCCCAGGAAGTCTTGTTGGCCCAGCGAACGTGACCTACCCTGCACGAGTCAGTTCTAACCTGCCGACTTGGCTCGCAAGCCTCCGCCGCGCAGGCTCGACCCGCCAGGCGCACGCGCTGGCACTCAACAATCCCCCCCCAACACTGCGCCAGATGGCTCGCACGCAAACCTGCTCTGATACCACATGTTAGGACCGGTGCTCGGCTTAAAATGCGACGCCGCAATCTAAGGAGTCGTCTCCTCACATATGAACCGAACACAAGTTCAGCACCAGCTGGTGTGAGACAATCTGTGCTCGCAGTGTTACCTGCGTGAGTCAGGGCCCAACCAGCCCTGCCCAGGAAGTCTTGTTGGCCCAGCGAACGTGACCTACCATGCACGAGTCAGTTCTAATCTGCCGACTTGGCTCGCAAGCCTCCGCCGCGCAGGCTCGACCCGCCAGGCGCACGCGCTGGCACTCAACACTATTCAATTGTGTGATATTGATGATAGCAATGAATGGATAGTTGTAGAGATGGATGCCAATACATCTAATGCAGAAGATGAATCGGTTTTTGAGGACATTGAATATTAGTAGGTTGAGTAACTTTATATTTTGAAACTTGCTGGAATGTTTAATATGCATAAGTTTTTTTAGAATATTTATATTTTATTTTATTTTGTAAGTTCTATGTTATTTTGTATTTATGTTATGAAACTATTTGACATGCAACTTATTTGTTGAAACCCTTGAAGAATTTAAGGTATGATGTTATATTAGTTTCATTATTTTTCTCTTATCCTAATTCTATTTTCATGATAAACATATATTAGCGCCTCATGTCGCCTAGGCGAGCGCCTCGTGAGCGCCTTGGCGCCTCGGGCGTTTTGAGATTTTGGCGCCTTAGAGCGCCTTTTGTCTTTAATAACACTGGTTCACACCTTAAGTTTCCAAGGTTGGAAATAAAACTAAAGACTCAAATGAGTTGGTTACCTTCAGCACCGATAATCACAACCCAGCTAAGTAACAACATAGCTAAATAGTTAAGAGAAATAATTAGACCGCAAACAGTATGATGCAAAACCAATATAAGGAGGGCTATGCTACAGCGTCGTTTTTTTTTCCTATAATCCCATCCGACCATGTGAAGCAAGTAGAGATGAGAATGCAGTATGAAATCTAAAAACCATGATAATATGAAGCAATTACAAAGATGATTTCAAACATTAGACAGGAATAAATTGCAAACTGATTTCACAAAAGAAGCATACACAATCATCCATCAGCAGATTAGCTGTCTTGAGATCTCTATGGATAATGTTATTCTGATGCAGATACTCCATTCCCTTGCAGACGTCAAGTGCAAACTTCAGAACCAGGGGAAGTTCTAGGATGTTATGATGCTTATGTAAAAAATCATATAGATTTCCTCCAGGCATGTACTCTGCAACACATTACCAGTTACATATTACATCTCATTGAGAAACTAATACAAAATGTTTCCCAAGAAGGCAAAAAATATGCATTTATTGGAAATAAGGCAAAAGCATGAAAAATTAATGTCAAAGCGCTCTAGCAAGAGTGCTACATGATTGATAATAGCATTAAGCCACAATAAAAAAAAAAGGAAAACAAGTTTAACAAACAAAAGAAAGAAAATGGAATTCTACATGTGAAAGATGAGAGCATAAGTTCTTTCATGGAAAACAACAGCATGATGTATATCTTTCCCTAACGCCACAAGGAAGAGCAGTACTTGAAAGTTGAAACTTCACTTGTAGTATATAGGATGACTCCACCTTAGGGAGCCTATTTTTGCAGACCAGAAGTTCTATCCATATGCATGCTTTAGTTTCTTCTTGTTTTATATTTTTTATTGTTTTCCCGCTAATTACTGTGCCTGGGTTCATACAAGCTGGTTCCAAAGCCTGGTAAAAGTAGGAGATTGTGTTAGGTTGGCTGCCACCATAAAACACATCTTTATGACACAAATCGCATGCATAATTATGCTAATGCTGGTATTCCCTGGATATGCTTCATAATAGAGTACACTGGCATACAAGGATTCATGTCGCCAACCCCACTAGTGGGACAAAGGCTTTCTTATAGTTGTGGTACTTTTTCCCGCTACTAGCAACTGAATCAAGTAACTGACAAACATCTGAAAATCATTAAGTGATTTCCATGGAGCTGCCTTGTATCATTAAGTGATTTCCATGGAGCTGCCTTGTACTTGTAAACATTTCTGTATAAGCTTGGAAGACAGTGCAGGTATATGACCTGTCCGTAAACATTTCTGTATAACCATGGAAGACAGTGCAGATATATGACCTGTCCTTTCATGAATAATGTACAACTGTACAGCATTTTTTCCTAAGTTTAAAAGAGACAAGCAATTAGAGGAACAAGGAACACTTGTCTGAAAATCATACAATTGTACATAATTGTACCTGTTATAATAGCAAATCGTGGAGGCTTTGTGCAAGCACCAATAAAACGAACAATATTCCTATGTTGGACTTCCCTGGATAACAACACAAGAATTTAAAATAAGAAACCACCAATATCAGCATAATACTAGATTAGAAAGTAACTAGAACAAAATTTAGCAACAACAACAACGTCCCAGTGATAAGTCCCGTCACGACGAGCTCTATACGCAGCCATGCCACGGAGGAGGTTGTTTCCTTATTTTTGGTGCTTTTAACACGTTAAGTTTACTAAAGCTCGCAAAAATCCCGATGTTGTGACAGTGGTGTAACCCTCATTCACCGAAGCCATCTTAAATCAACGAAAATTGATCACATTCAGGGCAAATATGCGATTAAACAAGCTCCTGAAATCACTGACATTAAGCTCCACATGCTCCATACATTAAGCGCAGGAGACCACATGCATTGAACATGTTATATGACTTTAGACGGCTCCGTGGACAAAAGGGTTACACCATGAAGTCCTGAGTTCATGATTTTATGTGATAGATTTTAATGTAGCGAGTTATTTGCTAAAAGGTTCCAAATATTAAGCACAAACTAATATTTTAGATTATAATGTGAGACAAACAGTGATATTCAAACTAAAAATATTTTAAAGCCTAACCTATTGCCAAAAGTCAACTTCTAGCTTATGTCACACACCTTAGGATCATTACTTCTTGAGCAAATTCTATCCCAAGAGCCTCAGTTGCATACTCAGATCTAAGTACTTTAATAGCGACATCCTGACCCTGGTAATTGCCACGGAATCTGAAGAAAAATACAGCAAGACCGTCGAAAGAAGTTTTGCATTGAGATATTAACAAAATGGCTTAAATGAAATGAAAAGGATAAGCCGGTCAGTATGTATTGACTTACAAATCACCACAAGAGCCAGATGCAATCTTCTCTCCCATCTTCAGTAATTTTTTGTCAACTTCACAATCCCCAATGTTTGGTTGCACTGCTAACATCCTCTCTGTTATTGAGGAATGAGTTGAGCTTGAGCTAGTCAAGTTTGCCTGTTTTTTCTCATAAATCCAACAAACAAGATATCACTATTACTAGAAATGATGAACCAATAGAAAGGAAGACTAATTCATGAGAAAGGTAACTAAAACGTTTTTTCAGATAGTGTGAAACCAGGCCTAAACATCGTTCCAGTAGGCTATCCTAAACTCATTCCTTCCTTCCATAAAAGGATGATTCAACGGAGGGAGCGGATCAATTGGTGTTGTTGTATTTGTTTTGGTTCTCGTTATTGAAGAATATTCAATTAGCTCCAAGATTAACAAAGAACAACTTTCTCAAAAGCAAAATTAAGGAAAGAAACTTTAACTGAAAAAATGGCTGCAAAACAAAACAAAAATCAAGCAAAACACAGTTATATGGTGTATGCTTACGCTTGTGAGCCATTGATGATGTAAAAGATTGTAAATTGAAACTTTATATAATATATTTCAAGTTTGTCTGGATTAAACATAATGGTCAAACAATAATATGGGAGAAATAGCTCTTATGTGGAGGCATAATATCCAACACAATAATGTTTAACACAACAACCCAGTGATAAATCCCGCTAAGACAAGGTCAGGTGAGGGTAAGGCATACGCTGCCACGCATCAGAGGAGGCGGTTTTCATAAGACCCTCGGCCTGAAGAAGCAAAATCCAAAGTACAAGAGCAAACGAGCACAAACATTCAGAAAGCAAGAAATCAAACCGAACACGCCCAAAACAAGTAACGAAATAAGCATACAACAATTACGCAAAAAGATGACCACACACGGGCAAAACTCAGATTCTAAGTCATCTAAACGGTGTCGCTAACACAATATATCCCGCCACTCAGCTCGATCAGTAGCTAAGTCTTATCTAAAAAGGTGAGGTATTGTCGAATAGTAATTCTCCATTAAAATTATCTAAAAGTCCCATTACAGTAACTGAAGGTCATATAACAACAGTTGAGACGCAACAGGAACTATGACTATTTCTATGAAGATTCTCCTGGTAGCAGCAGATTATTTCAAACTATTTGGAGAACTCAAAAAGCATGCTTCCTCAACATGAACGAATTCTGATCAGCATCGCTGCTTGAAAGTCTCAAGGAGTACAGGAACTCATATGAAAGAATGTTAAGCTATGAAATTTGAAGATGAATTATACTGAAAAGAAAGAACAACCTCATTCCTCTCAATAGCAAGCTCAAGCTCCTTCTGCAGTTCATCTGTGTCCTGAGCACACCATTACAAAGTCAGCAACATTTGTTCTTGTCAAAGATCCCTGTCAGTAAAGAAATAGAATCACAATGCCCCTTTTATGTTTATGACCCCACATCTAACAGCTACAACTGCCACACAATCATCCTGCCTATTGGTATAGATAGCCAACAGCTATAAGATGTATTATCCTCAGCCTACTTAAGTTATTTATGGCGTGCAGGCGTGTGGAAGCAAAAGTGAAATTCGAAACCATCACACTGCTAGCTGAAGCAACTACAACATTTTTCTAGGAAATCCCTTTTGAATTCTTCAAATCTTAGAAATAAGTAAAGTTGACCATAGATGTTTCCTTTACGGGGATAAGCTCTCATACAAGTATTACAAAATTACTAAGAATACATGTTTTTTTTTTCTTTTTTCTTTTTTTTTTTCATTATTGAGATAGATTTTTTCATTTTCGCTTTTCCTACGTTTCTGGTATTAAATTTACTCGAGCTCACATAATAAAGAGTTACAAACAATAAAGTAGCAAAGGAGTACCAACAAGGAAACCTAAATCTAAGATATCCACATATGCATCAAGAAATGTTTCATAGAAAATATGAAGTTACCTCTTCATGCCATCCCTCGACAACAAATATATCCAACGAATAACCATCAATAGTCGAGAAAACATGAGCTTCACGTATGTTTAGTCCAACATCGGATAGCAACGCAGAGAGCTGGCAGCACAATAAAACTTCATAAGTAATCTGGAGTAAAAACTAGCGATCATGAACAAGTTGGAAAAACAAGATACAAAACATTTGCGTCGTTAAGAAGAAACTACAAATGTAGCAACAGCCAACATCCATGGTTTCACATCCCCTTTATGCAATATTTAAGTAGTTTATTGCATTCTAATGCCTAAATAGACTCTTATTAGATACTCTATAGATAAGCAATCAGGAAATCACAATCAGAGAGATAGAGCGTCACCATGACAACATCCAGAAGATAATCAAGTTCACGTGGATGCTTACTACTAAATATGATTTATATATTTCCCCAGAATGTTTATTACAATACAAGAATACAAGAAATCTTGAACTTTCCAATACCTTTTTGGTCCTGGAAGTATTGGCATAGTAAACGAAAAGCAACTGAAATCTTTTTACACATGAAAAAGCAGATGATCAAAGATGAGCAAGGCATGGCAAAAGAAAGAAAAAGAATCAAGCTAAAAAGGTCTAATAACCTGAAATGGGAAGAGAGAGAGAGAGAGAGAGAAAGAACCCCGAAAACAGAAACAAAAGCATCAAATTCAACTACAATAAATGATATCCATCTGCCATTGCCAATGACACAAATTGAATGGAACTATTTAAGCGCTAATAAAAAATTTCATGTGCATATCTCAATAAAATAACCCGCATATCATAATTGAGAAATAAGATAATCGATGATATTTTCATACAAAGTTTCGACATAGCAATCCTATACATCTCAGCATGTAAAGTTCGGCACCGTGTTATGCATCAACCCACAACATGAATTTCTATTGATGCTTACTTCGAAAAAATACCACAACAATCAACACCATCCACTCTTTAAATGGTGATAATCGTCATATTTCCATTCAAATGGAAATACCTAGGTACTCTCATCACAAAATAATTAGTCTTATTTGAACTACACAAATTTGTATAACCACTTATCCTAAGTTCTTAGCTCAGTTTGCATTTTTAAGCAAACTTTTAACTGAGCAGAGTACTATAACTGAAAAGCCTGCAAGCCTTATGAGAAACTGGAGACTTCACCATAAATACCAAAGGCGAAGAGTTAACCGACCTGGCTGAGGAGCTTTGGCTTATCAATAGTTGAGAATATAACCTCATAAAGAGGGACCAACGTTGTCGACTGCCTGCAATTTTTGAGCAGTTGTCCAATTGTCAAACTAAAACCGCTTGCTAGTTAAACAAAACTTTTGTAATTTGAAAAGCCGGTACAAACAAAAACAAGTATTACTTTTATTTAATTTAACTATTATGAATTAGCAAAGCAGGTACAAGTAAAAAAGGAGTATTACTTTTACTTAACTAATACAAATTAGCAATACCTATTATGAAGCCGCAATTACATGACACGAAAATAACATATCAAGAACTCCATGTGCTGCATCATACAATGTCACACAAAAATACTTTTTGTATTCACTATAAAATGCATCAACAACACCTAAAATTTTAGAACACTAATCATTACATTGATATATTTGTGACAGCACAAGTTTGACTTAATTTTAAAATTTTTAAGTCAGACTTCAACATGAGGAATATATAAAACAAGCAATAGGAGGTTGCTGTGCCAAAGTTTAATTGCAATATGTTCAACAATTTACAAATAAAACATATTCAAGTTCTTCAATAGATGAGTCCTTTATCCTATCCTCATGGACTAAAACAACCTGATGCCTAAGCACATTGTATGCATCTTCAATTTAGCATGAATTAAGAAGGTCCTGCTTTGGAATTATCCCAGAATCCTCTAAAAAGACTATTTAAAATCTTGATGAATGGACAACAGTGGTTATAAGAGGACATACCCTGCAGATGAAGCATTGGAGAGATCAGCCTCATCTTCATCATCCTCGGTGTTCTTCGCATCCTGACTTTCCTCAAACTTTGGACAAAAGTACATAAAATCAAGTCTAAGTTCCCGCTTATATTTTTAAAACAAAATGACCATGTTAATGTTAAGACTTGTGCACAAGGAAATCAAGCATAGATGGTAAACAGGCTTGATGTAACATATATAGAAAGTGATGAAAACTATATCTTTCTATCAGTTTAAATCCGTTGTGCACAATTTCAGCAACCATTGTTTGACCACAAAAATTATTTACAAGTTTATATCCTAACTGAAGTTGTTGCGCAATTAGGTTAGCATTTATAATCAGATCCTCACATAATACCACAATTTTTTACCAAATAACAAACAAAATGTTAAAACAGGAACACAAACACAAGCCCTTCAGATACCTTTATGAACCTGACATGAAAGACTGGGCGCTTATTTGGATCCTTGGCATCTACGAGAATCCTTTGGTGTAAAATAATATCTTCTGCTTTCTCAACACTCACATCAAGTCTATAACTGAAAAGCACATGATGCCATTAAATTACTTAAAAAGGTTAGCCAATAAATTACTTAAAAAGGTTAGTTATAAAATCTGAAAATCTCAAAAACAAAGTTGATTAAAAAAAAAAAGGTTCTGTTTCCAAATAAACTATATTTCCTGTTGATATTTTTCTTCAAACACATTAAAGAAAGAACTCTTGAAATTATACACACACATACGACAAAGAAGAAGAAGAAGAAAGCTCATAAAACTATACATATTCATAGAAATTGTCATATAAGCTCATGTCTCCAACATCAGAGATGGTCCAAAAAAGCTGCAGTAGACCAGAGGTAGCTCACTACAACCAAAAAAGCGTTGTAAGTGTTAAGGACTATTAATAGAAAATTCTTATTATTATTGGGTCTCCCAAAGCTATGTTCAAAAGCTCAATTTTCCATTGGTTATTAAATAAGACAAAATGAAATCTGAGATGAAGCTCGACAAATCAACAATAAAAATGAGGTTATATAGTGGCTTTGACAAGTTTATGCTCCGTACAGCTCGATTAGGTCTCCAAATTTGATCAATCCCAGTAACATGTACTCTATGTAAGCCTACAAAGATATATGGGTTCAAATTTTATGACTAAGTTTATGCTCCGTACAGCTCGATTAGGTCTCCAAATTTGATCAATCCCAGTAAAATGTACTCTATGTAAGCCTACAAAGATATATGGGTTCAAATTTTATGACTACAAATGTATGCTAAATGATTAACTTTTTAATCGTTTATTGTTACAGGAATAAAAAAAGCTGCTCAGTAGCCCTTTGCTTTATGCCTTTATGTGCAATGATCAAGAAAAAATCTAAAGTTTTACATTTTCAAGCAAACTTGAAAGGAACAAAAGTCAATCGTACTATCAGAATTAGACTCAAAGCATTGCTTGAAGATCAATCAGATAAGATTGACCAGAGTCAACTTTAACGCTCAACTCATAAACACGAAAAACTATGACATCTATGCAGGCTTGACCCAAGCACAATTATGTCCTTGTGAAGTCGAGCTCCAGCCCACCCTTGTTTGAGCTCAGCTCGTCTTGCTTGCATAAGCTTGAATAAACTTGGCAAGAAAAAGAAAAGAGACGGCAATCAAGATTGCATAAACTTATAATTAAATCAAATTCCTCTCAGTAAGAAGTTTCAGGCACATATAGGCATGATTAAGTACCAGCCAAACCACATCTACCACAACCACACTATCCAAATCAGCATAAGCACAGATCAAATGATAGAGAGATATATTACAATATTCACTCTTACGCAAAGTAAACAAATCAAAGCACGGGAGCCTGGATCACCTCATGCTACCTGGGCAATATTAAGCAAAAATCATATTGGAAAGAAACTTCCATCATACAATGCTCATGCTTACAATCAAACAACAAAAAAAACTTCTTGAACTTGATTAGTAGTCAAGCGAACAATAGAGAGGTACTACAAATTGCACTATACAAGCTTATGCAAAGGAAACAACTCAAAGCACTTGAGCCTGGAATACCTCATGCTACCAAGTAATATTAAGCATATCGGCAAGAAACTAGCATCATGAAATTTGAAAAGTAGTCAATCGAACAAGAGAGATTACCTCGGCGGCAAACGTGCGAAGTGAGCGTCAAGCTGGTTGCGGAACTCAAGATCAGAGGCCGCCGTGATCCCGCTCTCTACGAGCCGCCGGTAGATCTCCTCTACGACGTCGTGTGTTCCGGCGCCGGTGGGGCCGCAAGCGGCTGCGCCGTGCACTCTCGCCGGCGAGTTCTCTCCAACCTCCTCGGCCGCCGCTGCTACGTCGTTCATCATCGACCCTCCGATCACCGGAACGCCATCACCGACCTTCAACTCCACTCTAGGGCTTAAATAGGCAGTGGGTGAGAGTGGCGGGGCAGCTGACGGTTTAAGTGGAGCTGGTAAGGGGCACGACGGAGAATACAGAGACTTGGTGACGGTACAACCGTCAATTAAATTTACGGATAATTGCTCTGCAGTCTTCTATATTATTTCAACATCACTTAAAATTTTTCTAAAATTTTTTTTATATTTTAATTATTTTGAGACCTTTCGATAAATTTTTAACACCATCCTGATAAAAAACAACACATTAACGCCTTTCTGATAATTTTTAATATCTTTTAGATAACTTTTAATATCCTTCGCAGAAGAACTTAACTACAATTAAATTTTAGCCAATGATTCAAGTACAATAAAACTCGTAGACCCAAACGTAACTCTCTCTTAAAATTATCTAGTGTCATTTCCAAAATTAATTACCATATAAGCTATAATTTGAAAGTATGTTTTGCAATATCTTGTTAGTTACACATCAAAATATAAATTTAAAAAATATGTTTTAGCCATACTTGGCGTATATGATGAAATGTACCTGCAATAGAGATATGCTAATGAGTGCATGTTCTAAGTTCTTTTGAATTAAGTCGGACTCACTTTAATTCATTGATTTTGATTGGCAGAAAGACTATAAATATGTCTGATGGAAATTGATAACTAATGGTAAAAATGCATCAAAATAATTTTTTTTTTTTAATTTAAAAACAAAATAAATAAAAATTATTACAGAATATGTCATATGGACGCTAGTGAATTATAATTGATAACGGAAAAAAAAGTTTAACAATCCGGACGACGATGATCATTTGGTGTCTACCATAAATAGCACAAACGTAAAACATCTTCAAGTACAAAATTATGGACGCAAATCCTCTGCCCCAACTCTCTATCCTGTCCTCTGTCCCAAACCTTCAAAATATATATTTACAAGTATTTTTTGAAAAAAATTTCAACATAAAAGTTGTAGATCTCATCAAAATTTATAACTTTTATATTAAAAAATTTTCAAAAAAATACTTCTAAATATGTATTTTTTAGGTTCCAAAATATTAACACCTTAACGGATATTAAAACTATTTTAAAACCCGTTAACACTTTGAGGCTTACAAACACATATTTAGAAGTATTTTTTTGAGAAATTTTTAATATGAAAGTTATACATCTTGATGAGATCTACAACTTTTATATTAAATTTTTTTTAAAAACATATTTATAAATATGTGTTTTGAAGGTTTGGGACAGAGAACGGGATAGAGAGTTGGGGCAGAGGATTTAAATCCCAAAAATATATGTACGCGAATACACTCAGCCTTGTAGTGACCTCAACCATCTCCAAGGGTACCAAAAAGTCGCAGTTAAGTTTATTATAAGATAACACAATCTACACACGTTCAATAACTAATTCCCTATACTATCTTTTGATATAACAAGACGAATTTCCCCTTATTACGCATTTTCGTTACATCATGTATATTAGGAGTGAAACTCCAAATAATCAAGTCCCAAATTCACAACAACCTAATATGTTCATTTTTGTCTGGGAAAAAAAGATCATATGCGCTTCGTGCACATACGGTAGCGTGCAACTTCAATAAAGCAAGTGCTTGCTTTCTCAGGTGGGCGCTCGACCAGTCGATTCATCATATTGGTGCAATAATTGAGTAGCATCGGTTTCATCTGCTCGACTAGTCTAAGTTTATATGAGATATGTTATTCTATAAAAATCTTCTAATTATAAAATTTAACGAAGTTAAATCACTAATACGAGAAAACTAAATAAAATAAAGTTAAAAGTACCTATCACCTGAAGAATCCAAGACAAGGCAACTACCAATTCAAGGAGCAACAATACTTTATCCTCAATCTTATCTGTTGAGAATTCTAATTGCTTGTGTCATTGATCATTGTATTGCTCTTTCTTAGATGTTTACCAGAAGAATTTAACTTGTTAGAGAGTCAACTCGGTCACACTTTCTCGGTTTCTGCTTGATTAATATTTAAAATAACTAAATAGATACCATCTGTAAATACTATAATTGGTAGACACGATGCTGGTGCAAATCAAGTCCAATGGGCTACCATTAAATCTTTTTTTTTTTCTCATCAACATTACTATTTTTAAGAATTTGTTCTTCTTTTATAATTTGTATCAAAATTGACGTCAAACTTGATTAAATAAAACAATTTTATTTTTATGGTGTATGGTTTTTTTTTTTTTTTTTTTTTTTTTTTTTTTTTTTTTTGGTAAGTAAGTGCTTTGTATTGAACATACTAACTATTACAAAAGAGTTTGAAATAAGTAAAAATTACAGTATAAAAGATATAGAAAAATCCAAATTTTCTATGCTTCATGTGTTATGACGTGGCTCCTTCTCTAATCAAGGCATCCATCTATTGCTTCGTGCGAGTAATCATTTCAACAGTCTCAGCGCATGAAAACTAATAGAGCGAAAAAAATATTCCAAGCCTTTAGCAAGCAACCCCAAAACTTCACCTAACCTGCACAATTCGAAAAATCTAGCAGTATCCATGTGCTTTATTTGGAAAAATCCTATATTAATAAATGTAGACATAGTTTTAGTGGATCAGAATATCTCTAACAGAGGTATCCAGCAAATATATAATAATATCATGTTTCAAAACCAGTACTGTAATAGAAAAACCCAATGTCCAGCATATTTTTGCAAAAAACATACTATCATCAGAGAAGAAACTTTGTTCAGAGGCAAAGTTTTTGGTTTCAAAACCAGTGTATGGTTTTTTTAGAAGGTGTAGTTGTAGTTTTTTACTTGTGAATTTTTTATTAATATGTTGATTTGGGTCCAACCCAACCTCTTTTCTACGGTATAAAGCAACTTTATAAAATATGAACAAGTACTTAGCATTTTCTATCGTAATCTCGACCAAATACTGAACGATAAATGATAAATCTTTTCAATCATAGATTGTTAAAATTCGAACTCTCGATCAATTATTCATAAAAAAAAAAATTATTAGATCTCATCACAATATCCAGCTCCGTTAACCAACAATCGTCCTTGCTTTATCCTATTATTTGTAAGAGATATTTATGGGCAGACAGTGGCCGCTTTACTTTTCACATGTAAGCCCATATCACCATCTCCCCAAAAGAATTTGATACCAGAGTTGGTGATAAAAGGCAGGTGGTGGTACTGTTGCTTGCCTTAACCTAGCCAATGTGCTTAAACATCCGTGGCCATATATTCTATATTTTTTTTCTGATCATTGGAAAAATCTTAAAAGCTGGGCCCGATTATTTATTAAAATTAATTTAATTAAACAATTACAAGATTAAAGTTTGATTATTAGTTTAATTAATAATAACAAAAATCTGATGCAGCAGTAAGAACGACGTTTATATAATTATTTATTAGTTAAAATATTCTATTTCTCTATTTTAAAATATCAAATTTAATAACTAAAAGATTACTTCTATTCAACAATTTTATAGTATAATTTCTTTTTAAAAAAATTAGTATGTCAAATAGTACGACATATTAGATAGAATGACCCCTAAATTTTTAACTAAAATGTGATATACATATATTACTTTTTACGACTTTATAATTCAATTTTTTTTTTTTGTAAAAACACCGACAAACGTGACAAATTATTTGCGTACTTTTTAAGAACGATAAACGAAAAAGTATCATTCAACATGTTTGTTGGCCTAAACGTTAATTAAGTACAAAGCTCAGAGCTATTTGTCCGTTGGTCTTCATTCCTATTGGAGGGTAGATAGTTCTTTTGCTTTTTGCATAAAGCTGGTGCTCACTTCAAAACGGACCAATCCCTAATTGTTCTTTAGAAAGCCTGCAAGTGGATCAGGTTGACCTGAACCAGGCTCAAACTAGACTTTGTTTGTGGGCAGAAGAACCCACCGGGCTTGTCGGGACGGCCCCAACCGGCCCCGCATTATCCACTCTAGTAGGACCGACGTCAGTCTAGGAGCAGCGTGCGATCTAGTCTCCGTCCATCCCCATGCCTGATCACACCCTCATAGTGCCTCGCCGTTGAATAAAGATCATATGCATCCAAATTCTATACACCGTTACTTAAAATAATATTATTTTTAAAAAAAAAAAATTAACATAAAATTTATAAATTTTAATAAGATTAATAATTTTTACGTTTAATAGTTTTAAAAAAAATACTTCTAAATAGGTGTTCTGAGATTCTAAAATTCTAACGGATTTAACGAATTTTAAATTTTATTTTTAAACCCGTTAAAACTTAGAAGCCTCATAACATCTATGCAGAAGCATATTTTAAAAAATTATTATATATACAAATTGTAGAGCTCATCAAAATTTATTATTTTAATATAAAAAAATTTTCAATATATATATATATATATATATATATATATATATTACTTTAAGTGTCGGAGCACAGAGCAGGCATAGAGATGATTCTCATCCTCGCACGTGCATCAATTCATATGCTCACCAATGTAATTTTGTGGCTAGCGAGGATCGAACCATCTGGAGCTGTACTAACACCCTTCTCGCTTTGTGGTTAGTTATATTTTTCTCCTCCAGCTCAAAGGCAACCACAATAACTATCCATAGGAATGGCAGGGTGCTGTAATGATATGAGATCTCAGAAAATATCACTATTCTAGGTTAGATTACATCGCTAGTTGCGTAATCACGAATACTGATGATACATACACGCACTTGTGCTCTCTTAGTGATAAGACACTATAAAATGTCTTCTTGAAAAAGTAAAATGAAAATTTTATATGAACAAAACCCTAAATTTATAAGGAGGCCTGGCCACTAAAAAAACTACTATAAGAAAGACCAGAAAGTCATTATCAATAAAACAAGAAAAATCTCCAAATGAATCTTCTGTGTCTGACATGTTACCAAATCATCTGTTAACTATATGGTGATTGGTATATTTTCTCAGCCAGCCAATGGTAAATTTGTTAAGTGACTGAAGGAAGTGATATTTTTATATTAAAATAAAAGAGAAAGGATGTTTATTTGAAAATAAAACAGATGCTCTGTATGTAAAGATTCCGAGTTCTCTTGACGATCTCACCAAGATTCTGCTCTTGGCAATTAACATAGATTATTAATAATTGACTAATTAATTAATTTTTTTATTAAATAATTTATGTAGTGGAGATATGACTTGGTTTGCCGGCAACTTGGAGAGTAATATATTGGTGATTATCTCAGCCTAGGTGAGATCAGACAGCAACAAGTTTGCTACCTATGTGCTTGGAAGTATCCATTTGACAATTTAGACCAATTTAACTGGCGTTGCTCCGGGGGATGAGTACATTCCGGATAAGCGCAAACGATGAATAGATGAGATTTTGGTAGTGCGATTCACAAAATAATCTCCAACTTCTTTTAAATTTATTTGTTATTTTGGCTGAAGTTCTCCCTACTATTCTTACAAGAAAATGTTAAATGATCATGAAAGTTTTGACGGGAACAAGCCAAAAGTAAACTTAAAATTTGAGCCAACTCTCTCACTTGTTGAACTTGAGAATGGTTAAATATAAAATATTTCGTCAATAATTAAGGGCTACAATTTTATCTTTGCAGGCCCTTATAAAATAATATGTTGCCATCAAAATTTGAACTCACAATCTATTCCGCAATTTTTTTACCTTTTAACAACTATACCATTACTATTATTTACGTCAACAATAGCTATTATTGTAAAAGTTCAATAGCTAAAATTGTATATGTCAAAACTCTTCCTAATATTAAGCGGGTCCTAGGACTTTGGTTGTTATATATTGGATCCGCTATTGGCTATAGATAACCATATTTATTATCTTATTTAGTGAACGTACACATATACATGCCCATACAACATTCACATACAATATATATATATATATATATATATATATATATATATATATTATATAATATATATATTATAGGCTAATCTCCCACGCGCGTGATGTCGGCCGTCGGATCGCCGAGGTGATCCGACGGCTGAAACCGATCCGAGCTCTTACAAAACACGCGCGTGATCTCAGCCGTCGGATCGTTGCGATCCGACGGCTGCTGAGTCGACAGGAGCGAGCCGTGCTCCTGTCGAGTGGAGATTAGCATATATATATATATATATATATATATATATATATATATATATATATATATATATATAACATACACACACATTCAATATTTACATGCACATACAACATATATATACGACATACACATACATTTATACACACATACACATATATGGGTGGATCCAAAGTATAGCAAGTGGTGTCAAATAACCCCACTTGATTTTAGGTATGTATGTATATATATATATATTATATATATATGTGTGTGTGTGTGTGTGTGTGTGTGTGTGTGTGTTAAGTGTATTATATAGTAACTCTTTTATTATTCAAAAAGTAAAAATGTTAAAATTCTTTAGAATTTGTATATGAAATTATCTAGAACATCAAACACTTACGAATATTTTAAAACACTAACGAATATTTCAGAACATCCCAAAATTACCTAGAACACTCACGAACACCTCAGAATATTCAAAACAATTTACAAACACCCCAGAATATTTATGACCAATCAAGAATATTTCATAACACATACAAATACTTACAAACACCCCAGAACACTTACGAACATTCTAAAGTTTGATTTTACTGCTGAGTAAAATTTAATTTTTTTTTTAATAATTTTTTACTTCTTTTATTTATTTATTTATTACGATTAAATGCAGAGTTTGATTTTTTATTTTGGGGTGTTTTTAGACGTTCGTAGATATTTTAAACTATTTTATATCGTAGCTCAAAATTAAAATACTTACGAATTTTCTAAAATTGGTATGATATTCAAATAGTTAGCATTTTTATTAATATATTATCATAAAATATTGTTTATTTTTTCTGACCCTACTTAATATAATTCTTGAATCTGTCACTGTACACATACACATATTATACAACAAACACATACCCATACAACAGATGTATACACATACATATAAAACATATGCATATGCATACAACATATATATACAAAAGACACGCACACATACATGTATTATCTGAATTAGTGCATGCCTAATAGTGTGGTGGTAGGGCTGAGCATTACCCGAACCTACACGAAAAATCGAACCGAGTCGATCGGAACAAAGCTAAAATTTCGGATTCAGTTCAGATCGGGTTCGGTTCGGGTCGGCATTTTAACAGTTCGGGTCTATATAATTCGGTTCGGATTTGGTGGTCAAATTTCGGGTCTTTTCGGGTTGGACCCGAATTATCCTTACGAGTCATGTATTAATTAGTTTTCGTTGATTTTTATGTGTTAGTTCTTTTTTTTAAACAAAATATTCATATTACAACTATTCGGGTCAATCCTAACTTACCCGAATCTACCCGAATTCGAATTGATGTTAAATAAAAATAATTTGTGATGTTATTCGGGTCAACCCGAATCAACCCGAACTGACCCGAATTTTAGTTAGTTCGGGTCGGTTCGGGTTGAAATGAAATTCGGGTCGGTTCGAGTCTGAAGGTATTTAGTTCGAATCGGCCTTAAAAATTTCGGTTCGGATCGGTTCCGGTCGGGTTGACCTGAATGCTCAGCCCTACGCGGTGGATTAAGCAATCGGAGCACTCTCTGACATTTTTTATATTTTAAGTTTCTCTGTAGTATAAGATATTAGCTTAGTCCCTAATTGGTTCCATTACTTCAAAATTTCAACGTTAGTGATTCTACTTGATACTAGCAATGGATACCGAGATGTGTACACGGAGAAAATTGAGGAATCTTACTGTGCTGTTGGACGTCATTGCTTGAATATTCGGATATGAGTTACAATAACTTCATCCGTAAACTTCCTCCCAAGATTAGTGCTTAAATTTATGTGATGCTTAAAATAGCTAATAGTTGGCTAAAATGTGGGAGTAACTAAATGCGAAGCTACGTGTTATTAGACCCATGCGTGTCGTGGGGCAACACAAGTTCGGCATTGTACTCCTAATATGGTCCCTATGATTTTGATAAAAAAAAAACTACATTCAGTAGAATAATATAATGTTTATCACACAAAAAGATTTCGCCTATTTTATCTAGAAAAATGAGAACCCAATCAAAGCGAAAATAGGAGAACCCACAATTAGCAATGCGTTTCAGGCCCATTTAAAACCCAATGGCTAACCCAACTTAGTTGCTCCCAAAGCAGGCCTTATTGACCATGGGGATGATTAAGTTGTTAATATCTGGCTTAAATGACAATTTGTGGTAATAACTGATAAACATTTAAAAACTTATGTAACTATTTTGAAAAATATAATCGTTCTACGATAAAATACATAAATATAATAAATTAATCAAAATAATTGTTAATTTATAAAAAATGATCTAAAAACATATATAAATATGAATACTTTTATACTCTATATTATGTAAAAAATATTCTTATTAAAATTATTCGTATTTAAAATAATAATTATATATATATATATATATAGAGAGAGAGAGAGAGAGAGAGAGAGAGAGAGAGAAAGGTTATTCTCAGGTCGAGCTGAAAATAAGTTTTGATAAGCTAACATCTTGACCGTTGATTAGCTTGATCTAACGGCTGAGATTTAATTTTACTCTTAACGGAATAACGATTAACGCCGTTAAAATTAAATCTCAACCGTTAGATTAAGGAGATCAACGGCTGAGATGTTAGCTTACCAAAGGCTATTCTCAGGTCGAGCTGAGAATAGCCTATATATAACATCTTACCAAAGGCTATTCTCAGGTCGAGATGAGAATAACATATATATATATATATATTCTTAAAAAAATATTTCTATCACAAGCGGCATTTTTATCATCATTTCGCACTTTTTCGATCTCCTTCTTCTCGAATTCGTAGCTTATAATTTAACGTGATCAACAACTAATCATGTGTAACTAAAATCATTGCAAACTTCCGCGGCACATGTTGGTCCGAGCGTAGCTATTGGATGATTACAGAGGATTGAAATTCAACTGATTATCATCCGGATTCCAAGCACCCATTCCGAGATATCTAAACATTCATCAATGCTAATGATCGGACGGCTGTGACAAACCTTCGCAAGATCATATCTAATTAGTTTTCCTAAAAAAAAAAAAAAAAAACAAAAAAAAAAAAAGTGACAGAAAAAGAAAATCAAACCAGCTCATTCATTAAGCCCAGCATAGCAAACTACGCCACTATAATCGCCCTCCTCGTCGCCAGGAACGTCTTCAACCCACGACCACGTGCCGCCGTTGCAGATGATGCCATCTTTCTCCTCCGCCACCCGCTCTTCCCACAACACCACTCTACACTTCACTTTCTTGAGAGAAAACCAAACCATTCCGTTCCCTCCAAACACCTTCACCTCATCCCCTGTTGTATCGCAGGAAAGCAACTCGTACATCTCCGGCGGCATCCTCGCCGCCTCCTCCCACTCCATCTTCTGCAAATTAAGTCTTAGCACGATCAGCGCCGAGCACTTAGAATCCACCGCGTTGAAGCACGGCTTTAGCCCTCCGATCATCAGCAACTTCGCCGGCGAAGACGAGCTGAGCAGCAGCGGCTGCCGGAGTATATCAAGTATCTCCCCCCACTCTTGGGGCTCCACTGCCGCCCACTTCTCTGGCGTCACAGGCGAGCTTCTGAACAATTTCCACTTCTTCTGCCATGGAACACCTACGTCGCAGAGAGTGTACAGATTCTCACCGTTGATTAGAACTGTGCTGTTAGGTTTGGACGGTAGATTGTGCGCCGTTTGAAACCAAGTATTCGACGAACTAGTGAACGAGAATACATCGAGATCGGTGAGAACGATAACTCCACCGCCAGGAACGGCAATCACGGCGGTATGCTGCCACGTGGTACTAGGAAGCTGTGGGAGCGCACGATGCGCGCGTGTGATGGGGTTGTAGAGAATGAAGGACTTCTTAACCTCAGCCCAGAACAGTAGAAGTTCGCCGCAGTTGCCGGCGGGAGATAACACACCGCCGTGAACCGATGGTAACTGACAGCGAATCCAGCGCCTGGAAGAAGGATCTAGAAGACGAAGTTGCAGGTCCTTGCCAGTGGCAACAGCGACGAGTCGGCGAGGCGGCAGCGGCAGCCGCGGCGATGACAAGAGCGCGTCGTGGAAGTGGCGGCTGGCGGCGGCGCATGCGAGCGCGTCGAAGAGCGATAGCTTCGACAATATGAATCTATGCAGATCGTTGGAGAGGAACGCGATCGGATTGGCCATGGCGGCGAGCAAAAGCACCATCATCGAAATTTCGATATCCACTCTCCGTTTGGGCTGAGCCCTCAATTTATCAAGGATCAACTTGCCCTTTAAAATCAGAAGCGAATCGAGCCTTTTTTTCGGCGGACTCGACTTATCAATTCAGTACCATTACGATAACATTATCATACTACCGGTGATGATGTGGCACTACAAAAGCAGGAATTATGAATTATTTTGACTTTTAATACTCAGTCATATATCCTAAATTATACGCTCTCACATGAGATATGATAGTTTTAAAACAAAAACTTACTGTTTAAAAATTATGTAAGAACAGTTAAAGGTAAAATTGCAATTACTCCAAACAACTCAATTTTTTCTAAACCATCATTTAATCAAAAAGTATTTATAAGACCCTCAATCTTATCTCTATCTTTCTCTGCTCATCTTTATAAATAGAATTAAATTATTTTCTATTTGTACAATTTTTATCATTTAAAAAAATTAAACTACACAAAATTTAAAATTTAAGACAATTTATAAACTTTTTGAAGATCATTTTAAATAGGATATTTTTAATAAATTCAATTAAAATTATTAAGATGGATACTCAGAAGAACAAATCTAAACAGCCTGGGCGGAAAAAAAAAATACATTTAAGATATTAGAGACGTGCTTTGAATTCGTGCAACTTAATATACGCATTTACGGACCGATGTTAGAGATTTGATAGATGTCATCTGAGAATTCGTTTACGAGTCTGATGCATCTTTTCTTTTAATTAAAAAAGAAGACAATATTATTAAATAGCTAAGAAACGGAATAGCGGGCACCACCCGTCGACGGCCAATTCGAAGTCGCGTCAAACGGCGAAGAATCAAAATTTTCAGTTCGTCGTTAAACGTGGTTCGTCGCATGGTAGTTTTACTACATATTCCGAAATGGTTACGTGGCAAATGGATTCCAGTCTTCTAGAAGGTTTGTTGTCGGTGTCGACTTTTGGTCGTGGATCATGTTGCCGGGGCTATGCTTACGGCAGCGATGATAGAGATTTTCGGGCCGTGGATTGAGGTAGTTAATCGTTCCACAGGCTTCTGTTAATCCTGAGCCTTCGTTTATACCCAACTAAAATATATACTTAATACTATAGCATTCGAATACTTTAATAAAAAGATCTATCCGAACTTTAAATTTGATATATTTAGGGTATACAACATCTAAATATATTTTTTCATGCCTTAAAATCGATAAATCTTTTAAAGTAGAAAAAATATATTCGGACAAATTTTTTATAGATCAGTCAAACACTATAGCATTTTTTTTAAGACAATAAAATACATCAAACGTAATTGTTGTTGGTTGATAGCGAAGTTTTCTGCTCCAATATAATTGTTGACACTTTTTTTAAAAAAATAAAAGAGCCGCCAAAGAAAAAGAAAAGAAAAAAAGAGCAGCTGTCACCGTTTATTCCAGTATATGAGTTTACTTTGAGATCATCAAGATGTACTTGTCAATTCCCGAGCATGTGGTTATTGTAATTTTCCTAACATATTTAACTATCTTTTTCTTTAGTCTTTAGACCCGACGCTTAATTTGCTGCGCAGAATATGAAAATTGATATATAAGAATGTAACAGGAAGACCGCGACCGTATAAGCCGAAGCTATTTTATTTGAAGATAATTCTTTGTACCTCTAAACATTACCTCTAAATTTTATTTCTAATATATTAAGACTGTGTCATGATCTAATAGAAGAGGATTGCTAAATAATAATATGAATTTAGCCTATTTAGGAATAAATGATAGAGTGCGTAGCATCGATTTTTTTTTACCTAACTAGTTTTATATCCGTCCGTTGTACGAACATTTTCTAATAAATTTCATTTTATATGATAATATATGGTAAATGGATATTTGTAAAAGGTAAATTTATAATTTTATATATACCTATCATATTTTTGTCAAATATCCATATTTCTTTGATTATCAACTTATTATAATATCTATATATATATATATATATATATATATATATATATATATATATATATAGAAGTTAAATGATCAACTATATATATTTAATATGATCTTATACATTGGGCTGCAGTGGTTACAATTAAATTACATAAAAACATTAAATATATTTATGTTACTTATTATTTATTATTAAGTAGACATGTGCATTTATATTACATTATACAATTATTGTTAGATGTTTTTTAATATATGTAATAAGTAGATGTTAAAGAGCTAATGCATTTACCTTTATCGAATATTAATTTAGCTATTCAAAGATTTGCACCCCGAACGGATATAATTAAACTAAATTTAAATTTACATACTATTATTTTAATAAATATATAGTTTGATTTTTTATATTGAATAAAAAATTTGATAAATAGAAATTCAGGGATTAATAAGTTATTGTGAATTTTTCAATTCTCATATTTAACCTTGAAGAATTGCTACATGTCACACTTAAATAAAAAAAAACAAATGACACGTGGGGTACGGTTCCAATAATCCGATTTTTTATATACATATTGATTATACCGGGTTAATCACAAAATTTTATATAAAATATTATTAATTATTTGACATATTTTTAAATATTTTAATAGCACAGATAATTCCATCTCGGTTCATATGTATACCTCTTTCATTAGTGTATGTCATGTCAGCAAGTAATTGAATATATTAGTGTATCTTATCACGCCCCAACCCGTCCAAACTCCGTATGAGCTGCACCTTTCAAACCACGGTCGCACCACATGACCAAATCTCTTCAAAAAGAGTGAACAACTTGGTAGGTACTAGCTGTAGGCCTTCCATATTAAGAACACAACATCCCATCCCACACAAGAGATGTGGGATTATTCATAAGACTGCACAGCGCTATGGGCCTAGGCCCAACAATAGGCCAAATTCGTGCATCACCAGTGAGTTTCGGTCGACTACTACTTGCGCAGCCGGAGCATTACACATATGCTATCAAAAATTTGGAAATTTGAGGCAATAAATTCATGGATAATGTCAAAACAATTCTTGCTTTTCAACATTCATACAAGTCGGTCTCTATTTTTTTCTAATAATAATTAGATTAATATATATATATATATATATATATAGGAAATATTTTGCATGCTTAAAAAATAAATTTAATGTGCTGTACAATATTTTTATTCAAAGTTTTTCAAAAAATATTATAAATTTTTATTTTCCGATTTTGGAGTTTTTACTTATTAAAAAATCTTGGAGCCTTAAAATATTTTAAAAACAAATATTGTAGACTACATAAAGATTTTTTTGGGATTCAATCTTTTATATATATATATATATATATATATATATATATATATATATTATATATATATATATAGTGATTTTATAGGTTGTCTGAAAAAAATAGACTTTTTTGTCAATGTTTTGTATAGTATGAACTTTTTTGATAAAATTCTTCTATTTTTTTTGGGAATCATAGGCGCTCCGTTTGTTCGTATTTGACGAGGATTAGTGGACCAAAGTTTCCTCTTGTAAAGGGATGGATGTGGATTCCACCACTCGAAATGAACGAGCTTGTACAGGTTGATATCCGACGAACTCCCACACGATTGCTATCCCTATATGTAGTATACTTTTTACTTTTAAGGATCTAGGGTTTTTTTTTTTTTTTTTTTTTTAGCTAAATTTCTACTCACAATTGTCCCCATCTAACTTCTCCAAAATTATATTTCCATCCCAAGTTCCCACCTAATTTCCCGAAGAATATATTTCCATCCTAAAATTGTACCTCGGCGAACCACCAACACGATAATCGCAATGTAAAATTGGCGGCACGAGAAATTAAACCTGAATGAGTCCATCCAGCAGGATCTAAATTGAGTGATAGCTCTATATCCTCCACCAACAACTTCCATATTTTCAAAGAAAAAACATCACTACACATTCTAAATTCAGAGAATCTAAACTATTTCAAGAAATTTGATATTCAAGAAATTTGATATTCTGACTTCATAGCAAAGGACAAATTGTAATTCCGAAACTTGCTTGCCGGCGCACTGTAAATCTTTGACTTAACAGTTTTTTTATTTAGTTGAGTCAAGGAAAGTACTAATGAGACGGTGAAGATCAGATTTTGGACGATTCCAAGTGTAGTACATTATTTTTTTAGATATATTTTTTTAAACGGGTGCAATACAAGAATTTTTTAGGAGATTACCCATTCTAGTATCGCTGATGCCCAAATACGCTTAATTTCGAAGTTTAATAAAATTGGTGTATTAGTGCTGGTACGATTGCACCCCAAGTGCAATACGTTATTATTCAGTCAACTACTTATATACAAGTTATTGATAAAATTTGAAAATGTTGAGACTAAACCTATCCAGATAACTAACTCTCCTAAATATTTGAAGTCTTTTTAGTCATATAAAGATGATAGAATATTTGGTTACAGCTTTAGCAGGATTTTCATAGAATTTTTGACGAAAATATTGAGATTTCTATGCTTTGGTTATCGAAGTTAATAGTGTGCAATATTATCCTATCTATAGCATCTTCTGTCGAGTTAATATTCTTCAAAATATACCTAACAAGATTGTTTTCTCTAGCTATACAAAAAGTGTATATAAATTCTCGAATTAACTACATATATTAAAAAATGGATATAACAATATAACATGTTCAGATCTATTGTAAATATGGCTTTATTGGGTTATATCGTATCAAACTACTATATTATATACTTTAATATGTTGCATTATTATCGATTACACGATTTTTCTATGAGTTCGGGGATACATTATACTATATTTAGTTATGAAGTTCGAAGTTGTTGTTGGCAGGGTCGATTTGAAAACAAAAACTAGTTTAGCTCAAGTTGAAGGGCCAATTTTGACAAATTACTCCACCCATGCTTTTTGTATATTTCTTAAATACTGTAGCCCTCGGTATCTAATTCACAGATTTTTACTATCTAGTTAGTTCTTGACACTCTTAATTAGTTTTCCAGTATGCAGATTTTTAGTATCTAATTCAAATATGTTTATATCTAATTTAGTAGTTGTAAGTGTTAAATATGAATGAGAGAATTTAGTGTACTTTGCAAAATTTAGAAGCTTTCCAAAAAGAAATTTCATCACAAGTGTATGTTTTAATGTGCTTACAGCTTAAAATTTGTCAATATAAACAAAAATTAAAATTAGATTGCTAAAGTTTATTGAACTACGATTTCGCGGTCCATTAGTCTCCCCCTTTCTTTTTTTGAAGCTGTAAATCTGCAATTCGGCATTTGGGTCGAAGTTCTAGCAGTTGATGTGGACGACGATGATTTGAAACAATTCTTGCGGAAGAAAGATGTTAGACCCTCGAGACTGTGCTATCTGAATACAAGCTATGAAGATGGCTTATTGCGTAGGCGATGTTGGAGAGTTTGAACAGCGACGGAGGCGGTGGCTCTGCGGATATTCATGGCGTTGAGGGAATGTTGAAGACTTTTGAGGGATGGCAGCCGCGTGTTGGAGGGAGACGGCAATGTTGATTATTGAAGAGGATTAATGGACTATTGGAGAGGAAAAAGATGCCGAGGACGGTCGAGGTTATGGTTCAATTGGCTTACCTCTCCCTGTGTTTGAGAACAAATTCTGCCCAGTGCACCCGCCGATCATCATTTTGATATGTAGACGTGCCAAAAAAAAATTAAAAATTATTTTTTTAAAATTTTTTTAATATAAAAATTATAGTTCTTGATAAGATTTACAACTTTCTTGATAAGCTCATGTTGAAAGTAACTAAACAATATTTCTAAATAGGTGTGTTAGAATTTCAAATATTAACGAATTTAAAGTGAATTTTAAAAATATTTTTATACCCGTTAGTTTTTGAAATCCTAAAACACCTATTTAGATTTATTTTTTGAAAAATCAAGATTTACATTTTATACTGAAAATTTTTTCAAAAAATAATCATAAATATTTTTTTTTCTCTTTTTTTTTGGCGCACATGTGCACAAAATGATGGTGCGCTAACACGCATGACAGAATTTGTTGTGTTTGATGGTGCGCGAGCGCGCACGGCAGAATTTGCCGTGTTTGAGCCAACCTTTCGCCATCAGCGTGCATGCATGGATGAGATGGTAGGAAGCTACACTTGGTTAAGGTTATGCCCTTGGAAGCGTGGGAGGTGGGTGTAGATGGTGAAAATGATGCCCTTGGAAGTGTGTTAGTCGGCGAGTGGCATCACAGCCCGAAGCGGTCACTCATAATGACAGCAGCGACAAGAAAAGCAGTCACCTCTGGGGACGACAGCACGACCAGTGCATCACTGCAGTTCCGACAGACTGCTCTATTACTAATTGTTATGAATCAAGGGCACACCATAAAGACTAGCAATAGGATTGAGAGCCTAAAATTGTTAAACCCCACATCAATAACACATTCCACAGATATTAAACAATTGCAACCATGACTGGCTTGTAATAATTTCATTCATGTCGCATAAGTCACTATACACATCGTCACCGTACAGCCACTAGAAAATAAGATACACATATTACATATAAGTTACAAAGAAAAGGTGCCGGTTAAGTAATAACTAAGTATTAAAGTTGACAATGCAAAGAACATGAATTGCTAAAAAAAAGGACATCTGTGGTAACATCTACAGGAAAAGAAATATTAGAAGTCACCTTTCTGATAGCGGTTTTTAAGTTGCAGCATGACTAACATCCTCACATAAAATCCATGTAATCATGTCGGGACTGATTACTAGAAGACGGGCCATTAGACGAGGCCTGTGAGTTTAGGAGCTGTTTGGCAGCTGGGGCATTTTGGTTGTTCTGTTGGGAATGACCAAAAAATGGTGGAATACGTCCGTTGAACATACTCCCATTGGCACTTGGAAGTTGTCCAGTTGCTATCTTAAGCCGTTGAACTTCTTCCCTCAGCGTCTCATTCAAAGCTGCAATTTTTAGAAGGCAAAAGCTAACTCGTATGACTCCATCGAAATATGAATTTTTGTTTCACAAGCAATAAAACTTAAATCTAGTAGCCTCAATTTTTCCCCAAAAAAAAAAAAAAAATGATCTCATGGAGAGCAAAAGGTTAGCATTTAGTTCAATATGCCAGATAACCATCCTACAGAAATCAATTGACTAACTGCTATACACACAAAACATTGCAGAAATTAGAAACAGCACCAAGAGCATTTATAGTGTTGATTAGCATTACAACAAAAAGTATTGATTTCAGTGGGCCTGGATTATTAAATTGGCCTAGATGATGTACATAAGTAAGCTTTAGCATTTGAAATTCAGATTGGCTCGCATGTAGGATATGATTTTCGACAAATTTTGAAGACCACAAAAAAAAAACAACAGGGAGATAAAATGAGATGCAACATAAAGATCTCATGATGCGTAACAAGCTGAATCGCAAAGTGAAGTTTGACGTGACCTTCTTCATAAACTTCTCATATGCTAAAAGCTCCATGGTCACCACTGATACTACATTTGTGAGTGTATAATCATGTACACAATTTTTACATCTAGATAAAACGACAGAACATGCTACTCTAATAACTTCTTGTAGGATTGCACACAAGTACTTACCATCACGGAGTTGAGCTTGCTGCTCCATAGCTTGCAATCGTAGTTTAAGCTCCCTGTTTTCAGTGGTCAAACCATTTGTATCTCTCTGCACCAAATAGAGTTGCTAATTGTCATATAGCAGAAAGCACAAGTTTTCATTACAAATTTTAATTGTGAAGAAACGCAGAAGTGAAAAACCTTAAACATTAAAACATTATCTGAATTTTGACATCTAGTTGAATATTCAATAGTATTGGAAAAACAAAAACAGCCGAAATACTTAAGAAATGTTTCTACTTAGAAAATAAATCTAATAAACCGAGTGGAAGACCCATATCTTAGTCTAAATGGAAGTTACAAATAAACATTGAAATTGTTAATTATAGAGCTGATCAAAGCTTGGCGAAACTATTTGTCGCACGAGCACATACTTCAACGAAAACAGCCAATAACCATGCACCTACTACTTGCATAGAATATTTGGTTATCCCAAAAGAAACCAGTAACCCATATTAGGAAATCAAATGGCTAGCACCAGCTTTAATCGTAGAACTTCGGTTACAATTTATTTGATTTAATTAGGCATAATTGGTCGTATTATAACTTAAGCTTGTTCTACATCTTGATTTTCTCTCTGGAGTACCGCACCCCTCACACTCAGCTTCTTTGTTGCACTGATGACACAACTCATATTAAAAACATGATATGCAAAAGTAGAATAAGAAATACTAATATAGGCAAGTGCCGCATGTCTGTTTTAGCCTTCTTTATGAGAAGAAAATGAGGATACTGTGATAGCGTAGTGATGCATGCTAAATAACATACTAAATAACCTATATTCATCAGACTCCGTACAAATGTCGGACATGGACATATCCGGATGTCCGACTTGCTCGGGCGGAAAATTTCAAGCAAGGTGATATTATCCGAGTTTTGGATAGGAGTATGGGGACCCATCAAAGAGGAAGCAATTTCAACCATATTCTTTATAAACCAAGGCTTTTCGTGCCATGCCAAGCAAGTTTTGATAAATACCAAATTCGGACATACCAGACGTGCCGACCTGTGCCGATAATAAAATTCTTTTATTAAAAATTAATATCATAAGATTTTAAAAAACAAAAATAAAAGAAAATGACAAGCAGGTACAATTTCGTGACATGAAATGTTCGCAATATCAAAGAGCGAGATTAAGTGAAGTGAAGGGAGCGACTTTACACATAAATTGATATAATATAAATTAATTAAAAATCTGATTCCAAGATGTTTACTTCTGCTCAACAACTGCATTTTGCTGAAATCAATTTAAATTTTGAGAAATTAAAAAAAAAAAAAAAAACACTATGGGTCATGTGCCTATATAAAAATAGTGAGGAGGAAGACGAACAGTAGTCTATATAAAGCAATTAGGCGGCCAGCACGACTAGTAAATGGCCGTGCCAGGAAACACTAAGTGTACCGTCTGGGTACCTAAAACCTTGATACAAACACTAAATAGAAATAAAAAAAGAATTTTTTTTTTAAAAAAAAGTAAAAGGTTCATGCAACCAGACCTCGCATACCGCATGACCATTTAAGTCATGTGTGACTATTAGGTCAAGCGTGCCTTAATATATTAAAAAAAAAGTTTCAAGGAGAGAGAGAGAGAGAGAATGTTGCAGCAGCGACTGCTCATGAGGAGGAAGAAGGCGGTTGTCTTGGCAACGGAGATGGCAACGATCTCGGTAACCTTCTTCTTCTTAGATGCTCTCCTTCTTTTCTTCGTCTTTTTCCTCCTCTTCTTCTTATCAAGTGTCAGAGTGCAAAACAGAAGGTCGGATACATACCCCCTGTCTGCACCTAAGTCAGACCTTGCCGACATAGGTACGGCCGGGAAAACGAAGAGTCCGAGTAACATAGTCAAAGAGCCATCATTCATCAATGCTGAATTTCTTAAGCTACGAAGATTCCATAATACACAAAAAAAATTCGAACAGGACATACAGCAAGCAATGATGTAAGCACACGTTATATTATACGACGAGTAGTGAAAAAAACAGCTAATAGACTTGATAATGACAACTAAGCTAGAATGTACATTATGCACTCCATGTACAAAGGAAGATTTTTTTTTTTTCAAACTCCTCCCTGAGCTCCTTGGGAAGCTCCTTGAAAGCAAACTGAAGAAATTTTGTCAAACGTTCTCCATAAAGACCCAACAAACTCAGTTACAGCAGTAGTAGGAAATGATGCTACAACCACGAAAATTGTTGAAGGACCTTGATCAAACCTACATGCAAAAATCTCTAAACAATAACATTTATAATAACTCACAAGACCAGTTACATCTGTCCTTGACTTTGCAGAAGCTTGACCCCACTTAATAGTATCCACATACCAAGCTGGCTAAAGTTGAATCAGAAGACTAATTATTGAACCAAATAAGATGAAGAGTGATAGAGTAGCAATTAACGATGAACAAGAGAAACTCATTGACAGATATAGTATCAATTAACGATGAGCAAGAGAAAATCATTGATCTACCTGCATAAGTGTAACCTGTGCAGAGAGAGTTGTTGCTTCTGTTTGAAGAGTCTGCACCTTCCGCTCGAGTTCACTGGTATACCGAATCTTCCGTTCCTTCGATCTCGCTGCAGATTGTCTGTTTGCTAGAATCCTGAAACAAAGAATGCAAACAAAACTGAGTATATTAACAATGTGCAGTTGATGTATGCAAACTAAGGAAATTTGATTAAGAGCACAGGCCATTCACAAATATATCAATTCATAATGCCAATATGGTGAAGCCACGAGTAGATCATAAATATATGAAACACAAGCCAAAAATCGAATCATACAAAACATGAGACTAGCATTCTAACGTCTGAACACATGTCATATATAAAAATCAACAAAAGATAAATAACTGCACTTAAAAGTTTGAAGCCAAAGAGTTTCAGAGGTTTTCAGAGAATTAAGTAGAAAGAATAAGAATTACACATTCCTGAACAGGATGCAACAAACAAAAATTAGATATACAATACCAATAAGCAAACAGACAGACTAAACGTCCTAAGAGCCAAAAACATGACAAGCACAGAACCACAGTGCTAGGTACACAACTAAATACACAAAATAGTCTAACTATGATGAAAATCCAACTTGAGCGCTACATTTAAAAGCATGAACACAAACAAAATCATAAATATCTAAATGCTAATGACAAATCTTTTTCATAATCATTAATTCATTTCAGCAACTTGCAGGGGATTATACACAGGCTTAACATCAAACTTCAAACAACAGCAACAAAGCTTTTCTCTCGCTAAGTTCGCTCAGCTACATGAATCAATCTTGCACGCCATTCTGCTCTATTATGAACCATGTGTTCCTTTAAATCCAGAAAAACAAAAGAAAAAAGCAAATTTATGGTGCACAGTTCCATTGAACTTCTAAATCAGCAAATGTCTCTCTGCAAGGAATGAATACATAAATATACATAGATACAGGAGCGTAATTGCTAAGACGATAATCATATAACTGTCACCTCTTAGCTTTCTTTGGGTCGAGCCTCGCGAGCTCAGCGAGCTTTTCGGGCGGCATCGCTTTCTTGGCGAAGTCCGGTAGAGGTGGCGTCGACTCCCCCTCGAACGGCGACGTGGACGTGGATCCGTCCATCGAGCCACTACGCCTGTGGCGGGGCCTCGCCGGAGTTGACTCCGGCCATCCTGCATGTCCCGTGGTAGGCTGATTGTTGAACCCTAAGCTATCGAAGAAGGCCGCATCGACGGACAGGCTCCGGCCGTGAGCTCCACGGGCAGAGGCGGGTGGTTGCGGCGGCGGTGGCGGAATCGGTGCTCCGGCGGAGGTGGAGTCGTCGGAGAGAGAGGGGAAGTCCATGTCGGCGAGGGAGAATTCGGGATCCGAGTCCAGGAGGAGGTCATCTGGGAGAGATTGGAGAAACGATGTCTCTGAGTGAGCTCGCCGATGTGTCGCCGGCGGGATCGGGGCGAATCGCTGCTCCATGAAAGGTGGTGGGATGTTGCCGAATCGCTGCTCCATGTTCGCCGGCGGCCGATGTGGGGTCCACAGTGATGCGAGAGAGACAGAGAGGAAAGAGAGAGAGAGAGAGAGAGAGAGGAAGAAGAAGATGAAGACTAGTTGAAATTGTGAAGTCAGTAGTAAATAGTAATATGACTTATTCAGATGAAAAGGAAGCTGCTATTCTTTATCATTATTATTTTTTTAAAATTACTATAGTGAACCTCGTAATTGGAATCCATGCTCACATAAAAATTCCAAATTTATAAAAAAAAGTTCTATATTCAGTCCATACTTCGAAATTTAAGTATAAATTTTCAATGAATGAAATTCCTGCTACGAAGTATTAAAAAATTCTATTAAAAATTTCATCACATACTACTTAAATCTGAATAATGATATTTTTTTTTTATGTACCTCCATCTAATTGAGCTAACCGCTGCTTTTTTTTATTTTCATTTAACCAATTTGCAATTTAAGAATTATTGACCGGTAAGAAAAATAAAAAACAAGGACGGAAGAATCATTTACTCAAATAAATATGGATATATTGAATTCAACAGCATGTTGCTAATAGGGCCAGATAATATACGCGAAACTAATATATTAAAAATTTTGGAAATGTTAAATTAGATCTTATTCTTATACATCCTCCAAATAATTTTTTTTTTTTATGATGATGAACCTTTCGGCTTCGAAGTTCTTACTGATCATAAAAGAACAGGATATCCAAATATCTAAAAGAAATATTTTTTGAAAAAATTGAAACAGTAGAACATGTTAAAATTTATATTTCATATTTAATTTTTTTTATTTTAAAAAACATATTTTTATTCACTTTGAATGATGTTATAACTTTTTTTTGAAAAAAATGATGATACTTCTTGAACCGAATTTTATAAAGCATGATTTTCTTAACAAAACCCCATGATACTTTACTGAGTGATGTCAATGGTGTTTAATTAAAATTTATTTTAAAAAAAATATTTTTAGAAAATCTCTAATATTAAAATTGTAACTTTTGATTAGATATACAACTTTATTGTTTAAATCTTTTTCAAAAAATATTTTTATACATATATTTTAAAATTTTAATATTTAACGGATTTTAATTCTGTTTGTAAAATCCATTTCAAATATGTTAAACTTTAAAATTCAAAACATCTATTACAAAATATTTTTAAAATATTTTCAAAATAAAATTATAGAATTCATCAAAATTTATAATTTTTATATTAAAATTTTTTTAGAAAATATATTTTTTTAAAATTATATAGGTTATTGAAGTTTGGTACATGTAACACAATGGAAGACTATTATCTTTCTATTTTGTTTTGCTCGCTAATGTGTTCTACCGTGTGAAAATAAGAATAATTAATTTATTACAATATAGTTAATTGATGCTACATGACAACTTCGTCCCGTGTAATCCGGGTAACGTTTACGCTCCGATCCATATCAGGACGAATTTTTTTCTCTACGAGATACATCATATGCCCATGATATTTCAGTTATTTACTATGAGAACCATCCCTCTTGTCGGACGTTATTCGGCATTATACTTCGGCGTGTAGGTTGAGCTATCGTAGAATGGAGATTAGCGACGGTGTCAGCAGTTATTAACTGTCCGAGTCTTTGTCTGAAAGTGACGGCGGATCGGATTGTCTTTTAAGCAAAAGGTGTTAGATGATAGATTCGTAGGACCAATTAACCATCTGATGATTGGAAATATCAAAAAGGTTATATTTTTATCGGTAATTAGAGTGATCGAGCATTAAAATATTGTATAATTTCGTTGAAATAATGGATATTTAGTGCATGTTTACCTTTACGCTGTTGAAGCAGAATGTCCAGTCAAGCTTTCATCAAAGACAAATTCCATATCAACCCCTTAAATCTTCATATCTATAGAAAATTAGTCCATATATTATAAATTTACTATTTACAATTATAAATAAACTCATCTTTCGTATTCATGTCATATTTTAACTATGATATAGATATTTTTTGAAGAACTTTTAAAATTAAATTTATACATTTTAATGAGATTTAAAAATTTCATGTTCAACGTTTTTTTTTAAATACTTTTAAATATATATTTTAAAATTTTAGTGGACTTTAAAATTAATCGTTTAACCAACTATACTTCGAAGCTTGAAAATCTCTATTTAAAAATATTTTTGAAAAAAAAAATTGAACACTAAAAATTGTAAATTTTATTCAATTCTATAATTTTAACATTAAAATTTTTTCTAAAATGTATTTCTAAATATGCATTTTGAAGTATCAAAAGTAACCGACAAAATGGAGGGGCTGTTTGCGTAATATTTCAGATGGGGGGCTAAATACGGAACTCCTTCATCAAACTAACAGTAGATTTTCTATTTTTTATAAGAGAAGCTCGGAAACTTTGGTAATTGCACTGCTTAGTGCAATGCAGGTACTGATATTCCACTAAGGCCCATAATCTATATAACAGAGTATTACTATGAGATTAGTTATATGGTATTCAAATCTATTTCAACAAATTAAACATTGTCCGAATCAAATATAAGATACTAAATTTTTCCAAATGCACTTATCGCAGTTTCCTGGCAGGTGAGATCGGTACATTTTGGATTAGTATATTTTTATCGGACATTACATTGCAATCATTTCGTATTATTTTAATATTATTTAAATTTTTTTTAAATATTTTTTTACACTTTACTTCTTTGACATTTTTTAATATATTTATAATATTTTTTAATTACGTTTTTGACACCTCGAACACATATCCGACATCTTGTATTTGAATATATTTTAGTAAATATTTGGCATTATTATGTTAATTTTTAACACTCATGTAAAAAAATAGCACCTTAACATCTTTATAATAATTTTAATACCATTTTGATAACTTTTGACATCCTTCATAAAATAATATAAATTAATTTTTTTTTTACAAATGGACCGCAATGCATTGCAAATTATTGCCTCGGACAGTCAATGCAAGTCAAATTTTTATTCACTTTTATCATAAAAACTCATCCATCAATTATCTAACATCTATCCCGAAACAACTAATTTTTTGTGGGTTCGCTTTTACTTGTTGCAGTGCTCTTATATATTGGTCAAATTAAATTAATTGCAGTTTGGAAATAAGGCAAAATGACTTCAGATTGTGCATCAATCAATCCGCTACTTCATCTTTATTCATAGAATCAATTTGATCAAGCTGTCCCCAAGTCATGGTTGTAGGACACGGGAGTCGGGACAAACCAGGAAGATTGACCAGGCGTCACCTAAATTGGGAAATCGCCGAGTCAATCACTGTGCCAATTGAAATTCAACACAGTCCTATGAAAGAAGATAGATCTGGAATTATTTTATTTTTTATTTTTTAATTTTATTTTATCTGGAATTAAGTATAGCAACTTTGAATGGCTGACGCTAATAACTATTCCGCTTATCCAAATACACCGGCAGATCTAAGGAGTTGGTCAATGCAATTGCTCTTGAGCTACGAATTCTATGCGAACACACAGTGCATAACAAAATTTCGCACAGCCTCGAATGGGTATACGATCTGCTTGCTTGTCCCTCCTGAGCTCCAAACCCACGTCCATGTTTGTCCAAATAGCATAATGCGGCTCGGGGGAGATGGACCTCCGTATCGTCCGAAGCCGAGAAGGTTCAAAATCATCTCCCCATCTCACCGATATAACCAACCTCCATTAGGCTGACCTTAGGAAGACAGATCCCTGGATAAAAATTACTCGTAAGAATGTCTAGTATAAATTTGACATTAGACTTCAAGAATAAAAACTTCAACCTATTTTCGCAAGTTTTCCTACCCTTGCCGCAATGCAAACTTATCGTCTGAAATGGGTAGAATTCGGTTCTCTATCACGATAATTTTTTATTTTTAAATTTTTTTTTTTTTTGCTTCCAAAGTACAAACTTTGCATCAATTGCAAACCTCATCCACCCAAATCAAACCTATAATTGGTATGGCCCACAATAAGCCCAAGTAAGGATCTTGCCGCGAAGAGGAAACGCTTCTTTTGCCGCTATCTAAATCAAACATTAGATTAATCACTTGAAAGAATAGAGTGGATCACTGTTCGTGAATCACCTCCCTCTAGCAATCAACGTCTCATTCTAATTAGGGCTGAGCATTACCCGAACCTACCCGAAAAACCGAACCGAACCGATCCGAACAAAGTCAAAATTTCGGGTTCAGTTCGGGTCGGGTTCGGTTCGGGTCGACATTTTAATAATTCGGGTCTATATAATTCGGTTCGGGTTCGGTAATCGAATTTCGGGTCGGTTCGGGTTGGACCCGAATTATCCTAGCGAGTCATATTTTAATTAGTTTTCGTTAGTTTTATGTGCTAATTTTTCCTTTTTAAACAAAACATTCATATTATAACTATTCTGGTCGACCCGAACCGACCCGAATCCGAATTGGTAGTGAATAAAATTAACTTTTGCTATTATTCGGGTCAACCCGAACCAACCCGAACTAACCCGAATGTTAGTCGGTTTGGGTCGGTTCGGGTTGAAATGAAATTCGGGTCGGTTCGGGTCCGAAGGTATTCGGTTCGGGTCAGCCTTAAAATTTCGGTTCGGGTCGGTTCGGTTCGGGTTGACCCGAATGCTCAGCCCTAATTCTAATCTCATAGAGAAAGTAAAAACCAAAATATTGGTACGATCCATAACTTTATTATTCAAAATATTTTAAACATACATTTTGATATTTTAAAAAATTTAACAGGTGAATAAATAATTCACTAAGTAGATATTTTTTTTAAAAAAAAATTGAATATAAACAATATAGATTTTAATATGATTTATAATTTTTGTATTTTTTTTTCAAATTTTTTAAAATAAATACTTTAGAATGAAAAAATAAACGAATTTAAAATGATATATTTATTTGTAAAATTAAAATAGCACCGACGCTGCTATGCAAGTCCCCCAACTAAAAAACCATGATCTAGGGTTGCAGAAATTCTGGATTCAATACAGCAGTTAAATTGGATCCACCACTATATTCATCAACAGTACCACTAATCTTATAAAACCTTCCCAAGGGGCGTTTATGTCACACTTGCCCATTCTTCTCTTGGTGACATGACGTCTATCGCGACCTCGAACTCTAGATTGGTTAGCTTAGTTACAAGAAAGACCATACATGGCTGCAAATGTTAAGATCACCATCGATGATCAATCTTTACCTTGCCGGAGAGCAGGAGCACAACAGAGTTCTTTTTACCGATGAAACCCAAGGTAGAGGTGGGATTCGCCGAAACCCAGTTTTTGGGATTGCCATTACCTGATCGGAATCACGTTCGAATCCTGCAAAATAAACATAAGATTGGAACTTACCCCGATTCCCAATCTTCCAAAGCTATGAACCAAACAATCCTCATAGTACCATATATCAAATTTTTAGAAAAACATAAGAATTAGATGATAAAACTAATATTGTAAGTTTTAACACTCTACCTATTTACACCTGCTTTGAGGTATGGAAGCCAGAACAAAAGCACTAATACATATAACAGCTGCTATCGAAAGAGCTGCAATAAATTCTCTTCGGATTAGAATATATACACAGTTCCTTTACGTAGTATATAGATAGTGGCCTAGACCTTCCGGAGGTTCCATAAGTATAATGCTCCGTGTCAGCAATAAGATCAGTAGCCTCATCAAAACTGTACATATATACAGGAATCGAAAAACTGAAGAACCTTTGTTTTTTGCAAATCCTGGTTCTTGGTGTTCATAACGAATGCAATCCGCCTTGCATAAGCAACTGTTCCTTCATCTCACGGTAGCTTCTCAGCTCTTCTAAAGCATCTGCTGCGGTCCTTGACTTGCCAAGTCCTGAAGACGACATATCGATATATGAAGCAGCACGATGGAGCTTGCCTTCTCCATCAATTGCTTTGTTAGGTTTAATTCTCAGATTGCTACATCCTACTTGTGTATCTTGTGAGGATAAAACTGATATTGATGGATCCTGGCGCAACAGTGCCGCAGTCTTGAGCATTTTCACAAGTGCACCAACTTCAGCTTCTTGAGATTTTCTGACTGCTATAAGATCCCCTGCCTCCACATTTATACCGGTGTGCGCTCTGCCGTCGATTGACTCGACTCTATCAAAAGAATGCCAACACAGTTTAATAACTATGATATTAACAATTTAAACATGTGAATAAAAGCCATGATGCTTTCTGCAGCAATAGAAGTTCAACATGGTGCTACTATGTGGATTTAACATGTAATTTATACAAAGGAATGAAAGAATTCAATTTTTTAAAATCTGAACATCGGAACATCAGCTGTGCTGAGCCTTGTACATATTCAGGATCACCTCTTGTTAATCATAGCACATTATCATCCTCATGCTGATGCATAGTGTTTGTAAATTAAGAAGTATATTTATTCCCTCAACTGGGCGGCGAAGAAATAACCTACATTACAAGTCTCTCAAGACAATGACACCCATCAGTTTCCTCATTGGTAAACTGATGAACTCCTTCAGCTTTGTATTGCCGAAGTTTAGTTTAATCCAGTACATAGCAGTAAGCAACTTCTGCGGAACTGTATATACTAAACTACGATAAATACACAAATTTGATGGTCAACTTGCATAACAGTGATATTATCCTTCAGATATCATGAATAATAGTACAGCGCAATGGATGGCCAGTGCTACAGATTGATCATCTTATACCCTCCCTTGTCTAGAACTTTGACAGATGTGGCTTCTAGTTGCTAATAATTGCCCTTTAAGAAAGAATCAATACTGAATACACATCTTAACTCCAAACCTAGCAGTATTACTGCTTGATTCTAGATCAAAGATATTCTAGTAAAAACTCTTAACTCGCTCGCTATGCTTCCCGCATTTCTAAATCATATTCTCATAACTGAGATAGTATGTTTCTTACTTCCACCAATCCTTCATGTTGAAATTATTACTAAAGCATCTACAATTTGCAAAAGAGACTTTGAAGCCTGAAGATGATTCATCAAAGAGGTTGAAGTTGAACTTTGTTGAGGGAAAGGAGCATATATTCGTACTAAATTGATAAAGCAATGAAATTTTCTTTCTTTTTTTTTTCTTTTTTTTTTTGGACATGGATAAAGTATATCGAGCAGTTTGGTACATTACATCAAAAGTACCTCTCCAGGAAAGGCCCGACATATATGTTTGTAGATCATAACACAGATAGACACCCCATTGGAACAATGTTCTCAATCTTTTCAATTGAGAAACTCAAAATTTTATTGTAACAGCACATCCAACGGACTGAATATCTGGATCTTTACCTGTACAACACAATCACGCTGGTCGCATTCATCGATGCTTACTAAATTAATTTAGAAGAAAGTAAAGAAGTTCCCTAACATAGGAACTTCAAATTTTATTGTAACGGCAGATCAGAGAACTGAATATCTGGATCTTTACCTCTATGACCACGTTGGTTGCATTGATCTATAGAAGTATGGAAGTCCCCTAATACGAAGGCCCAAGACCTTCATACATAAGTGAAAAAGGAATGGAAGATTTTGTTGAAATATTAAGCTATATAACTATATCCAGCGGTTTCATATATATGTATCGGAAGTACCTCTCCCAGAAAAGGGCTAACCTAGACGTTTTGATTAAGATAGCATAAATACACTCCCCATAGAACAGTAATCTCAGATTCTCAATATTTTCAATTATAGGGCTCATGTACCTCTACATTTAGATCATGCTGGTCACACTAATATCCGATCTGTACTTAGTTATTCATAAGAAAGCATGTTTGGCAAGAAGGTTAAGGTATGGAAAGCTAGATATAGAAAAGTCAACATATTGGTACCTGCTGTTCATATTTGACGCGTCTTCATCATCCGCAAATGGACATTCAGGATCATCAGATTCATCAAGAAAAGATAACCTCCTCGAGCTCCTATAGACTATACGCGATGAACTACTAGATGAAATCTTAAGTCCAGGGGCACTCCCAACTTCTTCTTTCCTGACAAGAGCAACCTAAACCACCACAACAGAGCTTAAGTTCATAGATCCAAAAGAACATTTTTACTAGAACCAACACAAAAGTCGAAAAGTCTTAAGATTAGCACTTACCTTCTTTGAGTGTTGCTTATTACCCTTGGGGAAAGGAGAAGGGGGAAGCCCAGCATTTTGCAATCCACTACTTCTCCCAGGTCTGGGGATGGGAATGCTAATAGGAGCACTCTCAGTTCGCAAAAGCTCACTACTCAAATGACCAGCAGCACAATACGCTGGCGCCGAAGGTGAAGACGACGGTGAAAATGGCGGTGAAGGATAATTTGGCAGGTGACTAGATATCCGTGTAAACCGTGATGCATGTGAATCTGAGAAAGCAGGCGAAGGCGAAGGAGAAGCGGAATTCGTAGTTGTTGTTCCTTGGTCGTTGCTCCAGCTATGGCGACGACCGAAAGAAATATAATTAGTGGGAAGTGACTGAAATTTCCTCAGCGGATCAGTTGTCGGGCTGCCTACATAGTCTGGTATAAACTGAGGTGATAATGGAGTTGAAGGTTCAGAATTCATATCTTCTATACTATTAAGGTACGATACAGAGAGAGATATACGGCCGCACGGTGTATCTACAGACGAAAATGAAAATTTGCTCAGATCAGCTTCATATCTCCTAGTAAACGGCTCGACGAAGTATGAAATTCTATGAGATAGGTTAAACAAGCGAAGTTGGGCCGATGAATTAAGATCTCTGAATAATTTGTAAGCTGGGAGAAGGCGAACTGTTACGTATAGCGATCTCAGTAACACAACTATACGCTTATAAATTCTCTTGTACAAGGCTGGAACCTCAGATGAATGCAAACCAGGACCACTCTTCCTGGTAACTGGATGACTGGATTTGCCACGGGAATCGTACTGGATGATCCAGCGCTCAACGATCTTATCTGATTTGGTGTCTAATGGTGTGTAGTGTCGCTCTTTGTTGGAGAGAGTATGGAGAAGGGCGGCGCCGCCGGGGAGGCGGCGACCATGGTCTGGCGGCGAGGCCGCGGCGGGAGAGGAGCGCGAGAGAATAATATCTATAACGAGAGGATCGAGATTGCTCTGCCGCCATAGATCGAAGTTTTCGAGCGCGGCGGGACAGTCACAGAGAGCGAGGTTGAACCACTTGTCCCGCGGCCGCACGCCTGCGGAAGAAGAGGAGTTAGACGAGGAGGCCGGCGATCCTCCTCCGCCACCGCCGGCGAGCTCGGCGCTGTTGTAGTTGCGGGAGGAGACGTAGGGAGAGCGCGACTCCAGAATTATGTGGAGACTCTTGGCGAAGAATTCTGTGATGACTTGCTCGATTATCGCTGGCTCCGACTGCGAGCTCGACGGCGATGATGATGAAGACGCCATTTCTGAAGCTGTAAATTTTCAAGTAAATCGAAGAAAAACTCACGAATCTCTGAATTTGAGATTTGATGAATCTCACTACGAATTGGCCGAAACCAGGTATTTAAAGAAAATTTTGAAATTAAACTGGAGATTTAGAAGATTAAGTCACTGAAGCAGAGTAGCTGATCGAAATAATCAGGGAAGAGAACTCGGTGTAAAAAAAAATACTCTGGAATTGAATCAACAAATCAAAGTCAGAAGTCAGCGAAACGAGTTGCAAAAACAACAATCGTGGAAAATAAATATGAAATTTCCGAGAAGAAAAAAGTAGGGAAAGGGGGGAAGGAAAGACGGGGAAATTTGTTTAAATTCGGTAAATTTGCGAAGCGATAGGTTGATGCCGAGGCGTAGGGACATGCCGCGTCGCGTAGGTGCGGCAGGATAAACAGAAATCTGGCAGTAGACTAGACGGTAGATGAGTTTAATTCAACAAATAAAAAAAATATTAAAATGGTGATTTTTTTTAGAAAAGATATATCTTTTATATAGATATACTAGTGGTGTAAAAATTTTAAATTAGTTTAAAATACATGTACTAAAAACTATTTTGAAATTTATAATTAGTAAATTTACAGTTTTTATTTATAAGTGTAATGTATTGTTAATTCTCTTAATTGTATCGATATATTATGTATCATAATTTTTCTAAGGATAATAAAAAAAAGTCTTAAAGAATTAGAAATATAATAACTATGGATTTATAATTTAAACTTATTTTAAATATATGTATACTTACTTTATATTATATATATATATATATATATATATATATATAATCTGACAATCCGTATAGAAGATATGTAGGAGATAAAAAAATGTATAGTTTTATAACTTCATAAATATAAGCTACATATTTTTTGTAATAACTACATGATATAATTTAAACTTACTTTAAATAATATATGATTTAAAAATATATAAGTGTGTAAAGTTTTGGCTTTGTATCGTCTTTTATGAACTTATAAACTTGGTAACTTTTAGAAAATATAATTAATCAAGCTGGTTCTCGACCGATCAATAAAATGTTCAAAGACAGAGTTTGAAAAAGAATGTAAAATATAAAATAGAGAAACAGGAAATTTTTAACGTAAAAATCCTCGTAATTAAGGTAAAATCACGGGTGATAACGTAATGCCAACGAAGAGAACACTAACAAGAGTAAAAGAGATTTTAAGTCTCACAAAACTCACAATTTTCTCAAATACAAGTGCTCTAAAAAATCTAACCCTCGACTTAGCACGACGCTTCAGGAACTAGGCCAGCTGGACGGCGGTTGAGAAATTTTTTAATCTCGGCTGGTATTTCGGCTTGATTGCGTTGTCCCTGCGCCACGTGGACACTACACATGCGAAGACCGGTTCTTGTGGCGGACGCTTTGCGTGGCCGCGACGTGGAGGACGTGGTCACCTTTCCGGTATATCTGTGTGGGAGCGATCTGCGAGTTCGGCCGAGGCGTCCTAACCGGATGCCGAGCTTTGGAGAGGACGAGCCCCAGAACGGGTGTTGGGATCGTGTATTGCTGATACCGCGTGCTCGCGAAGTAATCGTGGTTCAGCTTGCCAAGGTTCATTCGAAACATACATGCTGAGTTTAATGGACTTGATCTTCGTGGGCCGGCTTGTCCTTTATATCTGGGCCTTGTCGTTCGGAAGTCACGCGGCGGCCGAAATCCGAGCTCCATCAGTAATAATCTGAATTTTGCTAATAGATGAGTTTTGATCTTTCGCTACGTAGATCGAGTGGCTTGAGTCTTTCTCTCTAATGGAAGACGGGCTTGCTTACAGTCTAACCCATTAGCCTTAAAAAATTACTCCTATGGGCTTTTACTATTAGCTTTTCGGCATCCTCAGCCCAGTAAGGCCCATTACAAGACGTAATTATTGATAGTATGGCCCAAAAAAACTGAAACATAGTATAGGATGAGTAAAAAAGACTAGACTCAGAACTGAATTAGCTTCTGCTCAGAACTGAATGATGTTCATAAGAACTTCATTGGGTTTTGAGAAGAAAATATAAGTCGATCCGACGAACTCGCAGAAGAATCCCCGAGCTCGTCGGGGGGCATTTGATATAGCGCAGATCGGGCTTACCACGTGTCGGCTTCAGAAGGACTCGGAAATTCTGGAAGTCTATGTTCACAACTCCAATAGGTTCGAGTCGATGGCCCGACTCGAGAAATGCAAGAAGACCCGAGTCGGTATCCTGACTCGGTTAATATCTGATGACCCATACGACGTTCGGACCCGAGAATTATCCGAAGACCCGGGTCGCCTCCCGACACCGGATTATCTAAGGACCCGGGACGGCGCCCCGATTCGGGAAGTATCTGCAGACCTGGATCGGTACCCCGATCTTTGAAGTACTTGAAGACCCGAGTCGGCGTTCCGACTTGGGAAACCATTAAAACCCCGAGTCGGTGATCTTACTCGGGATATTCACGAAGACTCGAGTCGGCCGGTCATCCGCAGCTCGACTCGAGAAACACTCGAAGACCCGAGTCGGGTACTTCCCTAGGCCCGACTCGGGAGGCACTTCCACCCATTAACCCCACGCTCGCGGCAGTTGCGGATCACGACGCGGACGTGGTACACGAAGGCGACTAGTCAACCCACCTTTCTTGGAGGTGATCCTACATTCTCTCAACGGCCTGCTGACCAGCGCCGCCTATAAAAGGCCATTAACAGCACCGTTAAGAGGGATCCTCACTTTGATTCTCTCAGGCTTAGGTGAACTCTCAGTGCGTTAGTATTCGTGCATTCGGTAGTCTGAGTGACTGTGAGTTTGAGTGACTGTAATCCCATTCTCACACTGATAGTGAAAACTACGTTGGCATTACGGTTAACAGCCCGTGGTTTTACCTTGTTCCCAAGGGTTTCCACGTAAAAGTCTTGAGTACATTTACGTTCTGTTTACTGCTTCTTCTTGCTACTCTTCTGCTTTCGAACACTTTATTGATCAGTCGAGAACCAGCTCGATCAGGTATATGTGTAGCCCGAATAATAAAAATTGGACTATGCATGGGAATATGGAAGGGTGGAAACTTGATAGAGTAAATTAATGGATTAGACGAGATTTTTTTATTGAACGTAAATGAAAAAAGCATATCAAATTAATTGTCATATAATAATGAAAGATATTAGTACTCGAAGTAAGTACAATAGCCCAAATTTATGATTATGTCCTGTATTTTCTATATTTTATTTAAAACTATAAAAAATTTTATATATCGGCTTATATAACATCTCGAGAGTCATATGTGATAAAAATAGTGGAATAATGTGATTTAACGGCCTGTAAAATATACAAGTAAAATTTTAGGAGAATTGCATATTAGCCGCCGTTTTCTGAAAACTTACAAATCAGCCACATCGGGTGTTTCTTCGTTTTCAGGGACTGATTTGCGCCGGTCTCTGGAAATAGAGTGTTGATATGCAATTTCTCTTAAAATTTTTAGGAGGGCAAGCTTACAGAAATAAAACTTTTGTGCCTAACTATCTAAATATCATGTACTCATCCTCCATGTTTCTTTCAATGAATCAAACAGCCTACTTTCAAACAGTTAGAGAACTTTATATATCATCTTTACCCAACAAAAGTTAGTATATTATTTCCAACTTGGTCAAGTGTTGGTCTTAATTATCTAAATCAGAAGATTCATCAGGATCTCATGGTTATTAATAACCTCGTACAAACACTTTTTTGATTCCCGAATAGAAACTCTGGCCGCAATATAATGTTTATGTTATTATTATTATATATAATAAAGCCAGATATACATATCTATTTTTCAACCATATCCGTGTATTATAATGTTGTTAAAGTAACTCCACCAACTCTACTACTTATTTTATGTGTTTTCTTTATAACAAAAAAAAAAAAAAAAAAGATGCTGGAGATGCCGGGCCGTATATTGTTCTAATTAAATATCTTTCCAAATTACTCGCCCATTCGCAAACATCCTCATCGTGCACCGGTGGAGGAGCTAATTAATGACTAAGAAGCGTGTATATAAACTTTTGAATGGAGGAATAGAAAGCAAGCAAAGTGCTAAGTCATTTAGAAAATTAATAAATTATAACTCCTAAAACGTTTCCCAAATATATTTTTTTCCCATCACCTTCAGAATCACGTAGTTCAATCTTGAGCCTTGAAAGAAGACAGTGTTATCATATAAAGGATGGCAGCAAATTTAAGACCTGTAGCACTTATAGTCTTACTGCTAGGGGATGTGTTAGGAAGTTTCTCTGTTTTTTTGTTTCTTTATATATATATATATATACATATATATATATATATATATATATATATATATATATATTCGTTCCATTGTTATATATATATAGAGAGAGAGATGCTAATCTCCACTCGACAGGAGCACGGCTCGCTCCTGTCGACTCCGCAGCCGTCGGATCGCGACGATCCGACGGCTGAGATCACGCGCGTGTTTTGTAAGAGTTCGGATCGGTTTCAGCCGTCGGATCACCTCGGCGATCCGACGGCTGACATCGCGCGCGTGTTTTTGAAGAGCTCGGGTCGGATTTCAGCCGTCGGATCGCCGCGATCCAACGGCTACGGACTCGACAGGAGCGGACCGAGCTCCTGTCGAGTGGAGATTAGGCTATTTATATATATATATATATATATATATTATATATATATATATATATATATTATGAACAAAGGGAGAAGTGAAGATAAAGATTTCATGCACATAATAAGCCCATCTAAGCTACTTGGTGCGAAGTATTGGTGGCCACACTAGAGAATGATGGGAGTCAATCTAGGATGTCCGAGTACTAACTTTGGTGTAGATCCTTAACTTTGGTGCCCATTTAAGACGTTTGGTATAGATCCTTACATGAACAGGCATCAAGGGAACATGGACCTAGTTCAATGCTAGCCGATGAGTTTAGTTATATTTTTTGGAAATTAATGTGGATAAATTTTAATCATAATTGTCTAATTTTATATGATTATTATAATAGATAAATTTAAAATGATGTCGCTAGTATTTTATCAACCGAAAAGTTATATTATTTCGGTGTGAATACAGCTGATGAGTTTAGTTCATAGTACAGTAGTATCTCACTAAGCTTGAGTCGGCCCCACCAAGAAAGGTGTCTACTCTTATCCGTGAAAAAAAACTCCTCATTAAGTGGGTCGCAGACATCCAAAAGTGCACCGGTGGGCTCATCTGAATTTCGGCTGCTCATTGTGCGAGCCGCGTAATTATAAAAGTCACGTGCACCCTATTCCTCAAAAAAAAAATCACGTGCACCCATTGTGGCACAACTTGCTCTTCAGCCAGCTCTGACCGCACCGAAAGGGCTCATCCGAAGCAGTGCACCAAAAAGCTCTGCGCTCCACCGTCCCAACGACTCGGGTTCAGCCATCTGTGTCAGCATTAAATTGGGACTCCACCTGGACATCCACGTGTCATTCCCAGAGGTGCTGAAAGTGTGTGACGGGACTTGTGGTTGGTGGATGGACGAGTCGGCTCCCCCAGTGCAAACGCAGCAGAGTGTAGGGAGATGAAAGGTTGAGATCGTACCACGTCAGCATATACGAATCACGAAATATTAGATAAAATTTTTGTTCGCTTATTTGACCTATGTTTATACACTTTTAGAAAAAAGTTTGAACTACAAAGTTATATATTTTGATGTGCTCTACAATTTTGTAGTTGAAAGTTTTTCGAAAAAATGTCAAATGGTATGCCAAAAAGATAATTTTATATAAAATTATCTTTTTGGCATACCATTTGACATTTTTTCGAAAAACTTTCAACTACAAAATTGTAGAGCACATCAAAATATATAACTTTGTAGTTCAAACTTTTTTCTAAAAGTGTATAAACATAGGTCAAATAAGCGAACAAAAATTTTATCTAATATCTCATGATCCGTGTATACTGACGTGGCGCAATCGCCACCATCCGCGTTCCTGCACCCAGGTGCGTTTGCACCAGGGGAGCCGGCTCCGTGGACGGATGCCTGATCGAGCAAATAATGTTTTTCTTTTCTCTCTTTTTGTTTAATTTGTAAAAAAAAAATAATAATACTAATTTGTAAATTCTGAAAAGCTAATATCTTACTGCCATAGATAGCGGCAACATTTAGCAAGTAGACTAATGGTGGGCAAAGCTAAAGGTGGCTCTTTCCGGTCTTATAATCCAATCCAAAAGGGATAAGTTCGAATCAAAGGTCTTCAGGGTAGATCATATTCGATCAATTCAATTAAATTAACAAATCCGGGTCGGAAATTGCATTGGTTGGGTCAGGTTCAGATTTGACTGATTTAGCACGATCTAAATAGAATGTGATGATTAGCCTTCTACTATGGAATGTGTCTTTGAGTGATAGAATCCAGCTCAGTTATGTTGTAAAAGATTATTTATAACTAATGATATTTTCGGACCGAATTGAGAATAAGATCCGTAAGATCACACCAACGACTTTCGGATCGAACGTTTTAATCAAAGTCAACGTTTTATATAGCATCTTCTAAGTTTATACCATTGATCTTGGTCAAAATATTCGAACCAAAGGTCACTGATGCGACTTAACGGATCTTGATTTTATCAGATAAACTATATTATCATTCTCCATTAGTGGAAATGTAAGTTTGTTTATATGACCATGTATAAATGATGGAGATATGTACAATATAATTGGACCTGGTTCTGCTGTAAAATACTTTTAATTACTCGTAAAGTACATTTTAAAGAATATTATGATGATGCAAGAGCCATTTTTACCGCATGTAAATTTTAAGTGACAGTATCACGCGAAACATCACTACAAGAAATTATGCATACGATAACAGACGAAAAGTATTGCTAAATTCTAAAAAACCGTTTCAAAAGCTTTTTCGAACAGTTTCAGGCTCCGTTACGGTAGCCGCTGTTACGAAAAGTTATAGAAACAGTTTTTTGATTTTTCAATAATGGTTCGAATAATATTGTTAAAACGGCTATTTAGCAATAGTTGTTGTATATAATGGCAATAGTTTCTAGTGTTGTGATAGCGGCTTATGGCTACAATTAAAGCCATTATTCGCAACACAGTTTTAGTATTACCAATTGCGAAATCAGTAATGATTTTTAGCCATTTTTATATTATTGCATGCAACATTAATTAATTGGTGCCAATCATACCAATTAAAATATTTTTAAAATATTATTATATCTTAAGTATAATACAATTTAAGTGTTGCTAAACATACATATAATAACATTCTAAACCACTATCCAATTTTTATTATTACATTTCTGTTGTGTTGCCATTAATAAAAATTATAACACTATTATAGTGTTGCCATTCGTACTTATTAGAGTAATTATTAACCATTTTCAAAAGTTAACAAAAATATATCTAATTTAACACATTTTTAAACTGTAGCAATATCTTTATTTGCAATATTTTTTTTTACATTACCATAATATAGAGCATAATATTTTTTTTACCATAACCAGGTGAGGCCGAGAATTAACATTTCTTTCATTTAATATTCTTATATACTAAATTCAAACACATCTAAAAAAAAGAAAATAATTCTTAATTCTAATATGATGCCGAATAACACTATCGTCGGATATAATGCTCTGTAGATCGACAAATAATGCTTGAAGCTCCTCCATCAACCGGTCATCATTATCATCATGATCATACCCAACGTCGCGGTCACCGGCTTTGTCGGAGCTCTACGACGAATTCCTTCCCTCCTCTTCTTCTACCTTGTCATCATGCTCTTCGCCATCCTCCTCTGCATCATAATCATGTTAAACAAGTTAAAAGACACTCTGCATCTTCCATTCAATCAAAAAAAAAATTAAAATCAATCATTTGAACGAATTACTAAATTAAAACATAATGAAGGATAGTTTGAATTATCGAATCACTAACTGTTCGTAGCTCAACGATCTGAAGGATACGTTTGATGATAATAGGGAATGGTAACGATTATGGTGGGTCAACATAGTTGAAAGGGGAAAGAGCAAACCTACGAAGGAAAATGAGGGAAATTTGAGAAGTAATTGGGCAAATTTAGGAAGCGATGGAGCATCCAAATTAGGATGGGTATTATTTGGTAAGGGATCAATCATCCCCATGAAATCCCTACTTGGTATTTCCTTCCCTTGAAATCGTTATTAGGGATACCAACAAGATCAAGATATTAATTTGGAAAATAATCTTATTAGAGATAAATGGGTTGAATCCATGGTTTAGCGATTTCTTTTTTTTTTTTTTTTTTTTGCCCATTATTTATTAGGTTTTCTAAAATTTAAAATAACTTTAACTAAAAATAATACTTAAAATGAAGAGGGCCAAGAAAAGTTTGCTACAGATAAGCAGAGTTAAGAAAATATAGTACTTATAAAAAGTTAGAACTTAAAATTCAAATTCAAATTTTCAATTTCAATTTTAAATTATAATACTTACCAATGACTCCAGTGACTATATCTTTCCATATGTGTGTCAGATGTTGATTGTAAAAATATTATTTTTCAACTTATTTTTAAATAAATTAAGAATTAATACTAGAATAAATTAATATTTATGAATTTGGATTTTGTAATAGGTTTCAAAATTTGAACGGTGAATTTGAATATTAAATTTTTGGTGAAGCTTAATTGGGTGCCTTAGCTTGCACAGTTTGAACTTAATCATCTCTGGCATTTCTCTCCGGCAATTTAATTTTCCTCTCTTTCTCTCGGCCTCTCTCTTTAACTTATTAGTTTTTAGGAATAGTTTAAAAAATATTATATATATACTACTATTGTTCAATAATATATTAATCAAGTATTGTTTCTTCTTTATCTTCTAACAACAAAATAAATAAGTGTTATCAAATATTATCTTTCTAGCAACACAATTAAAAGTATTATAGATAACCCACCTTTTTTGTAATATTATAAAAATTATATTATATTTTCAATAATTTTTTAAAATAATTAAAATAAGTGTTACCTAATATTTTTTTTTTAAGCAATAGATTAACAAATGTTTTTCTTCTCTTACTTTTTAACAACAGATTACATTAATATGATTTAATTTTTAACTTATAACAATATAATTTAGGAGTATTGTATTTCTTATTCTTTTAACAATAATTTATTGATGTGTTGTTAAATATAATTCTTCTAGCAACACATGGAAATAAGTGTTGCATATTTTTACTCATTTCGTAACAAATACTATAAGTGTTGTATATATGAAAACTCTTCCGCAACGGTTTGACAAATACTATAAATTGATATCATTTTACAATAAGTAATATTAAACTGTTGCAATTTTCATCATGAATTTAAAGTGGCACAATACTTTCATAAGTATTGCAAAATGTATTATATTATAACACTTTTATAACCGTTGTTAGCAAAGTGTTGCTATATGTCTAAATTCTTGTAGTGCATGCAGCAAAAATGACTCCCAAATAGTCCTACAATTTTATCTAGAGATGTACGTAGAGGCCTCTAACCAGCATCGATCGATCCCTTCGAGCATGGTCTCTAGCTTCACGGTCATGAACATGATCCGTCAAACCACAAGGCTGAAGCATGCATGCATTGTTGCAAACCACTTATATCGATACATGATCTTCTCAACATTGCACCAGCCACCAGTGGATGTGTGTTCCTTCAAATCTTCAAAAGACTTTCCTTGTTTATAAATATTGGTGGTGGACCATATTCTTCATTATCCACATCTCGACACCCCACTCTGCTTCTTCAGAATAAACAATTCCCCAATTGCCACCCCATCTCACCTATCATTATAAGTCCCCATTCGTCAACCATCTCTCCAGAATTCTCCACCATATACATTCTTCAAAACAATCTCTTCGCTCGCTAATTACCATAAACCCTAACCATGTCTGCAACTTCTCTAAACCACGTTAGATGTAGTGTGCTCCAAGTAATCCACTCCAGAAGGCTTTTGCTACAAGCACCTGTGGCAGCGGCTGCGCCTTCCGCTACAGTCGCTGCGACGACAGAGAGCAGGTTCGACGCCAACGTGGTAATGATCCTCGCCGTGCTCCTCTGCGCTGTGATATGCGCGCTGTGGCTGAACTCGATAGTCCGCTGCGCGCTGCGTTTCTCGGCTCGCATGGCGCTCGACGCCGACGCGAGTCCCACAGCGGCAAGAATCGCGCTTCTCGGCGCGAGAAGACGAGCGATGAAAGCGCTGCCGACGCTGGTTTACTGTGTCGGAATGAAGCTCGCCGGAGAAGGATTGGAGTGCGCTATATGTTTGTCGGACTTCACCGTAGGTGAGAACATACGCGTCCTGCCCAAGTGCAATCACGGATTCCACGTCGGGTGCATTGATCGGTGGCTGATCTCGAAATCCTCGTGTCCCACTTGCCGGGAATGCTTGTTTACGTCGCATCAAAAAGTCGCTGGTTGCTCGGGGAATGTCGCCGGCACCGGCGCAGGGCAGTCGGTGATTGTACCGTTGGATCCGGAAGGAAGGGTGCCTGATTATAGGTGAGAGACCGTGAGAGTTCGCAAGCTGATGTTTAGTTGTTGTAATTAATATGATTTGTTTTCATTAAGTGGAAAAAAAAAAGGAAAAAATCTTCTAATTTTGTATGTAGGTAGTTCTTGGTTTTTTTTTTTTCATTTCTTTTGGTTTTCCCCTTTATTTCTTTCGAATTTGATTCACATTACAGCTACTAGTGCCCGTTCATGAGAATTAAGTTTTAAGTTATTTTAAAAATATGCCGAACTATAATATTATCGATTTAATTGTATTTTACTGCTTTTTAATTTAAAATTTTAGAAATAACATTAAAGGGATATCTAAGGAGCAGCCAAGGAGCATAAATATCTCACAAGAACCGTAAGTAATTGAATATATATATATATATATATATATATATATATATATATATATTCTTTTGGTATGTGTACCTTAAGTTTATTTTCAATCCTACATCATCTCAATCGAAAACAAAATATTATAGTAAGTCCCTTCTAACTCGCACTTGATAGAGTTCAAACTCCTTATCTATCTGTCATAGGTAACATGCCATGGTCTTTTTCGGTATCTAATTTCTAACCAACTGATCTAACACTTATTGGTTAAATATATTTTAAAAGGTAAGTTTTTCTCCTTCTTTTGGAAATACTTTACAATATTCCGGATATAAGTTTTGATATTTACATCAAACTTACTAAAATTAAAATTAAAAATATTTTAAATTATAAACTTATTTTAAAAATTAAATATATAATATTGTAGTTCAAATTGTTTTTAAAGAAATATATATCATAAAATATCTTTAAATAATTATCAAAATTATTAGTATAAATATTAATTTGTACCTACTATGTCTGGAGGAAATGAATAAGGCAAGTCTAGTCTATACATTTAGAGCTGCATGCATCCCACACGTTTAATTTCAACACGCATAAATAACCTTTTTGCCGTTTAAAATATGCATAACCGTTTCCATTTTCCAAGACTTTTTAGTTTATCTGGAACAAGTATCTAGGATGTGTTTGGTTTCAGCTTTTTAGATAGCTTATAAATAGTAGATTATAAAATAATCTAATTTTAAGTTATAATCTGCGTTTGGTAAAATAGCTTATTAGGCAGCTTGTAGATGATAAATTATTAAAAATTAGCTTGTTCCCACATGCTACTTCCACTAGCATATGGCGACAAGCTGCTAGATGATAGGTACCCATTTACTAAAATATCCATCATCTATATATAAATTACAATATATGTCACTATATAATTCATATCATCTACTCCCTACGTTATTGCAGAGGCAACTTCGAAACCTTACCGCTGCCCTCACGATCCGCCGCCACGACCTTACTGTCGTGCCCCGGCAACCTCTCCTACCGTGACCTTACATTAGGCAACGTAATTAGAATTTAGGAATTATTATATATTTTTTAAATATTTGGAAGGTTACGAAATTATTATTTTATATTATAATTATTAATAATTTGAATGATATCAATTATATATATGAGTTAAGATACTATTTATGTCTTTTTTTGTCATTTTATAACTACCAGCTACATTAAGATATTTTATTTACCAAACACTTTTATAAGAATCAGTTAGATTATACAATCAGCTAGATATTATAAGGATCAGCTAGATAGATATACCAGCTGTACAAGTTAGATTTATTTACAAACTACCAGCCGCCGCCAAACACACCCCTAATGTCACATTAGATTTAAGCTAAGAATCTACTACCATTGGCAAGCTTCGAAACGAATGTTGCGATTCAGAAAAGCAGCGAATGTTAAGCTAAAAGATAATCCTAATGCGTTTAGAAATGGTGTCCGAACACAAAGTCTCAAGATTCTTCAGCGTCATGTAAGTAGACCTCTTTTTTTAAAAAAAAATCTTTTGAGTACTCTACCAAGATTTGGCATCCATCCCAACCAGGATATAACCACAAAATAGAGAACAAACGTGCAAGCTGCTATAGAAAGCAACCTATCTCAGAAGAATTGATGGGGTGTTTGGTTGGTATTTTAACCGCATGAAATGAAAATCGTAACTATCCATTCTGATTGTAGGTATTTGGTTGAGAGAATATTGGAATTGTAACCGTCTGGAATAGAAATGGATTCATGTTATTACGAAAATTCTGATTATCAGACTCTACCAGAATAGAGTTAGAAACTCCTTCTGCAATTTGATTCCGATTTCATAATATACCAAGCGTTATACAACTTGTGTAATTTCCAATTCGATTCCACTGTATTTCAATTTCGATATCCATTCCGATTCTAACGTACCAATCAAACATCACATGATATTATTCTGATCATTCAGATAAATGTTCAGCTATTTTGATCCCATTCGGCCCTGTGTTCGACCTACACGAACATTTTTTAGGAAAATGTGAATTAGAACCATGAAACCGTGATCTTTAATATACCATCTCTTCATTTAAAACAAGAGAATCTATTTTACTGAAACAGAAATGCTATTGTTCCGTGCCTCGGGATCTATAATTTACTGATTCCGAGACACGGAAAAATATAAATTGGACTATTTTTCGAGTTAAGCAATCAGACCGAATAGCATTATTCTTACTGGAAATGTCTTCTTTGGACATTCACCTATCTCTCTTGCAAGATACCATTTTTACGGATCCACATATCCTGACCAACGATGTAGCTAAGTAGCTTGCTTTTAGGCTAAGATTTTAATAAAAGATACAAACTAACACCATACTTTTCTTGCATTCCACAGCAACCCAGGTGCAATTATAATAGTTTCTTAGTAGAGAATAAGTAAATCTCAGAGCCTGTACTGCAAACACATGACTATGTGGCGCACTCATTTCCTTCACTAAGCAAAAAGCTTCTAAATTAGTTGTATTTGACACCATTAGAAAACCAACCATACAGAATGAAATTTTTTTAAAAAGAATGCTAAAGACTTTTCAATCAGTAGATGTTACAATCTAATTAGAAAACACAGAGTGATTCCAAAGCCAGAAACATCACAATATCTTTTATTTGATGGTAAGTTACATCATGTACCAATTTTCCCATTCATCTCTCGACAAACCATTCTATGATACTTGAGTGGCAAAGCAAAATCATTTTGTTGAGTAGTGAAAATATTTCTTAACAAAGACAACATACAATTAACAAATCAGACACCACAAAACAATGCCATGGAAGAATAATAAATATCTCATTGTACTAGCACCAGACTGAGCACCCTAAATGTTTGAAATAGGATGTCATGAGTGATAAAAAAAAAGTTACAAATACAATTGTGATTAAACAAAAAAAAAAAAAAGAGAAAGAAATCAACTTGCCGATCAGATTCAGTTAAGCCACAAAATCATAACTAGACAAGCTTACAATAATCTTGAATCACATACCACCAGAAGAGAACAGAAGCTGTTTACCAAAATAAGAAACCTAGAAGCACTTCCTGTGAACAATGGATGGGCCAGACTCATCATACTCTGTCTTAGAGATCCACATCTGTGCAAGGCCAATATACATGTACACATCAGGTCGAATCTAAAGTATAAATAATGAAAATATAGAATTTAACAAAAACGATTAGATTGTTAATACAATTACCTGCTGGAAAGTGCTAAGAGATGCAAGGATAGAACCACCAATCCAGACACTGTACTTCCTCTCGGGTGGAGCAACCACCTTGATCTTCATGCTACTGGGGGCAAGGGCGGTAATTTCCTTGCTCATACGGTCAGCAATTCCAGGAAACATTGTTGACCCACCACTCAGCACAATGTTGCCATACAGATCCTTTCTGATATCCACATCACACTTCATGATCGAGTTGTAGGTAGTCTCATGAATACCTGCAGCTTCCATACCGATCATGGATGGCTGGAAGAGGACCTCTGGACACCTGAATCTCTCAGCTCCAATGGTGATCACCTGTCCATCAGGCAACTCATAGCTCTTCTCCACAGCAGAACTGCTCTTGGCAGTATCCAACTCCTGCTCATAGTCGAGGGCCACATAAGCAAGCTTCTCCTTTATATCCCTAACAATTTCACGCTCTGCTGTGGTGGTGAAAGAGTACCCTCTCTCTGTGAGGATCTTCATCAAAGCATCTGTAAGGTCACGTCCAGCAAGGTCAAGACGAAGTATAGCATGGGGAAGGGCGTATCCTTCATAGATCGGAACAGTGTGGCTGACACCATCACCAGAGTCGAGCACAATTCCTGTTACGAAAAATTCTGGTTCAACTCGATTGTAAAATGTGTGGTATCAGATTGTAATGTTTTGAAAATAATTATTTATATTCTAACCAGTTGTACGTCCACTGGCATACAGCGAGAGCACCGCCTGGATGGCGACATACATAGCTGGCACATTAAAGGTCTCAAACATAATTTGAGTCATCTTCTCCCTGTTGGCCTTGGGGTTGAGAGGGGCTTCAGTCAACAAGATGGGGTGTTCCTCGGGAGCAATGCGGAGCTCATTATAGAACGTATGATGCCAGATCTTCTCCATATCATCCCAGTTGCTGACAATACCATGCTCGATTGGGTACTTTAAGGTAAGAATACCTCTCTTCGATTGAGCTTCATCACCTACGTAAGCATCTTTCTGGCCCATCCCGACCATGACGCCTGTGTGACGAGGACGACCGACAATACTAGGGAACACCGCCCTCGGGGCATCATCACCAGCAAACCCAGCCTGCAGCGAAAAATGAGACAAAGAAATGAGCATCACCTAAATATTTTTAAGACATACAGAGAATTAAATCTGCCATGTTAACGAACTATAAAGAGCAAACTTGCTAACCTTGACCATTCCAGTACCATTGTCGCATACAAGAGGCTGGATATCCTCAGCGTCAGCCATTTCTTAAATCTGCAATAGATGATGTTAATATATAAATTTCTTTCTTCCTTTCTCAAGGATAGCGACTTAATCCCTAATAATCAGATCTCACCAATTTTGAAGTTAATCCCCAATATCTGTGATTGTTTAGACAATGACAAAATCAGAATTATATTGTTTAAGCACGAATATCCAGCCATCTTATTTCTTTTCTTTGTTTTTTTGGTTTGGGATTAATAAGGAGAAACCATGCCCATACACAGCCTTGCACCGCTCGATCCCACATGACATGTAAACCAAACAAACCAACCTTCTTATTTCAAGATGCAGATAACATGATCTCGTGCAGTATCAAGCAACAGAAATATTTTCTCATGTCAAAACATCAAATTAACACTTAAGAAAAGAGATAATGAGATAATTAACCATACTGAGAGTCTTACAGGTATAGTTACAGAAATCAAATCTGAAGAAATTAAGCTATATAACATTGGACTAAGCTATGTCACAGAAGCTGAAAAGTCAACTCAATCTGTTATTAAACATTCTTGAGAAACACACTTAAATAGGTAAAGCTCATCATACACGACGAACAAACTTCTTATCTGAAATATGCAAAAAAATTCGGCAGCAGGTCCACTTTGTGAGCCTGCCAACCTACTAAACCCGGTATAGAACTAGCCCTTACATCACTATCGGACCCCTCGTGAGCCATGTCATCGTGACAAATTTGACCCGCATAGCACCATTGTGCTGCTCGTCCCCTAAGGGTCACATCTTAGGGGCTCATGCCAGTTGTACCACAGGGAGTTGAACAGCAAACTTCAATTAATTGCAAAAACAACATTACAGCCATCCTGTAAATGGCTTCCATCTACAATCACACACTTACGAGAAGACACATCAAACTAAAAGCCGAAATACGAACCACATTCTAGATCGTTACTTTAGTTGGAAAGATTAAAACGAAATTAGCATAGAACAGCCATCAACCTAAGCAATAAAAAAATTTATCCAACAAAAGCAACAACATCGTGTAAAATCAGCTCAAATGCTGAAATCTGCATTACAACAATTACAAATCCATAGAGCTACAGATCTATAAACTAGCATATCAGAGAGACGTATTGATGACGGTCAGACCTGCTGGCTGATGATCGGATCTACTGAGCGAGAGAGCGAGAAATATCCCTTCGCGTCGCCGGCGAAGCGAGTGATTTCTGTCGCGAGGCGAAGGGAATGGCAAGGAGTGAGAAGCGGGGCTCATGTAGCAGTCTCAATAATAAAATTAATTCGAAATTATGTCCACCATTTACTTTTTAGGAAAATATCAAAAGAAACTAGGCCCTGGTTGGGCCGGTGGGCGGGTAGTTGGGGGTAAACATTTGTTTTTAGGTTATAACATTCTGTTGCTTTATTGCTTTATAATTACAGGAAAATAGAACGGATTTACATTGCCTGTGCTATGTGCAATTTAACATAGGACCGCATTACTCATCCTCACCGAAAAAATAGAACCGTTCTGATAGAAAAACAACCTAATATTTTTGCTCAGTTCAGATATATTTCAGCAGTTTGCCTTGCCTTCTATATATATATATATATATATATATAGTTTGAATAAAAATATATCCGCATGTATATTAATTGCTTTGATTTAGTAAAATGGACGCGAACCAACCAAAAAGTATATCAGTTCGGTCGGGTCGAAATTATATTTGGGTCAACTTGGATGCACAATGATTCAGTTCATGTCGACCTTTTATAGTTCGGAACGGCCATGCACAACCCTAAATTAATATACACAATATAACTCATAGCTAACCAAATATTTGAATGAAAATTTTCGTACCACTCTGGAACTTTTTTATAAAGAAAAATAAATACGAATAAGCATACGCATGAAAATTTAAGCTATGTTAAAGTGATGGTTTAAGCCCTTTCCAAAAAAATAAGACTGATGGTTTAGGCCCGAGCTACCCAGATTTCCAGTGATGGCCGCACATGTCCACTTTTCCTTTGTTAAAATAATATAATAATAAAAATTATAAAAAAGAATAAAAAAAACTGTAGGATAAAATTGAGGAAAAAGGGTGGGGCAAAGTGCTAAAAGAAAAAGAAAATAAAGGGTCGAGGATGAACTGGCGTAGATAATTCCTTCAAGTAAAACAGATTATATGACGAACTAGTTTATTTTTTTTAATCTAATATGATATGACAAACGAAATATAATATTTAATAAAAATAATAATTAATTTATATAAACTTTAAAAATTAAAATTTTTATATTATTATTTATATATGAGTAATATAGGTATGTTGTATATGGGCAAACTAGTTTATTTTCAAAATACTAGAATCAATTGAGTCATGGGAGGTCTGTTAATTGGTCTAGAAATTGCATGGCGCGCGCTTGAAGAAGTGATTGATCCGGGGTTGGTGCCCTCGAAAAATTATCAGACCTCCCGTGATCAGGCACCCCGGATCACGTTCAACTAAACCGCCAGCTAAGCAATCCGAGAGATCGTCCAGCTCATCGATCCGCGACAACTCAACATTTACCGTCCATTTGAAAACCAAATCAACGAGGAAGATTCTTCCCCTCTCCAACTTCCCCAAATTTCGAATTCTCGCGCTCTCTCTTTTCGTCACTATAAATATTCCATCTACTGCTCTGAAGTCGTCGTCTCAAGCTGCGGTTTCCAGAATTTACTTCGACGTCTTTGCCTTCTCGATCGTTTTCTTCTCCTTCTAATGGCGCGCACGAAGCAGACGGCGAGGAAGTCCACCGGCGGCAAGGCGCCACGTAAGCAGCTGGCGACGAAGGCGGCTAGGAAATCTGCGCCGGCTACCGGGGGTGTGAAGAAGCCGCACAGATTCCGTCCAGGAACCGTGGCTCTCCGTGAGATTCGCAAGTACCAGAAGAGCACCGAGCTTTTGATCCGCAAGCTCCCGTTCCAGAGACTTGTTCGTGAGATCGCTCAAGATTTCAAGACCGATCTCAGGTTCCAGAGCTCCGCCGTGGCTGCGCTGCAGGAGGCGGCGGAGGCTTACCTCGTGGGACTTTTTGAAGATACTAATCTCTGCGCGATTCATGCAAAGAGAGTTACAATCATGCCTAAGGATATTCAGCTTGCTCGACGGATCCGTGGAGAAAGGGCTTGATCTGGGTTATATGAAGATCTAGCGTTTATCTGATGCATATGTATCTATCTTTTTAGTCTAGATTTAGCGGTTGAAGTCTTGTGGATCTCTCAATGTTTAAATATCTAATCAATTCCACTTTTTTCTGCCAAATCTCGTGCACTTTGATCCCCTTTTTGTTGGTTGGTTTCACTAATCTATTTGGTTGTGGTATGTATCGGTCTTTGGGTTGTTCCATATTCACTGATGAGAATACAATTTTTTGTTTTGTTTTTTACTTATTGTGGAAGATATATGCATTTTTTTTTTGGAAGTGTGCGCTTTTTCTTCAAAAATTGCCCAGTATTTCTTCCAGAGAGTGATTTCATTTATCTGAATCCAATGTTTGAGGGTTGTTTTTTTAAAAAAATAATAATTAATGTTTACAATTGTAGTAAGTATGTTGTTTTGAAGAATTTTGATGACGTTAGGAGGGGAAAAAAGGCATTTACTTGTACACGATGTAGTCTGTGTATTATGCTTGAGCTTAAATATTTTTGGCTGATTATTTTCAGGTATAGCTTTTGAATAAACTTCTGTCCAATAGTATTTTATGAACTTATTACATCATGAATGGTATGATTGAATTGTTGTTTCTAAGACCTCAGTCTTAGAAAGTAATGACATAAACCTACATTTGGCGAAGGTGAAGTTGGGAGATAGAATGATTTCTTGTGCTGCTACAAGTGCCTGAGGTTGGGCATCAAGCAACCACCTTAAGCTAATTGCAGCGTTTAGACTATAATGCATGCAGGATATTAACACATGAATTCGAAAGATGAGTTATGCTGTGTGAATTTAACTAGTGAAATTGCAAGAAAATCTTCCTATCGCCACAGTAAGAAAATCTTAGTCAGCCTTTCCTGTCCTCTGACAAGGTGAGGCATACAAATTGAATTACTTACTGTGAAGTCTTTGAACTGTGCACTATGACCATTGAAATGCTATGAAGTCTTTGAACTACAAACAGCACGTGGCCATCGAGTTCTAATACTATCAGGAAGCGGTGCATGCTGTGATGGCTCAGATGGTTGACTCGTATCTGAACTGCTCTATTTGCCACTGATATTAGCGAAGAACTCCTCTTGAGTCCACTTTGGAGGAACACAAATATTAAGCTTACAGAGCCTTCGTCTCTGTGCAGGGCTCTCACCTCCAGATGAAGCATTTCCATTCAATACAAGCATAGCAATTCCATTAAAATGGTAGAGATCAAATACTTTTTTACCCATCAACTCGCTAGAATCCTTAAATCCACTGGAGTTTTTATCCAACTCTAGAAAGGTCTGCCAGAACTCGCTCCATACAACGATAGCTGAGAATGTTTTTTTTTTTTGAAATTGTCAGTCGAGTTAACCGTGCTCGGTAACGATTGCTGAGAATGTGAGATTCTGTATCTTCTCAGACGGGAAATGTATGTTACATTCCTTGAGAACCAGATGGAATGTCTTGATGCTTATAAAACCACCACCACCACTATGGTCTTGAGCATTAAATAACTTTCTGATCTTTGACTCATGTTCATCAAGCTCATTCTCGTCTTGCACGGAGGTTTCAAGGGCGAAAAGAACGGTTAGTGGGATTCACTCGCTTCCTACAACTCATATGGACCACTTTGGGCGTTTGGGATGTTGGCCAACTTTGCAGACGCTGAGGGATTTCAAAAGTGTTAGGAAGCCTACCTCCACACTCTTTGTATGCCTTTAAGGAACAGCTTGCCCACAGAGCAGTAAATTCACAAATTTCCTGTGAAAGAAGGTCAACCGTAAATTAGCATATATCATGATATAAAGAATTTGGGAAAGTCATAGGCTTACCCTGCAAAGTTCATTTTACTTTAAGACTTGCAACATCTATTTCTTAGCTTTGAAAAATTGGATGTACACAAGTTCAACGCCTGTACTAAGAAGCTAAAGATATCATCTTCAGATGATTCAGTTCTTCAGAAATTCTAAAATGACTATTGCTCTAATTTCTCACGCAAAAAAACAGAAGACCAAGGCTCCGGTTCCAAAGTGTCACCAAGGAGTCCTAAATTAAGCTTCATCAATTCTTTAAATCACAGGAAGTCAGCTATCACCAGCAGAATGTACCTGGGAAGCATGCCCAAAGGGTGCAGTTAGCAGTGGAAGACTAGGGTTGTCTGCTTGAATGGCATTCTTCACAGAGCAATAAGCTTTATAACTTCTTGGGATAGAGATGGAATCAATAATAAAACTAGTATATGAGATAAATTGATCAGTTCTGCTATATGAGATAAAAGAACAATTTGATGCCGACAACTTAATTTGTCTTATTTTAAGCTTCACTAATCAATGGCAGTTTGCAATTCAACTTCAATCCCCATTTCATTAGCAAACACTGGCTTTACTTAGGGCGCACAAAAATCAAGTGAAATACAGTCACGAAGTATTACATGATGAAGATTATAGGAGTGCGCAAGTTAGCTACTGGAGTGCGCAAGTTAGCTACTGAAGATGGAAAATAAACTTATTCTGCCCCCGGAATGTCAAGCTAGACTGCTTAAGAGGATAAATAGGCATACCAAAGCTCGCATTATAAGTGCAGAAATGAGGAAAAACAATTCCCCATTCAGCTCTGAAAAGCAGGAAGTTCAGCCATCAGCCAGCCCATCAAAAGGGGTGCGGCTCACTTGCTTTCGCACGCAGGAAGCAGAAAACCGACGGCCCAGATCATCCGATCTAAATAATCAAAATATCGAACACTATATTAAAATAATAATCAAAATTTAAGTATGTAATCTGGACCGCTCATTTTTCTGCTTTCTACGAGAACGAGCCGCACCCATCAAAAGCAGTACTTTGTGAAGTGTATGTTTTAATCCTCACAACCTTTTGTAAATCTGAGGCAGAAACCATATGAACGAAGCATATCGAGACTTTAAATAGCTTTTTAGGTGGTAAGAATCGAAGCATCCCAAGACTAGAAGCTGAACCGTCAAGATCAAGGTATTAAGTGAGCTCTAATCTTCCTTTTACAGCCTGTGTTATACATAAACTTTACAAGGCAGAACTAGTACACTTGATAGGTCGGTCATGAGACCCATATATATAGAATAAAATGCGAAGCTGATGTAGGCACCGAAGGCAAAAGAGTGCCCTTCATGGAAGCCAGAAGAGGTCGGTCTTTTTAGAAATGAAATAGGGTAGATTCTGCCCTGTTACTTGGATTTGTAATATTTTATCACAACATATCGACCATTTTTTTTTTCTATTGTCACATTCATGTGCTTGGAGCTGCTGACAGTTTGTTGTGCTCCAACAGTTATTACTTGGGAAGGATAAAACCACTATTTGCACTGCCAAAATGAATTAGATACGAGTAACAAAATTTATATATGAAATATTACGAAATTTCCATAGCAATGATCTAGAAATTACGATGACCGTACCAGACAAGCATGTTGTAGCACCTGTTCTTTTGATAAATATGAAAATAGCAAGAATTAGCCTCGTTCTAAAAGTTTTTCGTTATCACTTCAGCTTATCAAAAATTTGGCATTTTAATCTAAACCGTCAACACTTGCAATACAACAAGAATAACACGTCGGGCCTGCAACTTAAGTGTCTATTAATCCTTGCGAGTTTTGTCCAAAAATATTATAAATATACTATATTTATATCAACTCTCATAAAAAAATTAATTTTTTTTCAATAATTTAATTATAAAATTAGTATAAATGAGTAGATATAAGTATTAGAAAATTAAAAATATCATTAAAAGTTAAAAATAATGAAGAATTATCATATATGCACATTAGGTGAACGATATATCGAATTGGTGTAAAAGACCTGTGTCTATAGTTATAAATTAATATACGGTGTATAGTTTAGCGCATTGTGTACCATTAGCGAGGGGCGAGTACATTTAACGGGTCGGATGACCGCGCTCCAACTGCAGCACCATCGCTGGGAATGACCGCCGCCGCCGCCACCTTCCGGCGAACCACATCTCTCCTCTGCTTCCTCTATAGGCCGCCGCTACTCGCAGCCGCGATCCCCCGCTTCCGCGGCCTTGCGGTGTGGTCTTCAACCAAGGATCCCGCTCTTGAGTCTGCTCTCTCCCGCAACCGCCGCTGGATCGTCAACAACCAGATCAAGCAACAACTTCTCCGCTCTCCAGACCATAGCGCCGCTGTCTCTTCCCTCCAGAAGAAATTCAAAACCCTAGATCTCCAAGGCCGCGCCCTCAATTGGCTCCAAAAATATCCCTCGTGCTTCCAAATTATCCCTGGCGACGGTGACGGCGACGGCCAGATGTTCACGTTCTCAAAGCGCATGGCTGCGCTTGTCGATGAAGAGCAGCGAGTTCTAACCGCGCAACACACTGCAATTACTTCCCGCTTCACCAAGCTTCTAATGCTGTCCAGACGACGAAGAATTTCCATCCCCAAGCTTAATCTTATTAAGCGATCTATTGGACTCCCCGACGATTATCTTATCTCAATTGTTGCTGCAAACCCTGATATCTTTCGCATTGTTTCTCATACATGTCGCCGCAGCTCCATGGAAATTGAACTACTAAATTGGGACTCTGATCTTGCAATCTCTTCAATTGAAGCGTATGGTCATCAGACACCGCAGTTCAGATGCTCGCTACCGAGTACTTGGGTCAAAACTATAGAAAAATTTGAGAAATTCAATTCTGAAACCCCCTACATTTCACCATACAAGGACGATTGGTCTGTGGAGAATGAAAAAGCAGTGGTAGGGATGGTTCATGAGCTGCTCTCATTGATGCTGTGGAAAAAGGCTTCTATAATTAAGCTTGAGCATTTGAAGAGGGAGTTTGGACTTCCAGAGAAGCTGAATATGCTGCTTCTGAAGCACCCATGTATATTCTACGTTTCTAATAAGTATAAGATTTATACTGTAGTTCTGAGGGAGGCATATAACGGATCGGAGCTGATTGATAAGGATCCAATAGTGATGGTGAAAGATAAGTTTGGAGAATTGATGCAGGAGGGTTTGCATGAGCATAATAGGAGGAGAAGGGAAGTAAATATGGAGAAGAAGAGGAAGAAAGGGGAGGTTTTTTTAAGTAAGAAGAGAGAGGAGGATGAAGAGGGTGAGACATTGGGCTTGGACAGTGTTGAGAAGAGGGAAGAAAGGAAGAGGTTTTATAAGGTTCTATTTGATGAGAAACCTTAAGCAGTTCAAATAAAGGTTAGTACTGCAATACCTTAACTTTATATTTGGAAGTTACAGAGGCCTTGTTAGACTACATATTGCACCAGACTTATCTAATGATAGTAATCTTGAATCTCCTTTTTTTTTTTTGGGGTAATATGATTCATGCGTCTGTTCTTATTCATGTTAGTAGTCCTTTCTAGCAGCAAGGGTAGATATGCCTCTTAGTTGATTACATTTTCTTCTGCATAGTAGAATTTCAAATTGCATTGCTGTGATGTTTTTTTTTTCACTTTTTTTTTTTTAGTAGTGTGTGGTCTGAATCGCCTATTTTTGCTTGGTATGCTGAAAAGTAAATAAGAATATTATACCATTCCTATTCAAATCAGAACTGGCTCGCTAGACTGTCTCAGACTCTCAAATCAGTTTTGACAAGGTGGGGTTTACACCTTGAATTTCTATATTAATGAATAGGTCAATGTTGGACCTGATTTTAAGGGTCATCTGCTTTCATCAATTAGTCACTTTTCCAATATATTTTGTCTAGTTCTCCAAACCCGGTTATGAAACTCTTTCGCTTAGATTTGCATTTGCATTTGTTTGCAGTACCTATGTGACATTCAACGCAACAATTAACACAGGTTAACTTTTGCAGCTTTTCACCTGCACATGATTTCAACAAAATATCACATAGACCTTCCAATCACATAGCAAGTTTCTTGTGTGGTTCCCATGATCATCTTTCTGATCAAACAGACAGGAATTCGATTCAGCATCCTTGCGATTTATTGATTATAAGGTTAGTCCTCCTTATCACCTGATCTTAATTAATCAAATAATGGACTGTCATGCATTTAGTAATTTCATTTTATATCATGTATTTATTGATTTGATGCCTTTCCATTGAAGACAGGGTTTTGGCAATAGTGCGCCTATCTATTCTCAAGAAGAAAGAATGTGATGGCCCCTTTGTTTATCATGGATACATATAATTCTTTCTCAAATGGTGCTCAGTTGCTTCTGTCCTGAATAGCCTTGCTATTTAGCATCCTGTTTAACATCCCAATTAGCGTGCCTCGTGCCTCCTACCGTTTACGGTGGGGATGAATGCAAATTACAGGTTTGGGGTTGGATGTCGATATTTTCTTCATGAACTTGTAGTTTGGGAATCGGGAGATGATGAAGCTAAGAAAGTCGAACAACAGTACCACCCGAACTGAAAGTTTTTGGATGAATTGCCTAGAGAAAAAATCACAAATTCGGGACTGGAATGGAAGTTTTTAGGATGGACTTGTCTTAGGTTTCGATCGAAGTAGCACAATAATAAGTGTTACTTTTCTGATTTTTTGGCTGCATTGATATTCTAAGATGATTTAGCGGCTTGTTTAAATTATAGAAGATCATGTATTAGAGATTTTCATTGCTATGTATCGAGTCCAGTATGTACGCTCTATCAAGTATGCAGAAAACACAAAAAGGAAGGGTGGCGAGCAGTGGACTTGAGAGAATATAGGAGTTTTTGGGAGAAGATCGAGATTTGGAGGCTTCGGGGAAGCGGTGGCCCATTCGCGAATGAGCAGAAATGAAGAAGAACGTAGGCATATGTAGCCTCTGAAGGTGCTCATCACGAGACTCTTTAAAGAGAGGTTAAAAGGGTAAATTGAATATCAACTCATACATATTCAAGCTATTTTAAAGTCAGCATTTAGATTCACATTCCTACCTGTATCAAAATTTGGCTATTATATAAGTCTTTTTAAAAATTTTGAAATTTTTTTTTATCTATAATTTCTGTATTAAATTTTGTTTATCTCATTATTTTATTAATAACATATATTTTGTTCTTAATAGGTAAAAAATATTTGTTGTTTGTTAACAAGAAAAAAGATGGATTTTGCCATAAATTTTTTGCTTTGCAAAATTTGAGCAAATCAATACTTTATAAAAATATGGAGTTAGTTTAGCAGAATTTTTTTGCTTGTTCGAAATATTTGTTTAGTTCGTCTTAACATTTTATTAATTTGTCCATAACATGCTTGTTCATAGGAATATTTTTTTTTTTTTTTTTTGTAATTAAGAATTTATATTAGCATCAAACAATGTTTACATCACCAGCCTTAGAAACTGAATACAGGACCCCAAACTACAAAATATATTGAAAAAATATGAACTCTAAATCACATCTTCTCGTTTCCAAAACATTATGAAGTCCATATCCATTGAGGTCTTCATTGAAAGTCCATATCCATTGAGCACAAAATATCCAGACCAGTTCTTCTAAAATCTGCTACAGTCTCATCTACAAAAACAGTTAACAAAAGCAGCAGTATCCTTTCTAGATTTCAATCAACACAAGTAAATAACACAATGTTTATCTCAGTACACACACATTTCAGATTTATAAGATACTAGATCAGAAAACTAAAGGTCTATTAAAAACACATTATTAAGTGAGGGAAACAGATAAAAGAAAGAAAGTAATTTGAGGATGGCATTTTCAAAACAATTAAGATGTCAATTAAGGGATATTTTAATCCAAGAGGAGATAACATCCGGGTCTCGGCTCTATCTAGTCTTACTTAGGTAATCATGGAAGTAAAAGCCCTTTTCTAGAGAGCACCCACATAATCTCCAAAACCCTTTTTAGGGAAGATACTATCCGATTTCATGGACTTCGAATACTCGGGACTTAATTTTATCAAAACAAGTGTGGAATCACACACAACTTCATCTTAATTCAACAACATTTATATCCATTTTTTCAACCAGACTTTTAGTCTAGTGCCCACATCAAAATCAAAATCTTTTAAAAAATCTTTATGGGAAACTAATACTCGGGTTCTTACATCTAACCTCTTGAGAAGAAGCTAAATACATCAAGATTAAACCAAGCAAGGGACAAAACCATAGACACTAGGATTAATAACTCTTCTTCAAAGAACATCCCAAAATAAAGATCTTGACCATAATTTAAATGCCATCCATCAAAATATTTCCAAACTCTTAAACTGTTCAAAACACTTAATAAGCATGAGGATCTAGATTTCATCATTTCCAAAAATAAAACCAAAACCAGAAAATTAGAAAACACAGGGACAAAGAGTAAGTGTGTGTTACTCACCCTCTATCAGCCTTTCTATTTTCAGACATGCTTTCCCCTATCTTTTTCAAGCTGAAAGAAACAGTTCTCTCCATTAATGCAAACCAAGGTTTCCTCAGCAGTCTTGTTTAAAGAAGTATTCTCAGGCAGCCATCTTTCGATACTTTCCAAACTTGCGAAACCAGAATCTTTCCACCAAACCTAGTTTCAGCAAGTTTTTGCATTCCTCTCTAAATTTCCAAACCAATATTTCTGCACAAAATCAGGGAAGTGTGTAAGTCTCAGCATAATATCAGATTTGATTTTAAGAATTGTGTGTTCTTTAGTGAGGCAGTTTGCTTGGAAAATCTTGATATTTCTAGCCCTCCATATATGATATATGGTTGCTGTCAGTGCCACTCTTCTCATACGGGCTACACTATTATTCCCTTTCATTTTTTGGATTATCCAAATTGCATGACTACCCCAATGTAAATTGTGGGGTTTGATACCAATCCAATAGCATATAGATAACCATATTTGAGAAGAGAAACTGCATTAAAAAAATAGGTGGTCAATGCTTTCCTTTTCTTCACAGAAACTGCATTCCAAAGGGAGAAATCCCCCTCCTTGCAAGGTAAGTTCTTGTAGATATTCTTTTTTTAAAAACAAGCCAAGAGATAAAGGAGTGTTTAGGAATACACCTGGAATCCCATACAATTTTAGCCCATTTTTCTTTTGGCTTGGTTCCCTGCAGGCAAAGATAAGCAGTTTTTATAGAGAAAGTTTTTCCAGGGACCCAAAGTACTTTATCTTCACTATCATTCAAAGTGATAGAGTTTAAAGCCACATTTAGATCAGGGATCTTTTTGTAGAGATTATTAGGGATTCTCCAACCTCCCCTTCTATTCATGTTTCTAACCAAAATATTTCTATTAATTCCAAAAGAATCAATCTCAGCATCGGAAATAAAATCAGAGAGAGGTCCAATAGATAGCCAATTATCATACCAAAAATTTGTATTTAATCCATTACCAATTTGGACTTTGAAATGAAATTTAAAAAACTCTCTTATTTTCAAAATTTTCCTCCAGCACCATTCATCATTTGGAGATACATGTACCTGCCAGAATATTTCAGTTACAGTATTATGATAGAAGTTGATAATACTATAGTAGTTTGTAATATAAATTAGGTATTAGAGTTATTTTTGGAGTATAGTTTCTGCGAGTTTTGAAAAGTATTAAATTATTTGATATTATACAAAAAAAAAAAAAAATAGAATGAAAAATGGGAGTGGAAAACTTGAATTATAGGACCGGAAAGACTGACCTGGAGCAATTGCTTTCCCCGGCGAGCATCCACCTGACTCGTTCTGCCAGGGATACCTGATTTATATTGTTGATTGGATTAGCATATATCTAACGTAGTTCGTGCGGTCGTTATTTTTCAAAAATAGAAAGAAATAATATCATATAATTCCTTTAATTTTTTTCCCGTTCTTTCAAATAAGTCTACTAATAATATATATATATATATAATATAAAATAAATAGATTTTAATATGCTCTTGAATATTTTTAAAAAATATTCTTACATATTATTTACTGCTTCTAAGTTTTTTATTGATCATTTAAAATTTTTGGGTCTCAAAATATATATTTTAAAATATTTTTGAAAAAAATTTGGAATACGAAAAGTGTAGATGATATCAAAATCTATTTTTTATATTAAACTTTTTTTTTAAAAATAAAATATGTATGTATACATGTTTTGGAGCAATTTTTGTAAATTTTTGAAAAAAAATCAAAAGTTTATTTGATAAAGTTGTGCAAAATAGTAGCTTTTTGGATGAAATTCCGAAAGAAAATGTTATTTTTTAGAAAATAGTAATAATTCTGACACAATCAAATTGCACAGAGTATATAAGAATATGTATCATGTATATTCTAATACACTTAATGTAATTTTAATTATAGCTGAAATTTTAGTATTTGATATATAGTAGTGCTTTTTTAAAAAAGAAAGAAAAAGAATTGAGGGAAGTGACATGTAACTTAACTCAGCTCGAACGTTGAGCCCATACATTCAATTCCAGCCTCTTATTGGAGAACAATTTATAATTATTTTTTAAAATTTTTGATGAGATTTATAATTTTTATATTCAGAATTTTTTTAAAAAATACTTATAAATAGATAATTTAGGGCTCGAAAATATAACGGATTTAAAGGATTTTAAAACAGTCTTTAAACCCGCTTCAAATTTGTTAAATTTTGGAGTCCCAAAATATATTTTTAGAAGTATTTTTTGAAAAAATATTGAACACGAAAGTTATAAATATCGTCAAAATCTACAATTTTGATGTTATTTTTTTTTAAAAAAATACTTCTAAATAAATATTTTTAAGACCGTTATATGGAGTGATGTGGTGTAACCGTTACACCCAAGAATCGCTCCTGATTAGAAACGAAGCATTTTGTGCCTCTCAGTCCCCGCCTAAAATCATTATTAGAACACTTCTTTTTTAATAAAAAATGAACACTTTTAAAAGAGAGATTTGCAAATCAGTCATCCTATTTCAACAGTCGCACATTTGAAAATGCGAAGACGCGCAACGTGACAGTGTACACGCGCCGCTACGTCAGTGTGAAACATTTTTCTTGGAGCTGAAATATAAACTGCGAAATAGGAGAATGATACGCAAAAGTCCCTCTAAAATATGATGAATCTTAAAGTCAACATTTAATTTGTCTCGTATCTTTCTGACTTGAATTTTTTTTTTTTTTTATAAAAATCAGAATAGATGTTTAATATACAATTACTTGGCACTATAATTGCAGGACTTATTACTTATTACAAATAAAAAATTCTGTTGAGAAATCGGGGAGATAATTCGGGTATAACAATATTGGGGATCCAAACATTACTCGTTATATAAAATTAAATACATTACGAATGGAATATCTCTATGATATATATATATATATATATATATATAGTGTAGATATTTCATTCATAATGTATTAATTTTATTCGATCAACAAATAAAAATATAGATATCAACGATATATGTTCTGTCAGGCGAAAAGTTTTATCCATTATTTTATATAAATTAAAAAAATTATCTTATTCTCTTAAAAAATATATAAAAAAGTAATTCGCATGTTTACAGATAATAATGCTTATATATTGAGAGAGATGAAGCTGAAATATACATATAACGTATTATTAGATGCACGAGATCTCGTATCGGCTCAGCTTAGCATGCACACCATTCACAAGCGCCACGTGTTACTATATGATACATGAATCCAATTTGTTTCATGATCATGGAAATCGCGTTAATAATTACATTAATTTACGCAGATAATTACCCACCTGAAAACAAAATCAAATTAACAGAATATATTTGAAATTCGAATAATACTAAGAAAATTACACGTCTGATAAGTTTGTTAGTTAGCTGTCCAAGGCTGAAAGAACCCTAAAAAACTTCGTATCTACCTCACGACCAGCTCAGGGATCCCTCTATATAGAGTACTATAAATCCTCCGTAAATAACAGTTTTAATATCGCTAAAATTCCAGTATTTTTTCAAACAAATTAACCTCCAAATCTTTCTCGCAACTTCAATCTTTTGAACCAGATATATATCGTATATTATATCATTTTTTTAATCCTGCAGAAGCCATCTCCCTAGGGTTTTTTCTGAGTTTCAAAAGATCGATCAAGAGCTATTTTGATCGATAGATTGAGAATAATTGGAAACCTCAGGGAGATGGAGGGGATGAAGCCGGCGGTGGCGATGGTTCTCGTTCAGATGACGTACGCCGGCGTTAATTTGCTATACAAACTCTCCCTCAACGATGGCATGGACGTTAAGATTCTCGTCGCTTACAGATATCTCTGCGCCACCGTCGCGTTAACGCCGTTAGCGTTCTTCATGGAAAGGTATCTTCGTTCTTGCTAAATTCGTAATCAATGCGTGCAGAAGATGGATCTTGGATAATTTCTGATTCGATTTTAACTAAACATCATCAAATTTGTTTTTTTTTTGTTGAGAAATCTGAGGTGGATAACCACCACAGTGCAACATCATCAAATTTGTTATTGTTTTTAATGGCAGAAGAACACGACCGCCATTAACGTTCAAGGTTTTGATGGAGTCGTTCCTCTGCGGGCTATTTGGGTAAGCTCTGCATGCCTAATTCTTCAAAACCTGATAATTTGGCTCTTTTTTTTTTCTGAACGTTTTCCAGAAAATGGTGATTACACCAGGAGATTTCTAGATTACAAATCTCATTTTTAACTTTCTATTTTGCAAATATTTTGCAATCTTTTTTTTCCCTGATTATGCTTTGTAATTGAATGGCATTAGATATGCTATGTGTGAAATCCTCTAAAATAATATCTAAATTAATAAGGTTTCTAGATTTTTCACCCTGTCCTTGAGAACTCTGGAACTGTCGATACTTAAATTGAGTCGGATCATCCTGCAAACGCAACTTTCCTTTTTATAGAGATCATATGTGTTACAGTCACCCAGTGTGTTGCAGCCAATGACTTATTTATGTGTTGTTCTCAAATTATCTCAAATAATTATTTTGTTTCAGTCTTAAAGTTGCATTACGATTAATGATTTATATATAGTTCAGAAGGTTTTGTTGTTGTATACGGTATGTAAAATTTTTGTTCGGGAAACAAACTTCCACACAATGGCGGTAATTTTAGCTTACGGGTCAACATTTTGGGCTCATAAATCGGCGAATCCAAAACTGACCAAACTTGAAATTGTACTCTAATCAACTAATCTGAACATGACCCAACCTGATCCAAGTAACCTGATAACCCAAAAAAACGTAAAAGAAATTTCTTATCCGAACTTGATTAAAAAAAGGGGATCAGATTGGACGTATTTGGATTACAGATAATTAGAGCAAATGTATCTCAATTGGGTTGGGTTGATCGGGTAACCCACCTGACTCAATTCAAATGAGAACGAATCCGGTCAATATATTGACCCAAATGGGACCTTAACCCCAAATTTCCTTGACCTGAATCCAAATTTTTCCGACCGGTTCCGGTACGCCGCCTATGTTAATTTGCTGTTGTTCCTCAGTTTAAGGAGAGAAATTTCACGAGGCAAGTCAAAAAATAAAAGTTGATGGAGATGGAAAACTGAGACCTAATATTAGGTATATATATAAGTTAAGATTTGCTTGGGTAGGTTTGCATGTGAAATCAATCATGGTCTTTCTGTATCTAATCCTCACGAGAATATCTATTTACTCTTGTTGGCAACCATAAATACATATACATTTATGATTTATCACCACAAGGAAAGTTCCACTTAGCTTACTTCCGTGTAGGGTGGCGATAACCGTAACTCGCACGTGTGATAGAATAGTACCCGTTTTTCCCAAAAAAAAATAGAAAAAAAGCTTACTTCGCTATCGAAGGAGGGCCAGATAATCTACGATTCATAAAAGCTATTATTCAGAGAACCCTAATACAATCAGAACAATATATAATGCACTAAAATATATATTATATATATTTTGATATATTGTGTATGACTCTAATTGTATTAGAAGTTTTAATGAATAGCAGTGCTCCTATGATTTTTTCCTTCGAGAGCCAACTTCTGGGAGGTAGATATTCAGTAGGCAAACTTGATTTTACTAATTTTAATCAAATCAGACATATTTTTAAAAGGCAAATTTAAGGCTTACAGGAGTCTAAATGGTTACTTTCTGAACAAGGTAATTACATCATTGGTCCCTAACCTTCTGATAATCTTCTAATCTAGTCATATTATATAAAAGATCCTAATAAATTTCAACCAAATTCTTCTATTTCAAGATAATAAATATGAACTCTTACTATGTAAATAAATTTTTTGATATAACCCAGACTAGACTCGACTCTTATTAGACACAAGTAGGGATAATCTTTAAGCAAATTATATTATTTCAAGATAACAAATATTAACACTTATTAAATAAATATTTTTTTTATATAATTGCTTGTAGTTTATATTAAGATCTTCAATGTTATGTTTCATTTTTCATAAAAAAATAAAAGATATATCAGATAGATTTACGATAATATTGGGTTGAGATTATTTAGTTTTTATTCCTGAGGAATTGAGAATTATAAGGCGAATTAACAATCTTTTTTTGTTATTTTTACAGTGGATTTCTAACACAGAACCTGTACATAGCAAGCATGAGGTTGACCTCTGCGACATTTGCCTCCGCCATGTCCAATCTTGCTCCGGCGATCACGTTCATTCTAGCCGTTCTATTTGGGTATGTCAAGACTCTCCTGAAGCAACTGACTGTAAAATTACTCTAAAGTACATATTTATAAATATGTTTTTAAAAAAAATTAGATACGGGTGTGCTCTATATCTTTTATTTTCAAAAAATATTTTTATAGAAATTTTAAATATATATTTGGGCTCTAAAATTTTTGCGACTAGTAGAGACTTTCGAAGCCTTACAACAATTGTTTAAAAGGATTTTAATATAAAAATTATAGAGCACAATAAAACTTTATTTTGTAAGTATTTAAGTTTTTTAGAAAATACGTACATATATATTTTAGCTTCATTTAATAATCATTAAAAAAAACAAGGGTCTGTTTGAGACGAAGTTACAAAATCAGAGACTGATTTATCATTTTTTCCTTTTTCAAACCTATGTAAACCAGGTTGGAAAAACTTGGGATTAGAAAGACACATGGGCAACTAAAGGTTCTTGGAACACTTTTGGGTATCGGTGGAGCAATGTTACTAACATTCTATAGAGGAGTGGAACTAAATTTGTGGTCGACGGGCATTGATCTTTTGAAAAAGCAAGGCCCGGAGAGTGTCCAAGCTACCCAAAATCCAAGAGACCGCGTCGTCGGATCTTTACTAGCAGTAGCTAGTTGTTTGGCCTATGCAATGTGGTTAATTGTACAGGTTAGTTTTCTTCGTCCTTGAGCGCTCCAATAATATCAAGACGTCAGTTTTGTGCAAATCAGGACCAAAACGGTCGATGGCAATATTTTTATTTTCTATATAAGAGATGTGAGATTCATAGGTTAATTTCAACTCCTATAAAAGAGAAGTATTTGAGGATTACTTGGTGTTTAAGCAGGCTAAGATGACTAGGATTTACCCTTGCCCGTACTCATGTACGGCGTTGATGTCCCTCATGGCGTCGATCCAAGGAACAGTATTTGCACTTTGTGTCGTCCGGGACTGGACCCAGTGGAAACTAGGGTTCAACATAAGGCTCCTCACTATAGGCTTCTCGGTAAGCAATCGATCGTTATCAAGGTCCAATGATTTTATTTTATTTTTTTTTTTAAATTGTAACTACATAATAATGAATTATCATGAATTATATGTTCTCTGAACAGGGAATAGTGGCATCAGGGATTATGTTCACTGTGATGGTCTGGTGTATAGAGATGAAGGGGCCTTTATATGCCTCGGTGTTTCAACCTCTGATGCTTGTGCTTGTGGCCATTTTGGCCTCTCTTTTCCTAGATGAGAACCTCACCTTAGGAACGTAAGTTATCAACTTAATGGCAAATTGTCTATGATCACTAGCATTACTATGAATATAACAGAAAGAATTCCTAATATATTCTCATCAGTCCTGGAGCCTAAACCAAAAAAAAAAAAATTCTCATTACTCCTACACTTGCTGTATTAGAGCATTCTATTAATATAATTATCTTGGTGATGTCATTTGCAGTATACTAGGAGCAATTTTGATAATAATAGGGCTCTACATTGTTCTATGGGGGAAGAGGAGAGAAGCCGCCGGGCGAGCACCAGAGAGAATAGAATCAGCAAGAGGATCAGTAGATGTAGTTATGATCCCGGGAACCACCATCGATTCCCACATAAGTTCATCAGAGGTGGCGCCGGATGTTGAACAGGAAGTAGGAGAGGTAGCAGAAGAAAAGGTCTAGATCCTTTTCTTTTCGCAAGATTTGATCTCCTTTCCACTCATGCATCACAAGAAAGAAGGTTTCATATTAGCTATATATATCTTGTAAAGTTGGAAAAAGAAGATTTCGATATCGTGCTTCAATAGGAGCCTCAGATTTGCAAAGCACTTTCAATTTAGATTGATTTAGAATCTTCCAGTATATCTCCTTGTTGAATGGATAATACAGATTAGTAGCTTAGACTATTATCTTTATGTACTATATATTAACATTTTAGTAACGATATAATTGGTAGTTTAAAAGTTGCCAAAAAAAAAAAAAAGAACCTTGATGTTGTGCTATTTCTTCACATGAGTAATGAATCATTGTAGTCTTTATGGAAACAGGGATAGAATATCTTAGAAAATTTTGAAATATATTCATATAATATCAACTAAGAGCATTAATGCTCAATTTTTAACATAACTGTAAATTAAACATTATTTACAGATGGATCTTTTTGGTTTTCCTGGATGTATTCTTTTGCGTCTTGCGTCGTCGTTGTGCATGGTGAGAATTCCTTCCTTTTTCCCCACAGAACGCTGTATAGTCCTCCAACCATCAAAATGCCACCCAAAATGCTGCAATCAATTTTAAAAAAAAAAGAAGATTATTACTAGAATTATGATTTCTCGAAAATGTTTCATTTTTATATAGAGCAAAGTTATGATCAGAATCATTGTGACATGACAACTAGCCTACATCAAATACTGATTTTCGTGTCTGTCTTAATGCAAATCACTGTTCCGCTAAATATACATATTCAAGAATACATAGCATAGAACTCACCTTCCTAAAGCAACCATCTCTCCTAAGAAGAAGGACGAGCAGAAAATGGTGAAAACCATAGCCAAGGGGGTAGTCATGGCTAGAAAAACAGGACCCTTCTTCTCAATACACCATGTTTGCAGATAGAACGATACGCCGGTTACCACGAATCCCTGTCAACAACTCAAATAATTAGTTTTTGCATATTATTTTATGCGGTTCGCGATACAAATAAGTTCAAATACTTAAATTATTTTGTGGGTTGACGATTGAGACATAAGATTTGTACTTACACAGTATGCAACAGCTAGAAGCCCAGTATCGAGCCTAAGTTTCCACCTTGAAATATCCCTTTCAAATGCAAAGGCCACAAAGAAGGACTGTATAGTACTGAAGAAGCATTGCATAGTTGTCAGAAGAAGCTTTGAAGGGTACTCTTTCAACACCAATCCCTGCATTTTATTTTTTAAAGATAACATTTAATATACATAATTCTGGAAAATGTGTATACTATGAGAGAAACATTGGAATAAGGGTCTGCAATGTAATTATACTTTCTTTTAAGAAACCACATAAAAAGGGTAGGTGGTGTCTACCAACTGATCCAGAGGGAATTGATTTTTTTTTTTTTCTGAGGCATTGTTGACACTATCATGGATCGAGTCTTCATACAAAGCCACACGTCACACATAGAAGGGTGTGTGCACTCGGTAGCAGAATTTTCTTCCAATTACAGGTAGGTCCGAGGCAGTTGATGAAAAACACTCATCCATAGGGGTGTACCCTACTTAGGTGGCAGGATGTCGTGATAGTAGGATGAGCCCCAAAAAGGCTCTTCATTTCATATTCGACTTTTCGTGCCGTCAGTTATGCATAAAATATGCACGCTAACGACTACACACGCATACGCCTCATCGCGTGCAACAGAATTATATCAAGATGAGATTGTCCTCCTAGTGGAGCCAGGTGGAGCTTATACAGATGATGTAATTATACTTAAAATCAAATTTCCCATAATTATGTACAGGACATTAAATCAAAATTCCAATTATTAATTTATGGGCAAGAGGTGTACCTGAAGGACTAGCCAGAGGGACCAAGTAGTGTTGGCAGAGATCATGAGAAAGGAGCCCTTGATCCATGCAGCTTTGGAATGATTTGGAGAGAAGTTGCTGCTGCTTCCTCCATGGCTGAAAGCTTGGTGGTGATTGAGGGAGCTGAAATGAGGGCCTTTGTAGAAGGCAATGGTCATTATTCCACCTACGCACAATGTTATTCCGAGTAACTTCAATATCCCAGACAAACTCTTTACCATCATTCTCTCCATCCTGTCAAAAACCAAGTTATTAAACTTAAAAATTAAAAATAAAATTAAATTAATGGGTGAAGGTTAAAATTAAATTAAGAAAAACTTAAATGTTGTAAGGGTTTCTTGAGTTACAGCTTTCAATGATATTTTTTAGGGTATTTATCTTTTTATGCCCTCTCCCTTCCCCTGATATTTCGAAATTGTCCAGCTGTGCCCTGCTAATTCAAAATAATCTTTTTATATCTCACTAATTCTGTAAACTAATGAAAATGTTCTTATTTTTTTTTAAAAAAAAGGAAGACCATTAACTAAAAAGTGTAATTTTGTCATGTTACAAGATTTAGGGAGGAGGGGTGGCATAAAAATATTATTTTAAATTTGAAAATATATTTTGACATAATTTTGAATTATATGGAGGTATAAAAACATAAATATCCATTATTTCTTCTTTCCACGTTATGTTGGAAGGACGATCAACAAACTTCCCAGAGTCAAAAGATCCATTGAGCTGGTGTACCATAAAGTTCCATAATCGATCCCTACATCATTTATTTTTCTTTTTCTTTTTTTTTTTTACAATCATATTATTACATCTCTTAGTATCCCATTTTATGAGTGCTCATGTAACTACTCACAACAACTCCCAAATGGCGGGCCTACGCCTACGAGTTAAGTGTTAGGAGTAGTCTTTTTCCAAATTACACGCCACGAGTTCTATTCCCTGCTAACCTCACAAAGGAGTGCCTTCATATGCGCCGCGGATATTGCATGACTAGTGAGATAGCTCCGGCACATTTGAAGTGCAAACAACTCAAGCAATTGGATCATATCAGTCATGTAATAAAGCGTCCCAAATAGGGAAATGAAAATGTTGTTACGGGTGTTACCTGAACAAAAGTGCTAGGAAGAATGTGATAACTGGGATCGAATTCGTGGTTGCCGACGCTACCGTCGCCGAAGTGTTGCTCAGAGCAATATTGTAGACATTCAAGCTCAAAGTTATCCTATATTACAAATATAGAGCAGTTAAGTTTAATATTGATTCTTACACTAACAAATATTCTCTATAATGGCATAAATTGGTTTGTAACTACATTAAAAAAAACAAAGGACAGAAATAATTTACGTGGAAAATTATTTACCCGATTAAAGCGTGCATGAACACCTTGAGCATCACTAGAAATGACACTGGTGGCGCACTTTTCCTAAGTACCAATGAACACCATTAGAGTCCATAGTGACTTAAAAAGTATTAGAAAAAATATGCAATATATATTTTACAATATTGATATCGGGTTTTGAACGAATATAAGTTACTTGTTCTCGAACTATTTAGAGAAAACTAGTAGGAAAAACTATGTTGCTGAAGATGAAGAAGAAGGTCGGAGATTAAATTAAAGAAAATAACAAAATGGAGCAATTTTTATGGTATAATATTATATTATATTTGAATACACAAGATCATTACATGTATCTATTTCTCTTATATAGAGGTGAAGATGTATAGATACAGTAACAAATTAGAGAATACATATTACTTAAGTACCTAATATAAAGTTTCTAAAAAAATTCTAATATACCTTTCGAAAAAGAGAGCAAAGGGAGCTAACAACATAGTAGCGGCGGCTTGGCGGTAGAAGATGAACAAGGAAGGGCTCAAGCCCTGGTTGAGAGCAGCCTTGGAGACGACATACATGCCTGCGTAAATCATCTGTATGATGATCACAACCACATAGGGCTTCTTGCTCGATCCCTCCATTAGAGAACTCTACGAAGAACTGAAAGCAAGCTTGAGGAAGGAGAAGTTATGAGCTTGCAGATGATGTAGTAGAGGTATCTAGCATCATGTATTTATAATGGCTCAAGAAAGCAACTTATCTTTTTTTATCATTGGCTGCCCTCCCCTCTCTAGAAAGGGACTTTTATGCAAAGGTTATCAAATAATTTTTCATCGAAATTAAAATGGATTTTTTTTTTAAATGAGCAATTTATACCCCTTTTAATAGCATTAAAGTGTATGAAATGTCTTACCAAAAAAAAGTGTATGAAATGGAAATCCAGAAGTGGAATTCTGAAAGCGAATGCATTGTCCGTATGCGTAAAGGTGAAATTATTGTGAAATGTATCGTCTAGTGATGATTCTTATTGAAGTAAATATGAAAAATGACTTTCCAAAGTGACATTTTCCTCCTCCCTCATATGTTTGATTTGGTGATTGCTGCTAAATGATCGTAGCATCTAGATTCTGACTCCTCGTATTCCAGAAAATATTCTAATACATAATATTACTCACAAAGAAACTATTTGCGGGAAGCGCAATTAGGGGGTACAATACTGGGCTCCAAAACCCAGACGTGCCAGAATCAATTCTCTCCTAGAGTATAGAATGTAGGAAAAAATTTCATATATGTTGTCGTCGCGCACGCCCTTGCACGTACTACTGGTCCGCGCTTCGGGTTTTTGCTCCAACTGATCGAACTAGGTTTTGAGAGTACGATCGAGTTCAGCGCCTTTACCCTACAAGTCTCAACTGCATGTCCTCTAAAAAAGAAACTACTTGTAACATGTGGTCTGGGCTACGACCCAGTTGTTCCTCCTGGATTGGGCTATATTCAGCCTCACCGCATAGGAGTTGGTTCGTGTTAGTACCCATAAACTCAGAAAAAATGGCTTTTTTTAATATATTATATATATATATATATATACACACACACACACAAGAGAGAGAGATATGCATGATCTTCAAACGGGGACAAGAATATAATCTTTAGAATTCTTTTTTGCTGTTTATTGTAAAGGTTTGAATGGACATATCGATTCTCTATATAAAATTTTTAAATTATATAGCAGGTGCCAACCAAGATCCTTCCTAAAAGAACAACTGCCATGTTTTTAATCAGAGGTTGAGCAGCAGACATTAGATGCCAAAGCATTCATTTTAGTTATATTTTACAAATTGTGGACGAATTTTTTTTTTCCTTCTAGGTAGAATTTTTATTTGTTCTATGAGCACTCTAGAGGAGAGATTTATTTATATATTCTAGAGCAAAAAGAGTCATATAAGGTATATTGGAATATATAAATTTATATTCCGATTCATTTTTTGTGGTTTTAATTATATTAGAATCATAACACTAAATATTACTTTTCTGAATAGGGCCCGAAACGAGGCCTACATACATATCCAGATGCCCTTGGGATGTAGAAGGGATAGCATCCCTTCTATTAGGCTAGGGAGGTGTATCGAGACTCAATGTACGACTTTTGGCAATGCTAGTAGAATTTTGCTACTCACTCTAGAGCATTGTACCTTGGCAATGATTTTACATGCAGGCCGACATGGTCTAATACTGAATAATACGTATCCACTCTGACAGTTATTGATACGGTACAGAGCTTCACTAATCGATATAGTATATGATGAATATATATATATATATATATATATATATATATATATATATATGAGGGGTAATTAGAAGTCAGAATATATAATCGGATTAGTCTTGATACAACAAGGTCTCAATACAGTCCTGCAAATGTAGGATTTAAGGAATGTAAGATTTACGTAGCGAATTGAATGTCTCCGACATGACCGTCGGTCTAAAAATTCTGCACGAAAACACATGAATAAGCAAGTACAGAAAAATGCCTACAAAGCAAGCGAGCAAGCAAAAATATTGCAATCACACTCGTTTAAAATAAGCAGGTATACACACAACAAGTGTAATACCCGAATATTTAATATTCCGAATGTAGTCTTTGCATGTTATTCCTGCTTTGAGAACTAAACTTTCTTCCTCATGCCTATAATTTTCTTTCTTTCTTTCTTCTTCTTCTTCTTCTTCTTCTTCTTCTTCTTCTTCTTCTTCTTCTTCTTTTTTTTTGTTTTTTAAGAAAACCGAGAATGAAAAACACGCTCCACAGCACATCATTTATTAAGAATATGAAAAGCCTATGCAAAAATTTTCTCCGACAAAATACTAATAATGGATGCCATTTTGATATATTGGCATAATAGTATTGGGAAAATGGATAGAGGATTAGCTTTTAGAAAGAAAATAATGATAATATATAATAATAAAAGAACCACAGTCCAAAACGTGCCTTATCTATTGCAAGAGTCTAGTTAATTGATGTTGGTGCTCGTAAGATTAGACAAAAAAAAAAAGAATAATTTCAATCGCATAAATGTACCACCCATATAATAAAAAATGATTGGTATATAAAATCATGGAAAATTGCTAATTTCCACTTTGGTAAAGATACGAATTTTCTCGTAGGTGCTCAGTGGACTCAACAGTTCTGTGATTATTTAAGCTGCCACATCAATTCTGTTAGTATTGCTAAGTGCCTTTCATTTTCATTTTCTTTTATTTTTCACAATTTCACTTTATTTTTATGACTTGAAATATCTTGATCGATGTGTCTATCTGTTCAGGGAGGAAAGCATATTCGAATAAAGAATCTCAATAATGATTAGATTGGTATATATGCAAGTCATTTTCTGCTGTACAATGAGATTTATAACATATGAAAAATGAAGCAGATCAAGTGAGGAGAAAGATTGGACCGCGGGCTCCAATATAACCACTCCTGTACTACTACTTTGGTTTAGACCAGTGCTACTACTGACGTGCATGCAAATGAATGATAGATCGGTTGGTGCAATACAACTTTGGTGTACCCCTCTCTCTCTTTATATGTACCTACACGGCTACACTTGCAAAAGTGAAAAAGACAGCACGTGCTATCTTTTTAACGTATATATATATATATATATATATATATATATATATATACAAGGGACAGGTGTAGGAAGACCTGTTAAAAAAGCCCACATGCGTCTGTCTGCCAACTTCGAATCTCCCTCCAGGAGACGGTCAGCCTAGGCCCGATGATGGTTGGCCTGTAAATTCAAATGGAAAGCTAATTTTTCCACCCTGCAGCACATGCGAATTCACGCGGAGCGCCGCGATTGGACGCCGACCCGCCCAGTCCCCTCTCAATCGCCATATCAAGGTCAATGTTTATATTTCAATGAAGGGAATGTTGGCGAGCACAATGAATATACCCCCAGAAATGAAGGCATGTCCTTTTTCTCGAAAAAAAAAGAAAAAAGAATATACCCCCAGCAATACAGAGAAAGGGGCAAAGGGAAGAAACTTTAACTCCACTCTGAATTCCACAGAGAGTGCAGAGAAAACATTCATTTCTAATATTCTTCTTTCTAGTAGGAGATATCTTCTATTTTGCCCTTTACTCCACCAACCCATATAATGCTACTAAATGAGGTTTTTTTAAAAAAAAAAAAAAAAAAAAAAAAACTGTCGTGGACATAGGTTGCATTGCCAACTGAACCATAGAAAAACATTTGTTTAGTTTTCTAATTGAAATAACTGCTGCACTAATCGTAACTAAGTACTGGACGGAACCGGTTGAGGTATTCGGCCTCATCCATATATATTGTGAAAGTTAATTCATACCTAATAGCAAACAGAGACTAAATTTTTGCATAAGACCCACCTACACCTATTCCATGGAATTAGTTAAAATAACATTAAGTTTATTTTATCGAATTTAAATGTTCAAAAAATGAAACTATTCATATGTATTAAGAGAAACTCATATGCAAATTTTAGAAGAATGACCCCCCTCAGTATGATATATACTTTATATGAATACTTTCTACATAACAACTTTCATTCTTTTTATTTCATTTTGATAATTTGCAACATGTCCAACTGCAGCTCTAAACTTTAAAATCCACAATAAAATTTATCGTTTTAAATTAACAGAAAATCAAACCAGCTAAAAGCATTTGCTGTTACTTGCCAGAAATGGATAGATCAGAAAATAAAAAATAAAAACGGAAGAAAAAGCAAAAGCTTGAAAGATATTCAAGATTCCAATCGAAGATTGGTGACGGTAAAGTATAATAGACTTTCAAAGTTTTTCGATCATAAGTTCATAGCCTCCTTTTATTAGGGACGTGTGAACAGGATCCCGCACGTGGTTGGTCGGTAAACATACATTTCGAATCTTAGCCATGACCATGAGATGAGCAAAAGTGAGTATCGACCCATATTTCGCTAACTAAAAAGTTCCATTCTTTTGGCAAGTAATACATAAAGCTAACTTAATCCCATCATTGTCTGTTTTTTCCTATTTCATAATTAATTAAAAAAAAATAAAGATATTAAATTTAAGTGGTACCTAGTTTGCCTTTTAATTAATGGCAATGAAAACACCATCGTCATTTTAATTGATGTTTGGTTGAGAAAATCAGACAATTATAGAATTATTTGTAACTAGATAATTTTAGAATTATTCATAATTAGATAATTCTAGAATTATTTGTATCTTTAGAAATGAAATCCTGTGGTTATACATATTTTTGCGAGTTAATTGACAACAAGTGAGGGGAATATCAATTACTTTGTTAAATAAACTAGTAAAAGTATTTTCCATTCTAATCCTAAACCTATAGATTCTGCTTGCAGCTATATAGAATTTTAAGAAAAAAGTGTTCAAAGGGTACTGTCGAATGCATACTCACTCTATAAACTTTGATACAGTCAGTCACAAAAAAAAAAAAAAAAAAAAAAAAAAAGCCAAGTTAAAAAAGTATAGATTTACGGCTACACAGTAGGAAAAATAGATTATGAAGAGAATGAAGAAGAAGCTTATGATGAAAATGAGATAAGTGTGACGGAGCATACTACAATAGAATGAATACCTCGTAATAACATCGTATGATATCTCTACCTTCTTTTTGGAGGGGAGTATGGCGAGTCTCTAAAGATTTTCTGATATGGGCTGTTTGTGTAAGTAGTCATTGTGGGCTACATTTTTCATTTTCTCTTTTGTCTATTTTTTCTTATTTTTGGATTGGCTTGTTTGATCCATTAATAGTAGACTAAATAAGCTCAATTATTTTTTAATCAGGTCGGAGTCCTTGCCAAAACCCCTCATTCCATTTTGTGGGAATATTCTCAAAAAAAAAACTGTATATTTTGTGCTAAATGTCCATATACACGACGAGTGCCTCACCTAAAATTAAATTCTAAATCTTAACTGAAACTTTTGTTAACTGAATTGGAATTTAACATTTTTTTTATATCACTGAAATTCCTCCTTCAAGAGGTGAACCTCAATGGGTGCTTTGCTAATGTAAATTTAGCTTGTTTTTTCTTTGTTAAAAAAAAAAAAAAAAAAAAAAAAAAATTTACTTCATTTATTTAGGCATTAATTGCAAGTATTGTTGAGCTTGCGCTGGGCCAAATTGGGCCTTTGATGTAGGTCGCCAACCTTAGTGACTCTGCAAAGATCTTATCAACTCAATGCAAGGCTTCGAGTGTACTCCGCGACGGACTTGGACTCGAGATTGCGACTAACGACAATGTTTTTACTTTGCTAAACTAGAAGTTTGATTGTATAATTTGTTTGATGTGTTTCTTCCTAGTAATTAGGCATGTTGATAACGAGCGTCTTTTTGTTGGAACTGATTTGCATTTAATTTGATTCTTAGCTGTGCTGGTTGAAAATGGCAAGCTCCTCCTGTCTGCTAAAAGGGTTCGCCGCACAACTTGCAGATATCCATGAATGCTGACAATGTTTCCAGGTCAAGCAGCATCTACATCGGAAGATTGAGGTAGGCAAGCGCATTTCTCTTTTATCCATTTCTTTGTTCTTAACATAGGACTACTTTAGCTTTCAAGTACTTATATTCGATGTCTCTCACGCTAGGTCGAATTTCTTAGGAACAAAGTTTATAGTCTATGATTCCCTGCCTCCATATAATGCAACATCCCTAACACAGCCTTGCAAACCAAGCAAAAGAATTTATTCCAAGAAGGTGTCTCCTAAAGTCCCCACAGGGAGCTACAAGATTGCCCAGGTGACTTACGAGCTAAACGTGCTTGGAACACGGGGCGGCCCAAGGCGGATGCACTGTGCAATGCACTCCATTCCAGCATCAGTGCTAAATCCTGGGGGAACTGTCCTTGGCCAGCCCGAGCACCTCTTTACTATGACTCCTTCCGGAGCATGTCCTTCTCCAAGAGTGCCTCTATCATGGACCATTCTACTGACTTCAGCAGTGCTCGTTTCTCTGAACTGGCTGACGGTTCGTCCGGAGGGTTAGGGGGCATTACTATGCATTCCCAAAAAGCCACACAATAAACCACACATGCCGATGTAGCACAATCAAGATCACACATCACGATGGTATATATGTAATTTTGATATTTTTTACAGATCACGAGAGAATTGTGCGGATCATGAGGCGTGTGTGTGTGGTGGAGATTGGTTGTGTGTGATTTGTTAGGAGTGAGTAGTTTTCTCCCGTGGAAAAATATAGATCTATTAATGTACTGCAGAATAAAGCATGTAGGTGGCATGAGCAGCTTCAATGTTGGTGCCTCAACTTTCGTGGTAGGGTTACCGTTGCTTCCGTGAAAAATTTTCAGCTCGTCGCAGCCAATCAACCCGCTGCAGGTGCTCCAACACCACTTCAGCCCCCACCCGCCTGAATATGATAAGATCATTCTGCAGTTTTGGAAGGTTTCCAAGGATATGTTTACTATGGATTATCGGTACCCACTATCTGCCTTCCAGTCATTTACTATGGAGATTGGTTGTGTGTGAATTGTGCGGATCACGAGGCGTGTTGTGGTGCAGATCACAAAAAATCCCAGCATTAATTCCTTAGCATTTGTTGTATTTAACTATTTGGAGCCTCTAATAAGAACTCTAAAGAAATCTCTAAAATATAGGTCATATGGTGCCAACGTGCCTAGACACATTTTAGATATTTGTTGGTACAAAGCATTACTCTTGTTATATTCGGTTGTGCACTACAATTGGTGTTGCAGCGATTTATATTTTTTCTTTTTCATTGAATATTCTTCCCTTCGTTCGTTGAAATGTTAAAGACCATGCCTCTACGATTAGGGCTGAGCATTACCCGAACCTACCCGAAAAATCGAACCGAACCGATCCGAACAAAATCAAAATTTCGGGTTCAGTTCGGATCGGATTCGGTTCGGGTCGACATTTTAATAGTTCGGGTCTATATAATTCGGTTCGGGTTCGGTGGTCAAATTTCTGGTCGGTTCGGGTTGGACCCGAATTATCCTCACGAGTCATATATTAATTAGTTTTTGTTGATTTTTATGTACTAATTCTTTCTTTTTAAACAAAATATTCATGTTACAACTATTCGGGTCGATCAGAACCGACCCGAACCTACCCGAATTTGAATTGGTATTAAATAAAAGTAATTTGTGATGTTATTCGGGTCAACCCGAACCAACCCGAACTGATCCAAATTTTAGTCGGTTCGGGTCGGTTCGGGTTGAAATGAAATTCGGATCGGTTCGAATTTGAAGGTATTCGGTTCGGATCGGCTTTAAAAATTCGGTTCGGATCGGTTCGGGTCGGGTTGACCCGAATGCTCAGCCCTATCTACGATAAGGTTAAATACCTACATGTTAGGCTTGCGAGTTCTCTTGAAATGTTAAATACCTACATTTTTGCTTTTAATTTCACCGTCATAACGAAAATTTTTTGAATTCACGATTGTTATATCTTTGAAAAAAAAATGGTTCACGATGGTTAATTCGTGAAGATCAACGGTAGAATTGTTTTTAGAATAATTTGATTATTTTTTATAAAATCTGCTAAGACAGTCATTAGCTGATAGCTATGGAGGTGCTTAGTAGGGTGCGGATTTCTTGATTCCATTGTATAAAAAATTAGGAAATCCAATGGTTATTATTCCATCCATCACGTACGTACGTATCACGAGATTTTTATAAACTTCTGTTGATTTTATTGACTTATTTTTATATATTTTTAGAAAATAATTTGAAATACATTTATATTTGATCATCTTTTTAATATACTACTTAATATTTTTTTGAAAAATTTTAAATTAGGAAATTATATTTCATAGCTAAACTTACAACTTTATAGTTTAAATTTTTTTTTTTTTAAATTAAAAAATAGGTCAAATAAATGAACGAAAATTTAATATCATGGGAGCCGTCGAATTATCTACACTCTGATTCGGCCTAGTCATGGTACCCCCACCCCGGCCTTAGTAACACATATATACAGCGTTGAAACAAACAATTACAGTAAATATACTTTTAAGAACTCCCATCTGGTTGGCTTGGTCCTAGAAGGATTCCATGCGACTGAGCCACCAATTTTCCGACCTTTGAGTATTTAAAAAAAAAAAAAATGGAAACACTAAAAAGTTTAAATAATAGAATAAAACTAATATTAAAAATATGTTAAAATTGTTTTTAAAATATTAAAAATTATGTTAAAATTGTTTTTAGGAAATCCATGCCGACAATTATATATAATATCAAAGTTTGATTTTTGTCAAAAGTTTTAATATTTCTAAAAAATTTATAAACTAAGATTGATATATTTTATAATCTGTTATATTTTTATCTTTAACTTTAAAAAGAAAATTCTATATAGAAAACTCTGAAACTTGTTTAACTAAATTTCGATGGAATTGAATTATTGGATGAAAGCTTTTGGGAGACTTCTATAACTTACTTTACGGACAAATTTTTTATTTATAATTTACTATTTTGATGCTCAAAATATATTTTAAAAATATTTTTACAAAAATTTTAAATATAAAAATTATATATTATATATTTTTTATTACTTTTAAAAGTTTTTTTAAATATTTATTTTGAAATTTTAAGTAAATTGATATGAATATCTTTTAATTAAAAATGAATGGTTAATTATAATATCTTTTAAAATGAGAGCTTGATAACAAGGGATTGCATCTGTGGAGGATGATGTAAGGGCTCATACCATATCAGCCCTCCAAAATTTTAAAAGTACTAGATCAGTCCCCATTTCAAAAACCTACTAATCAGCCCGTCAAATACTGTTTGAATTTTTTTCGGACAAAAATATCCCTATACTTGTTAACAGTTCAGATACTAAAAATATCTATTTAGAAGTATTTTTTGAAAAAGTTTGAACATAAAAGTTGTAGAGCTCGTCGAGATCTACAACTTTTATGTTGAACATTTTTCCAAAAAATGCTTTAAAATAGGTGTTTTTGAGATCCGAAGTGTAACCAGCTCGACCCGAAATCGCTGAAACAGTTTGGACGTCGAAAACACCTATTTAGAAGCATTTTTTGGAAACATCCTGAACATGAAAATTCTAGATCTCGACAAGATCTATAATTTTCATGTTCAAATTTTTTTTTCAAAAAATGCTTCTAAATAGGTGGTCTCGGTCTCGGCGAAATGAGAACATTTTTATCCGGAAAAAACCTGAAACAGTAGCGGAGGGGCTGATCTGTCCAGTTTTTAAACAGAGGGGCTGATCTGTCCAAAGAATTTCAAATGGGGGGCTGATACGTCATTATCCCATGAAGTAATCTCTCCTGTCCTGTCGGGATGATAAGTTGATTTGAGCTTCCAGCATTATGAAAGGGCGCGGCTCTCCTACTTCGGGTGCAACAGGAAGTAGGAAATCGCAGCCATCCTAGCCGCCCGTTCTGATTCGTATGGATCTCGAAAAATCGTATAAAAGTTTCGTCCGCTTATTTGATTTATTTTTAAGTGTTTTTTAGAAAAAAATTTAACTGTAAAGTTGTAAATTTTGATGTGATCTACAATTTTATAATTGAAATTTTTTTCAGAAAATACAATATAATATGCCAAATAAATTATTAAAGTTTTAGATTATCTTTTTGATATATTATTTGGCATTTTTGTAAAAAATGTTCAACTGTAAAGTTATAAACCGCATCAAAATTTATAATTTTGTAGTTGAAAACTTTTCTTAAAATTATCAAACAATATGCCAAAAAGATAATTTACAGTTGAACATTTTTTGGCACCGATTTACGGCGTCGATTTTGATTATCTTTTTGGCACATTATTTGATAATTTTAAAAAAAGTTTTTAATTACAAAATTATAGATTTTGATGCGATCTATAACTTTACAGTTGAAAATTTTTCGTAAAAATGCCAAACAATATGTCAAAAAGATGATCTAAAACTTTGATCATCTATTTGGCACATTATTTTGTATTTTCTGGAAAAAATTTTAACTATAAAGTTGTAGATTACATCAAAATCTACATAATTTATAACTTTGTAGTTGAATTTTTTTTTAAAAATACTTAAAAATAGATCAAATAAGCGGATAAAATTTTTATACGATTTTTTGAGATCCGTACGAATAAAAACGGACGGCTAGGATGGGCGCGGTTTCCTACTTCTGTCACGCCCTTTATGAAAGCAATTGGTTCCTATTCCTACCACTAAATCAATCTCAGCCATAAACTTTTTTTTTTTTAATTTATAATTACATATTAGTTTTTTAAAAAGTTTCACTACTATATTTCAATATTCGAAAATATATTTTCGCGCTAACGTGGCGGGCTCGTACGTCCATATCACGCGTTTTCGTATTTTTAGAATCTGAAACACGCGACTATTAATTTTTAAAAAGGCTAATACGTAATTATTCTTTTTTTTTATTTGAGATTCCAGCACTATGAAACTATTTTTAAAATTCGAAATTTGAGACAAACCAATAAATCAATCTATACACATAATTTTTTATTGTTTATATTATTTAGATTATTTAAATAATAATAATAAAAATAAATAAGCACTAAGTCTCAATCACATAAAAAAATAATATAATACATAATTTACTGTTATATAAAAAGATATAACTAACGGAAAGAATCTGTAAAAAAAAAAACGGATAATTTCATATCAGCCCCCTATTTTCGAAGGTCTTTCGGATCAGTCCCTGGAAACGTGTTTTCAGGGGCTGATTTTGAAGGGACTGATCCTGCAAAATCAAAGAAACGGGAACTGATATAAAATTATCCCAAAAAAATTTTAAAGAAAGAAAATCGACAGTGCGGTGTGATCTCTAGCTGAAAGTGAATTTAGGGTGCAGTCTTTAGCTAATTGACCTAATTATTTCTGCGCTCAAATTGGACAAGTGTTAGGAGTAGGTCATATGGTAGAACAAATTCATTCCAATTCATTATTGGAATCATAGAATGTAACATCTTAGATATGAGCATGATGGAACTTGCAAGTTGCAACAGCCATGTGATGTGTTTCGTGCTACCCAATAATTGTTTTTTTTTTTTTTTTTTTTTTTTTTTGGTAATTCCCCCCAATTGTTTTCGACCACATGGTTCATTGGAAGTTGGAAACGGCCGACAGTTGACAGTTAGTTTTGATACTTGTGTTTCTCAACTAACATTACTTTCATTTCTTATGTATATTATTACGCCTTAACAATCAATTTTCTTAAATCACAATGAAGAATAATGGTAATTCTAAAAGCAAGCTTAGAAATTTAGCTGGAAAAAAAAAAGTTACAAAAAGAATATGGAGTCGTGTACCCATAAAAAAGCAGAATCGTCTAATTTAGTTGATAACTTGATATTAGTCCAAAACATTATTATAATTTTAAATTATGTAAATAACATAAATTTGTAAAATGTTAAGTACTCCGAGATAGTTAGAACTCTGCCAGATTCTTGGACTACATAAAGTCCATAGTCAAAAGCCATTTTTTTCTTTCTAGAAATTGTGAGAAAAATTTATATTCATAATTAATTCACGTGTAACTGTCATAACATATAAGTTCTCATGCCGCTTATTTTAATTTTACTATCGGATCTTTGCATCCGGATTCAAGTGCTTCCAACAATGCTACTATACGAGTCGAATTTCATAACTCTATTGATGCTTTAGACCTTCTGCAGACGAGCAGTATCCAAATTAAATAGAGCTAATTTAGTGAGTTCCAAACACAAGAGGCTCAACCGGCAGAGTGGGCTGAATTTTCTAACCATAGCACTAGTTCGTAGGGCACGACCGTTAACAGCTTCTCTACGCGATCTGAACTTTTGATCATCATTTTGATACATTGTTTGATATTTTTTCGAAAAATTTTAAACTACAAAATTATAGATCACATCAAAATCTACAACTTTATAGTTCATAATTTTTCATAAAAATATATAAAATTAGGTCAAATAAGTCGACGAAAGTTTAAATAAAAAATCTCGTAGTACGTATGGATCGATTAACTGTCCAGATCGCGACCACAGGGGATCGTCTGTGCTTTTTAACACAGGCGATCCCATCTCCTTCTCTATACAGACACTCTCTCTCTACTGTTCCAACTATCGCAGGCAGAAGCAGCTGATAGATGTTTATTTATTTTTATGAAAAAGATGTTTATTTAATAATTTATTAATTAAGTAAAGACAAATATGTCATATTTGTTACGGTTCTCCCGACAATACGGTCAAAATTTACTTCAGAACTCGAGGGAAGTTACATAAATATTTGCTTGTTTTGCAGAAGCTTTTTAGATAGAAATGTCCCATTCATAGAAATGTCGCAATCATATTAATTATTTATATAATAATTTATTTATATAACCCGCAAACTCTTTGATTTTGAGGATTTTGTTTCGAGGATACAGAGCAGAAATGCAGAATCCACGGATGATATTATGAACTTTATTTACCGTGCATGGTAACATTAAATACTATATAATACGGAAACTCTAAAAATATTGACGTATTTATATTCATATACGTGTCAGACACGACACTCATCGGACATGTATCAGACACGCCACGTAGTGTGTCCGAAAAAAAAATTAAACAGAAAAATCGAATACGCTTGTCGGACACTTCTATTCAACGTTTCCAACACGCGTGTAAGTATTTATATCATTTTTTTTAAATTATTATTTATTTATTTTTTAGAAAAATTAAATATTATTTGTAATAGTAGTAAATAATATAATATATTTATGTACTTATATATATATATATATATATATATATATATATATATATATATATATATTTATTTTAGTTTTAGTTGATATAATTAGACTCTTAGTGTTTATATTTATTTTAAGAACGTAAAATATTATATTATAAAAAGACTTATTATCGAAATATTATTATATTTTTTAATATTTAATTATTTTGTATAAATTATTTTTAATTATTTAAATGTTTATTATTGTATCTGAGCCGTACACGTGTCCTAGCCGTACGCGTGTTCTATTTTCTTTAAAATTATCGTGTCTTCCTGTCGTGCCGTGTAGTGTTTCTATATCTATGTTCGTGTCCGTGCTATATAGATTAAATACAATTGCTCACTCATCATTATTAATGAAAAAAAAGGTGGTGGGTTGAGACTTAAGTTTAGTTTCAGCACAAGTATCACCTTCTATAGAGTTGGTACAAACACGAAATTTTAGACTTTCTAACCATAAGACTTGCTTACGCGTACCTCTCGGAAAAGAACTCCGATATATCTAGCATGTATGTTGTAATAGACTGACATTTATAATATGTGTATTATTAGAGTACTTACTAATTATATCCTATTATCATCTATAATTATATGAAATAATTATGTGAACATTACTATAAAATTGTTACATTTATAAGTTAAAGTCATCAGCAAGGAATATAAGCGAAGCGGAAAAGTTAGAGTGGAGCACCAGTTTGTTTTTTTTTTTTTTTTTTACATATTTATATATTGAATATTGTGAGCTGTATCAAATTTTACGTAATAAACATGTAAATATGTTTATTCTCACCAACCAGTGCGCTTACCGAGAACCCCCACCAATGGACAAAGAAATCCCCCGCTTTAACCGCTGCGATCGCTAGACCCAGTCGGCGGTGCCCCCAGCGCAATCAGCGTCTCCCCATCCACGTGCGACCCATTCTTCACGCACGTGCTCAATCTCTGTTTTCTGATCTTATTTCATAATCGAATATTGTCATCCTTCTAAATCCGGCTTTATCTGCAAGAAAAATATTTTAGGCTCGACTTTTAGACAAAAATATTCCATCATATATGATAGAATGCACGTACATTACTGTTAGCACTCATCTAATTAAATATCAAACTAACAGAAAGAAAATTTGAATCGGAATGGAGGGTGTTCTTAAGTTATTGTCCTTAATGGCTGATCCTCTGAGTACTGTTTATCGTAAATGTTAACAACTCATATGTAATCGCGACCACAATAACTCCTTAGTTCATCAACAGAATGAGCTTAGAGTTTTAGAATATAAACTGGTTAGTAGTTACAAACTGACTTGCTGAAAGTTTGATGATTTTTTACATGTTTTAAGTTCTCTAAAAATTTACAATAAATTTTAGTTTGTCTTATATTCAAAGTTTAAATATAAATAAATTATACAATTTTGAATTTAGTCTTTGTAAGTACAAAGTTTTAAAATATCAATAAATTATCTCCTAGTTTATCGTTATTAGGTAATATGTTCAAAAATTTCTCACAAACCTGGCGTATCAATTTGTTGCTCAACACGTTTCCATTTTTAGAATAAATTCTGAATGGGTCGGATGGACCGTTGAATGTTTTTATTTTTTCGGGTGAAATGGGTCATCCAAATATTAACTAGTTATTAATTGATATTATTATTAGTGGGATTATTACACTTTGTTAATAATTATAATTAGTTTTAAATTATTTATTACAAGAAGTGAGAAATGGTCGCACGAGAATTTCGGTATTTTTCTTCTTGATCGCGGGCCGCATAAAACGCTCCCTCTTAGATCTCTATTTCTATCTCTCCCACCTCATAAGTTCTCCCAAAATTCGCTCAAATTGCCTCCGGTTCCCCTGATTTTGACGTAAAAATCAATCTAGACGCAGCAAATCCAATTCAATTTGTGGTAAAAATGCCGGCGACGGAGTACCAGGGTTCGTCGTCTCCGTTCGCGTCCATTGGCCGCTCAATTCTCAGTATCCGGCGAGATCAACTTCACATGGATGCCGGCGACGGCGCCGGCGGACACGTGTCGAGCCATGAGCAAGAGCTCGATGGGTTTCAGCGCCACGTGGCCCAGCTCCTCGCTGACCTCGCGGCAGCGTCGCCGGAAGAAATCTTGTCGCTTTCGTGGATTCGAAAACTTCTTGACGCTTTCTTGATCTGTATGGAAGAGTTCCGCGTGATCTTGTTCAACAACAAATCTGCAATCCCTCGCGCCCCGCTTGACCGATCAATCGCCGATTTTTTCGAGCGCGCCGTTAAGGCCCTCGACGTCTGTAACGCCGTCAGAGATGGCGTCGATCAGGTTCGTCAGTGGCGGCGTCACCTTGATATTGTAGTTTCCGCCGTCGGCCCCGCCAACTTATCCCCACTCGGGGAAGGTCAGCTCCGCCGTGCCAAAAAAGCCCTCGCTGATCTAACTATCTCGATGCTGGATGAGAAAAATGACAATTCGTCGACGAGTATCGCTCATCGCAACCGTTCCTTCGGACGTAATCGTGATAATCATTCCTCGGGGTCGGCGGCGAGGCTGAATCACTTCCGGTCGCTCTCCTGGAGCGTCTCGCGGTCATGGTCGGCTGCGAGGCAGCTGAATTCAATCGCGAACAATCTCTCAGCACCACGCGGCAATGAAGTTACCGCCACTGCCGGACTAGCTGTTCCCGTTTATACGATGAACATAGTTCTTCTGTTTACAATGTGGGCTCTCGTGGCGGCTATACCTTGCCAAGATCGCGGCTTGCAAACACATTTCTCGATCCCGAGGAACTACACCTGGGGGGCTGCGATAATGTCGTTGCACGAAAGAATTCTAGAAGAATCTAAGAGACGAGACCGTCGTAATTCTCCTGGGCTGCTTAAAGAAATACAGCAAATTGAGAAGATTTCCCGCCGTCTGACGGAACTTGCTGATTCTGTGCATTACCCAATTCAAGAGGAAAAAGAAGTGGAGATTAGAGAGGCGGTTTGTGAGATTTCTGAGGTTTGTGATGCAATGAAGGAGGAAATTGATCCACTTGAACGACAGGTCCGGGAAGTTTTCCATAGGATCGTTCGTAGCAGAACTGAAGGCCTAGATTGCTTGTCCCACAATGCTGAATAGATATTGAAAACATTGGAGCTTGATTTTGTGAGACAGATGCAAGAAGCTGAAGTTTGCAGGTAGTCTTCTTGTATCATCTAGTTTATCCTGTATAAAAGAAAATGAATCTTGGATTTGACTGAAAATCCTGCATCTAATGTCACAAATTATTTTCCTTGTTTTGTTGTCTTTTTGGTTTACAATTCTATAGTAGTTACCAAGTTTTGAAGTCTGATGTGAATGTAAATTTTATCGTTTTAGTGTTCTTTTTTTATGGATTTTATTGAATAGAGTGTTTATAGTACAAGTTTATGATCCAGTCATTCCCACTGTTGGTTGTATACTTGTATGGGGTTGGATTAGTTGACATAAGTATAGTTTAAGTTGTTGTTTAAATTTGGGTATATGTTTTATAATTTTTTTTTCAGTTTTGCCTTTAAAATCACATTTGTTTTTTTGTTAAATAAGTTTCTTACATCAACATTGAATTAATTTTCAATATATGTAATTGTCTTTCAGCATGTGAGAACAGAGCGCTAATCAAATAAAGTAGTGTTTATGAAAAATGTTATTATTGCTAGTTTACAATCATTAGCCACAACCATGCACTCCTGATATTTAAGTTTTTTAATTTTTTCAATACTTTTAGAGGGTAGGAGGTATTTCACTCTAGCTACGTGCATAGCTGGTGCTTTAAACCAATGCGCTGTGTGGCTTTACCACCAAGTTTATACGCATTTCAAACATAGTCTATGACTCTATTGTTTGCTCTTTGGATTTCCTAATGGTTTAGCCAGGCAGAAGTACTTTCCCCCTTCTCGTTTAGGACTCAATAGTACATGGAATGAGCTTTCTTGCCTTCTTTCCTATTGTTCTGAGGGTTTTAAGTGTGGAGGGCCCAAGTGGCATTGGTACATGGTATTACTTTCTGATGAATTTTCGAAACAAGTTTAAGTGTGTTATTCATCAAAAGCTTCAAAACATGTGGGATAACATTCTTGTTACGGTTATATTATACCGTAACTGTGATGGATTACTCTGCATGTCCAGGGAAAATACACGAAGAAAGTTTTTCCAATTAGTTAGTCTTTAACATATCATGATGTTGATAATTGCATCTTTGTAGCTGTGCATTTATTGATTAGCTGATTTGGCTGTTGCTAGTTTGTTACTAAATTTTCATCCTCAATACTTTAGAGTCATACGATCAAATTTATATTTGCATAATTTTCCTTTGCATGGACAATGGTAAACAGACTTTGTAGGCCTACTTTAGGAGGAATAACCGAACTAGTTAAGAATTAGCTTTCATGAAGATATCTCTGTCTTACCAAAGTTAAGGGAGAAATGCTAGTAGGCCTTCCAAATTTAACCCAGACATTCACAAAACCATGTTAAATTCTAAGAAATGCATAGTTCCGTCAATTTGTAGCATATCATTGGACGAAATTAGGGCATGTTTCATGTTGAGGTGTTGCCTAGGGGTGAAAACGAGTCGAGTAATGCTTTGCTCAGCTCAACTCGTTTGAAAAAATTTCGAGTTCGAGTCGAGTTTGGTCGAGCTGATCTCGAGCTTAATCGAGCCTAATGATTGTCAAATTATAAATATATATTGCTATTTTACAGTAAATTTTATTACTATATAATTTTTAACTATATTTTTGGATGTTCAAAATTAATATAATAATGAACAAAATATTCTCACAATGACCTTATCGAGCCTATTTTTCGAGCTTACGAACTTTCGAGCCGAGCTCGAGTATCACCCTGCTCGTTTAAACCGAGTTTGAGTCGAAGTTTTAGGAATTCAAGCTCGAAATGCTCATGAGCGGTTCGACTCATTTTTACCCCTAGTGCTGCCTGTGTTAGAAACTTAGAAATGAAACCAATAGGTGTTGTACACTTCTAGGACAAACTTGTGTCAAGTGCCAACCTTTGGGAGCTTCCACTGTGTTTTATATATGTGTATATATATTCAGACACATACAAAGACATGTTGCGAGTTTTTTTTTTTCGCCTTTCAGGTTGATTAACTTAGCCACAGGAGCTGGTGTGTACAGTTCATAGATCTTTATTTGTCGGAGTGCTATATTTGGATTCATGTATTCGTCCAAAGCAAACAAAATGAGGTCATTCTTCAAGTTTTTTATCAAACTCGTTTTTGGATCTTGGAGGGGAAAATTTTAATCTAATGCCTACTAATTCATCTGTATTATGAGTTTACTGACATAAATATCATCTAGCAACTTAAAATCACATATGCTATTAGAACTATTTCAAATATCATAGACCATTTTGTTTATCATATACCGGGTTGTTCGTAACGTCCACCCTTATTGGACCGCACATAGCATGAATGCATATACCATTTTCTTAGTACAATTCAGTACAGTTAAAAGCTTAAAGCTGGTACTCTATGTAATACATCGCCATACACTCTTTGAATATCACCCATTATCCCGCAACACACATCCCGAGAGTGTGGAACACAGTCGACCTCCACATGCTCTTAACTCTTAAGTTTGATGAAGAGGGTTCTCTTTTAGCAGCGTGAATCAAAGAAAGGTCTGGAAAGAACCACAAAATCAAATCTTGCAAAGGCATCAGTTTCCAGGAACTCCTACGTTAACATAACTGATGGATATCTTGTCCATGTTGTTTCTACAAGTTCGTCTGGAGGAGGATCGTTGTTTGTGCTAACCTCCGTTCGAGCAGCTCTAGCAATTTCTCCTGCGACGAGTATGTCTACCAGTGTCGGCCTCTAGATGTACTTTTTTTTTTTTTTGAAGCTGCTTATCTTAGATGTCTATTTAGTGTATTTATATATGTTGATCCCCTATGAAGCAAGATTGAATGCTTGTCCAAATCAGGCTTGATCCAACAGGCTAACAATCAGAACATATGAAGGTCTGCCTTTCAGAGATGGTGCCCGAAGGGTCTAAGCAATTGTTCAGCATTTGATTACAGACCTGGACCTTCTTGAACTGTCCCAGAAATCTATTAAATTTTGGAATCCCAAATATCTATTTAGAAGTATATTCTGAAAAATTTTCGATATTAAAATCGTATATCTCATTAAAAATTTTAACTTTTATATTAATTTTTTTAAAAAAAATTTCTCCTAATTTTTGTAATCATAAGAATTAGTAATATTTTTAGTAAATTCGTTGCCGCAACGGGCATTACCCACGATACAATACTAAAATGAGGCTACCGAGTTCTATAGTACTTCTCTATCTTTCTTATGTTTGCAAGAACAAAGGAAATTGAACCTTTTTTTTGTTTTGTTAGTTTATTTTTTTAGTATTTCTTTAAGGTAAAAAAAAGTTAGCAGATCTGAAAATCAATACCGAACAATCCATCAATTCAAACAACAGAATCCATATACCTCACAGATTCCTAATTTTGATTTTTTTGATCTTGATCTAGACAGATGTTATGTTAAAAAGAATATGATAAACTTAGGATGTGCATGAGTGGTTGATCCAGGAGGATCTTGGACCGAACCGAGGTGGGCATAGCTCAGCCGAGGTGGGCGAGGCCGAGGTGGTCCAAGCAGTGGCCGAGGTGGTCCAAGCCGAAGCCGAGGTAGGCATGCCGAGACCAAGAGCTGCAGAGGCATGACCGAGTCTGAGGCAGGCATGGCCGAGACCGACAGCGGCAGAGGCGTGACCAAGACGAAGGCTGGCATGACCGAGACCGAGAGCGGCAGAGGCGTGACCAAGACGAAGGCTGGCATGACCGAGACCGAGAGCGGCAGAGGCGTGACCAAGACCAAGGCTGGCGTGACCGAGACCGAGAGCGGCAGAGGCATGACCGAGTCTGAGGCAGGCATGGCCGAGACCGACAGCGGCAGAGGCGTGACCAAGACGAAGGCTGGCATGACCGAGACCGAGAGCGGCAGAGGCGTGACCAAGACGAAGGCTGGCATGACCGAGACCGAGAGCGGCAGAGGCGTGACCAAGACCAAGGCTGGCGTGACCGAGACCGAGAGCGGCAGAGGCATGACCGAGTCCGAGGCAGGCATGGCCGAGACCGAGAGCGGCAGAGGCATGACCGAGTCTGAGGCAGGCATGATCGAGACCGAGAGCGGCAGAGGCATGACCCAGTCCGAGGTGGGCATGGCCGAGGTGGGCATAGCCGAGGTGGGCATGGCCGAGGCCGAGGTGAGCAAAGCCGAGACCGATCCAGTTCGCAGGCGCGTGGAAGACTAAAGGTTGTGAGGCACGGAAGACGAAATGTCAGGCGTGGAGGACCAAGAGTTAAGCGCGGAAGACGAATAGTCGGTTCAATGCATCTGGACAAAGATCCTATTGGAACCCTCACCGGGAATTTAAGGCACCATTTATTGTAAAGTAATTAATTAGCAATAGTTAATGTACTACAGTAAATGTACTTCGATTAGTCTATAAATACTAATGAGAAAAATCAGGGAGGTAATCCCCTTTCCACCAAAAATACTTTGTCTCTCTCTTCTCTCCTAAATCTGTAGTTGCATGGACACGGCCTAGAGCCTTAGCCATGGCCGGCCACCCTTGGCCTCCCTAGATCCAATATTCATCCTGCTTGTTCTCCGGGTAAAATCAACCTTGAGACCAAGTCCGGATCAAGTGGTATCAGAGCTTAGGATGAGGACGCTAAGGGGCAGCTGCAGGAAGGAAGAAGAAGAGAAGATCATCATCGGAAAGGAGGATCCACCAGACCGAGCGCCAAAGGCTCATTCCGCGGGAATGGCGATTTCGGGAGGTGCATGGGAGCCGACGATATGTTGGGATGGCCCATGGGATCCAGGCGGGGCAAGACACAAGCGCGGGGATGAGGCCGAGACGTGCATGCACGACGCAAGGGCAAGCGAGCGACCAAGGGGTGGCCGAGCCAAGAAGTGCAAGTTAGACACGCGGGCGCAAGATTTCCCTATGTGCACAAGGCCACGCGAGGACACAAAGGGACCAGCCAAGGAGATGCATTACGAAGGGCACAGCAAGACCGTGAGCATCCAAGAGCGAAGTCCAAGAAAAGGCCGTGCAAGAGCATGGCCCAAACGAATGCATACGCAGACAAGCATAGGTGCGAAAGTGCTATAGCAACAAGTGCTGAAGCGAGTCCAATGCAAGGCACGTGAGTGGATTCGATCGGGCGAGGTTAGATCCGGAGTGAGATCAACAGGGCCACGACGTCAGGACTTACGGGCGCATGGTGGGCGGCAAGGCAGTCGAGATTGCATAAGCACGAGGCGAGTGTTTGGCGTATGACTAAAAGGCACGGGGGGCGCAAAGAGGCGTACGCGCATGAGCGCCGGTGCAAAAGCATGAGAAGACTCGGCGCGAGGCCGCCGTGAAGGACGACGCATTGTGTATGCGCGTAGATCACTGCAGGGAGGGAGTACGAGCAATCGATGGTGAGTGAGAAGTTGAGAGCAGCTGAAGCAAAGAGAGGCCAAGGCATTCAAGGGTCTTGAAGCCGGGAGCAATCAAGAGCGCAGCGAGGCCAAACACAACTAAGCACCATCAAACCATAACCAAGGAGCATCACAAGCTTAAGCACGGTGTGGAGCCGGGCAAAATTTTGAAGCCATTGCGGAGCAATGGGTCCTAAAGGGGGGAGGCTTGATCCAGGAGGATCTTGGACCGAACCGAGGTGGGCATAGCTCAGCCGAGGTGGGCGAGGCCGAGGTGGTCCAAGCAGAGGCCGAGGTGGTCCAAGCAGTGGCCGAGGTGGTCCAAGCCGAGGTCGAGGTAGGCATGCCGAGACCAAGAGCTGCAGAGGCATGACCGAGTCTGAGGCAGGCATGGCCGAGACCGACAGCGGCAGAGGCGTGACCAAGACGAAGGCTGGCATGACCGAGACCGAGAGCGGCAGAGGCGTGACCAAGACCAAGGCTGGCATGACCGAGACCGAGAGCGGCAGAGGCGTGACCAAGACCAAGGCTGGCGTGACCGAGACCGAGAGCGGCAGAGGCATGACCGAGTCTGAGGCAGGCATGGCCGAGACCGACAGCGGCAGAGGCGTGACCAAGACGAAGGCTGGCATGACCGAGACCGAGAGCGGCAGAGGCGTGACCAAGACCAAGGCTGGCATGACCGAGACCGAGAGCGGCAGAGGCGTGACCAAGACCATGGCTGGCGTGACCGAGACCGAGAGCGGCAGAGGCATGACCGAGTCCGAGGCAGGCATGGCCAAGACCGAGAGCCAGCAAGGCATGACCGAGTCTGAGGCAGGCATGATCGAGACCGAGAGCGGCAGAGGCATGACCCAGTCCGAGGTGGGCATGGCCGAGGTGGGCATAGCCGAGGTGGGCATGGCCGAGGCCGAGGTGAGCAAAGCCGAGACCGATCCAGTTCGCAGGCGCGTGGAAGACTAAAGGTTGTGAGGCACGGAAGACGAAATGTCAGGCGTGGAGGACCAAGAGTTAAGCGCGGAAGACGAACAGTCGGTTCAATGCATCTGGACAAAGATCCTATTGGAACCCTCACCGGGAATTTAAGGCACCATTTATTGTAAAGTAATTAATTAGCAATAGTTAATGTACTACAGTAAATGTACTTCGATTAGTCTATAAATACTAATGAGAAAAATCAGGGAGGTAATCCCCTTTCCACCAAAAATACTTTGTCTCTCTCTTCTCTCCTAAATCTGTAGTTGCATGGGATACAGCCTAGAGCCTTAGCCATGGCCGGCCACCCTTGGCCTCCCTAGATCCAATATTCATCCTGCTTGTTCTCCGGGTAAAATCAACCTTGAGACCAAGTCCGGATCAGTGGTGTGCATGAGTGGTGACCCTATAAGGTTGACCTGATGGAGATATTGTTCCTTATCATCCAAAAAATATATTTATAGGCATTGCTTCAACAAATCTTGAATAGACCACTGAAATGTGCATTAGTTCTCATCTGAATTGGATGACCAAATTATTAAAATTATATTAAGAAAAAGTTGCAACAGCCTATTTCTATCCTAAAAAATTTTCAATATCAATTTGATAGCCGCCGGATAAGTTTGCAGAACCTTTTTTTTGCTAACGTAACATTAATTCATTGGCGTGAAGGTAAAAAACACACAACCTAATTTTTTTTAGAAAGAACGACTTAGGTTTTGTGTGATTTCTGATCATTTTTGGGTGAATTTTGTAAAAAAAAAGTTTTTAAGTTGTTTATCTACATGCCAATGAGTAAATGCCATATCAGGCAAAAATAGTCATAAAATTTTCTAACGGTAAGTACTAAATAAATAATGAATTTTATTTTTGGAATAACGATAAATTTGTGACCGATATTTCCGAATATGATTTTGAAAACTCTGGCCGTGTACATGATTGAGTATTAGTTAAGATTAATCTCATCGCCTAATAATGAACCGAACCAAAAGGTCTGATGGTCTTAATAGAATTTGGATCATAGATACATCTGCATCTAAATGTGCATATATATTTAAAAATGCGGTCTATATTACATCAGCTTCGTGAGGATGTTGCTCTTTTGGACCAGGCCAGTTTAAACTTGGACGAGACCCAACAGGGCCGACAGGAGTCGGGAGAGGTACTTGAACTTGCTAAACCCTCCACCGGCAAAGGCGAGGGTTTAAGCTCCGCCGGCAGTTACCGGCGATCTTTACTCCTCCCGCCGCCATGACATTCCTAACCGCACGTCGATCATTCCTCAACCTCTTCTCCCCTTCCCCACCTCACCTCCGCTACGCCATCCTCTTCCTCCACTCCTCCTCCTCCGCCGCCGCCGCCGATGGAGCGGACGACCACCATTTCCGCCGCCGCTCTGATTATCCCCGGCGACTCCACTACGACGAGGAGCAGAGGCTGGTGCGGGTCACCGTGTGGTGGGACTTCGAGAACTGCAACATCCCCGTTGGAGTTAACGTGTTCCGAGTCGCGCAGCGGATCACGGGAGCTCTGCGATCTAGTGGAATCAAAGGCCCTGTAACAATCAATGCGTTCGGTGACGTCGCGCAGCTGTCGCGTGTAACCCAGGAGGCCCTCACATCTACTGGAGTCTGCCTTACTCATGTCCCCCACTGTAATTCCTCGTTTTCATATTGGAATTTATTTATGCTTACTACAACATTTTTTCACTGCTTATTGTTCCAGCGATTGGAATACTCGCTTGCGAGCAAGAGATTTCACTTTCAAAATATCACGTTTCCCTTTCGGGGTGTGCAACAGTTGGTGCTGCGTGCGAAAAGTTCTAAGCCATCACCCCTATTTCACAACTGTATAATGAAGTTTTTTTTTTTCTTATTAAAGAAGAACAATGCTGTTGCCTCCCTTATTTTCATTGTATGTTGTATGAACGAACAGGTTGTGCCGCAGTGGTGCTTTTTGTTTATAGCCCAGCTATCCATAAACAAAGTCAGTCCATAAATTAAACACGAAGTTCAGTTTATTCCTTTTTTTGGGTAGGAAGTGCAGTTCAATATTTGAACTTCAGGAGTTACTTCATTGCCCAAAAACATTTCAGTCTCTTTTATCTGGATATCAAAAAATATATTAGAAGTAACTGAATTCTATATAAGTTTTCAATATATTAGGCAAGTAGACAATTATGGACATCCTCAATAATTTGCATAGTCTGCTTAGATTGACCATGTGCTGCATTTTTTGAAATGGTGATATCATACCTTGTTAACAGACAATTACTTACATCCTCGTAGTAGATAGGGTTAGCGAGCAATTTATGTCACGCCCCAGACGAAATACTCCAGTCTCTCTTAGCCTTTTCAGTTGAAAACAGTAGTTTACTTTCTAAAGAGAAAATTATTGTTATCCTCACTAAATTGCAGAGTTTGCTTTGGCTGTTCCTTTGTTGGCCTTGTTGAAAAGGTGAAGGGACGATTTATTTGTTACTTGACAACATTTACTTCTCTGGTGTAGTTTGTTTTCAAATTGATAATTTTAGTAGCAGGTCCAACTTTCTAGCTTCTATTCTATGATAACAATAGGTGTAGGACATTGGTCTACGAAAACTAGTGATTTGTAGACAAAATAAATCATCATCTGCATACTCGAAAGTGGTATTTTACTTGTAGGTTTTGTGCATCTGTTGAAAGTGCTTCAGCAGTGGTTACATGACCTGTTGCAGAGTAGAGTATCCTGTTGGTGGGAAGAAAGCAATGAAACTTTGATTGTGAGGAACTTCGAAATGATTGTGACTAATGCATATTCTGGTATTTTGAATGTATTTAAGATTACTTACTCTATGTTTATACATATTCTGATAAAATGGCCTCGTATAATGCTAAATTGTATTCCATGAATTCAAACACCTGTACTATATTATCATTAGAAACCTACTGGTGCTAGCAACTAACTGATCTCTATGACCTTCCTGAATGCAGGTGGAAAGAACAGTTCTGATAGAAACTTCATGGCAGATCTTGTTTATTGGGTATCTCAAAATCCACCACCAATGCATTTCTTTCTGATATCAGGAGATAAGGACTTTGCCAACATTCTACATAGGTTGAGGATGAGCAACTACAACATACTCATTGCAAGCAACAACAGTGTTTCCGAAGTCCTCTGTAGTTCTGCTACCATCATGTGGCCCTGGAACGCTTTGGTCAGGGGAGAAAATTTTACAGCCAAGCATTTTAACCACCCACCAGATGGAATGTATGGATCTTGGTATGGCTGCTACAGGGGTAATCTCGATGACCCATTCATTGATGCAGAGCAACCAATTAATTCTCAAGTTGATGAATTAACAGAGCAAATAACTAAGGAAAAGCCTCGTCCAATTCCAATAGCATTCATTAATGGGGTCCGCCAAATTCTGCGAATGTATCCTGAAGGAATAAACCTATCAGACCTCCGAGGGGAACTCAAGAGAAACAATGTGAATATGGAAAAAGACTTTTTTGGTTACAAGAAATTCTCAAGTCTACTTTTGTCGCTACCTAGCATTATAAAGTTCATTCCTTCTGGAGAAGGACAACCAGTTGTTATTGCCAATAAAAAGGTTGTTGGATCAGCTGAAACAATTCCTAAGCTTACTACGGAGAGTGAAGGCAGCAACTCTGGGAAGGCTCGGGCTTCACTTTCTAGTACTAAACCATCAGCATCACCTTCCTTTCCTCGTTTAGTTAGTGCTAAAGATTCCTCTCCTTTCCCAAAAGAGACTTCTGTTGGTACTAATGTCAGTTCTTCCACTGCTACTCGAGGTCAGGATGTAAGTGAAATGAGTCTCTTAGAAAAAATCAGGAGAATATTAGTTGGTCCTCAACCAGAACCTGCCAGTGGGTCTAAAGACTTTGCTTCGAACGACATAGCGATAGAGAAAGGAGATGGTGCTTCTGCTCCTGGAGAAAATGATGGAACTGAATTGGGATTTCTCAAAAGAATTTGGAGATCTTTAACTGGAAATGCAGAATATAATTCTAGGGGGAAAAGAAATGTTTCTGAGACAGGTCCAGGCAGCACTAAGAGTACTGATGGTCCAGCTCCAAACCACCAATCTGACAAAATAAAGGCCCACAATAAAGTCAGAACATCTTCATTGAGTTCTACTTCAAGTTCTCTGTCTTTAACCAAATCTCTACTACAGAGAGGTTCAGGGGAACCTGTGGAGTGCAAAACGAAAACCCCTGAAGTTAAGACCCCTTTCTTTAGCAAGATGCTGAACAACCTAAAATTCTGGAATTCCACTTCAAGTTTCCAGGACAATAATCTTGTGCCAATTCAGGGGGTTGGAAAAAGCCCAGATTCAGAAAAGAGAATGTCAAACCAAGAAAACTTTCAGCCTGATTTGCATGATTTATTTTCAAACTCACACTTCTGGGATACTCTGCAGGCATTCTTAGTTACTGCCAAGGGGTCTGATCTCGTACAGAAATCAAAGACGAGGTAACCTGCATTCTGTTACATGGTATTTGCATTTTAGTACTTCTTTTTAGTGCCGATTATTTGGCAACCCCTTTTTATTTCCTGCTATCTTTTATGGTGTTTATGGGTATGGCATTTTTATGGTGTTTATGGCATTTCTCATCAACATGTTTTTTCTTATACGGTTATACCAAATAAACACTGGGAAAACCATTCTCCTTGAACATAAAAGAAATGAAGGTTACTGACTGTATTGAACCCCATATGTATCTATGTTGGCACTATCGAATATGTCAAGGGGAACTTTCACTCTGCCGCCTAAGTCTGGTGTATTAAAGAATTTCATCGCTTCTTTTGTGAAGTTTGTTTAATAAATTAAACTAATATTTGGAGTGAGGTGAAGTTCTCCTTGTTTTAGGTTCCCAAAGGGCAGCAATAGAAGTTCCATGCACATAAAGAATTTCCAATATAATTGACAATCATATGTTGCTTTCTTTTACGGTCAGTAGGATAGTTTCAGAAGTTGGTGAAAGTATGAGTAAGCATGATATCAGCTTGTTGAGCACAAACATCAGTTGAATCTAGAACAACCTCAATCAAATAAAAATTTGAGTGTTCTGACCAATATACTATCTTGTAATTATCATCACTATGTCAACATAACTGCGTGTAATCAAATACGGATTTTGTGCTAGAAGATTCTCACGTGCTAATGGCAAGAGATGATGAGAAGAAAATATTTTTCTTAGAAAATGGATGCGGATATCATTATAGTGAATCTTGAGCAACCACAACCAATGATGTATCTCAGAGTGTACTGCCCAATATACTTATCTTGTAATTATTATCGCTATGCCGATGTAACTGCGCCTAATCAAGTGTGGAATTTCTGCTAGAAGATATTCACGTGCAAAAGACATGAGATCATGAGAAGGTGGTATTTTTCGTAGACAATGGATGCAAGTATTCTTGTAGAAAATGGAATTGATTGGTTTCTGCTATTTGTTGAATCAGATTTATTCACTTCGTACATCCTTGCAATGCCCTTATATTGGCAATTTATTGCAGGCTTTCTGATTAATGATGATCTAACCTTGAGTGCTATTAGGAATTTCAATCACCGCTACTATACTAAATTCCTATTAAGATCTTAACTGGAAATCTTACTTCTCTCCTGTGTAGATAAAGCATGGAATTGATGGTTTCTGTTATTTGTTGAATCAGAAATTTCCTTTCCTCACTTCGGACATTCTCAAAATACCCTTAAATTAGCACTTTTAAATTTTGCAGACTTTCTGGTTAGTTGATGATCTGACCTTGAGTACTATTTCAAACTTCAATCGACGTTAGTTTCCTAAATTCCTATTAATATCTTAATTGAAAATCTTAGCTCTCTCCTGTGTAGATAAGGCATGTGGTCTGTTGAGTATCAGTGATGTGGTTCTATGCCACAATTGGAAGAAAGAAACATAGTAATTTTGGCATGTGAAAGTTGGCCACAAGCAGACTTTAAAAGTAAAATATTGTAGGCATGTGTTAATGTGACAAAAATTATACCCTTATTGTTGGACATTAAGAGAGCATATGAGCCACGTCTTGCTTCCAGTAGCAGTGTTTTTAAATTTGATTTACCTTTTTATAGGCTGTAGGAGAATCTTCAAAATGCTTCATTGATGAAGATCCGTAGATAGCCAATCGTTGTTTCTGATTAATCCAATCTCAAGAAAGTCTGTGATAAAAGGTTACTCTGACCATATCTCTAGCCCTCCAACTTCTTTGGAAGATCTTTGGACTAGATGGAGACAAAACATTCTTCCTGTAAAAAATAGGGCGAGAACAGACATATGTGTCGCAGCACTGTGGTGGTGTACGTGGAAAGAACGCAACCGCAGAACTTTTCAAAGTTTGAGCAGAAATTTAAATCTCGTCGAAAAAGATATTACTAGCCTTATTTTGTCTTGGACCCCTCTAATGACTCGAGAGATGGAGGACTCCTTGAAGCTTTTATTTGAGTAATTTTCTTTTGTTAGTGGTATACACTTATATTTTCTATTTGTGGAACAATAATATGTAATCTTACTCCTGTTTGTCGCGCTTCTCTTGATACTTTAATTTTCATAATGAATAAATTTTAGTGGGGGAATTTTGTACCCCTCTATTTCTTCTCAAAAAAAAAAAAAAAAGGGTTACTCTGACACTTTAATTGTTGTTTATATGGTCGTTATTTTTTTATATGCAGACTTTTATTTATTAACTTGAGTCCTTTTGTTAAAAGGCTGCTTTGTCAAAAACATTTCATAAAGCTGTTTTGTCTCCTTCCAATTTTTCCTTACGCACCTAAGTTCTGTGTTGTTGCCAGGGAAGATCTAATGCACGGGCTGAGAAAGGAAGGTCAATGGTTTCTCCAAAACCTAAAAGAAAGTCAACTGTTGCTTTTGGTTCATTTGCTGATTGTTGACAAGAAATTGGTGGAGGAGTCTCCTTCTCAGACATACCCATTCAAAGTCATAAATCCTGGCAAAAGAAGTTGTACTCCGTCCCACGCACAGAGTTCCAATGGTTTGAGCTCAAGTATTACTGCTAGACCTTCTCAGTCTAATTTTTTCCTTTCATCTTCTGGTGCTGCTTTGCATGGCTTGTTTGGTTCTAAAATTCCCCCCAACATCATGGAACTAAAAGCTTGGTTCCAGAAAACTTGTAATGGTAGAGAGGATGTTGATCCACAGGATCTGCAGAAGCTTTTTGAGAGCCAATTTAAGCAGAAGCTTGATTCTTCTTATTACGGTTATTCGTCAACGGAGAGCTTAATAGAAGCTTGCGTAACTGATCTTGATTATGACCACCAAGGGAAGAAGAACAATCCTCCTCAAAAAGAGGAGATATTATCCAATTGCAGGGATCTCCTACTTGATCTATTTAAGGAGAACCCAGAAGGCTTTAACATGAGCATCTTTCCTCTATCTTTTTCGCGGAGATATGGATATAATCTGGACTATCAATCTCTGGGCTACACAAAGCTTGCATCATTGTTTCAAAGAATGCCCGAAGCAAGGATAGAATCAACCTTTGTCTTGCCTGCTCATTTGTTCAAATCACGTTTGATGAAAGAGTTGACTGATGAATCTGATACCGAAGATAGTATGCAAAAGAATGCAAGTGACCTTAGCAACAAATCGTCTACCGATTATGATGATTCCTTTTGGGATGAGTTAGGCCCTGAATCTACTACATCAAATAGTTCTGACGATTTCAAAAACAAAGAACAGGGAGTATTTCCAGAACTTCTTTCAGAAGCTGATGATACTGATTCAGATGATGATCCACATGACAATTCCGATAGAAAGAAGGAAGGGAGCTCTTTCCTGCAGATTCTTTCATCGTATAGTAATAAAGGAGGTGACGATTTGTTGCTACCCACTTCGCCCAAGCCACAGTTCAAACCTTATGTAAGCCATTCGTTTGTTAAAGAAAGTGCAGACAAAAACGAGAGATTGGTGGATAGCATCCTTGCTAGCTTGAAGAAGGGGGAGAAGTCGAGGCTACAAGGTTAAGAATGATACCTCGCATACCTCCTTTTATGCCCTCCCTATTCAGCTTCCAAATTTTTTCTGATAATTAAGAAACCGCTTGGCTGAAAATGTAGGGCGTGAACACATACACGATTCTTAGCATCATACATTATGCGATTGGTGAATTGAAGAATTACAGAAGTTTTTTCTAAGATATCCTTGGATCTCTCCTAGACCGATGATTACATAATCTTTATGCCTGAAATCATGAAATTATAGAGCTGCGGGTGCATACTAATGATCTAATAGCAAGCTGGCGTCTGGCAACCTGGCGTCCGGGCCAGTTGAGGTAGGATATTTCTTTGGGCAGCTAACATTTATTAAGGTTCATTTATCAGCCTCCTTTAGATGGCTTTAACATGCATGGCTAAAGAGACTCATTAATTTTAGTTTTGATGTGCCGATTTTACTGTATCTGAATGGGGAGATTGAAATCAAAATGACACTCTGGACTTGTAGATTTGTCTAGAACAAACTTAATCGAGATCAGCCTATGTTTTCTTTTTTCTCCTCAGATAATGAAGTGAAATCTTGTCCTAATCCAATCATTTGATGTTTTGGACATAGATATATTTAGATTTGGAGTCTCTATCTAGACGCTAGTTTATAAGAGTGGTATTTGTGGGTTTTTGAGCATCGTGTGTCATTATAAAAAAAAAGGTGTAAATTGCAGTCGTATCATATGGCATGTGTTTTTTCGCGTTTTGATAAAAGCGGATAGGTGATGTTGTAGTTACTGATTTTGTTTTGTTTCAAGATTGCTTCTACGTTTATGAACATAGCTAGTATGCGTCATTGTACATTGTTCTTTGAATAGCGTCTACTTTTATATGTATATGCCATTATTCATTTTTCTTATGATGGCGTCTAGATCTATGTCTCTATTTCTATTTATCAATGATGGCTTCGAAGCGGCTAAACATAAAACTGGTATTGCTGATTTGGTGTAGAAAATAATATTTAAAGTATACTTGCACGCAAACTAGTCCACAAGATCGCACTCTAAACTAGATTGCGCGTAAGTATGCTTTAAATATTACTTTCCCAAGCTTTGCTAGCAGCACCGGTTCTAGTCAGTAGCCAAGTATGGATAATTAGACTCATGTATGGTAAAAGCTAACGGCCTTGCAGAAAATTGCACGGGTGCCACCCAGGCAAATTTGCCCGAGGACTTGAAGTTTGCCTGTGTCATCTCTGCTTCTTCCTTGCATCGCTGCGGCATAGCACGATAAAGTGGGCGGCACAGGAACGGAGGGAGGTTCTAAAAGGTCAGTAAAGTTGACTAAGCTTTTAACATGCTTACAACATCTGCATGGATAGTGCATACCAAAAAAAAAAGATGGTAAATTAAAAATAATGCCTTGTCATAAAGGTTCCTTTCCCAGTTATATACTTTTTGAAGTTTTCTAGATTCGATAAAATTGTTGCGCTTTCAGAATAAGATGTTGGATATTTAAATCATGATGTTGCCAAATCCAAAACAAGGTAAAATATTCTTGTGATTTTAGTAAAATATTATGAAGTGGAAGTTTATACCATTTTATTGTTAGACGCTACGTTTTGTCCGGCCTCTTACCACACAACACACACACATTCTCTCTCTCTCTCTCTCTCTCTCTCTCTCTCTCTCTCTCTCTCTCTCTCTGTGTAATGACATAAACATATACACAATGACATATATATCATGCCTACATGCACATATATAATTAACAAACCAAAACACGGCCGAAAAACCCGAAAACACAATAAGCTGAGCTTCAAACGCTACTTTTGACGTCTTCAACGTGCCAGGGATGGTCTAAAATCTTAGAATAGACATAGGAAAATCACTGCTTGCGACAGTGCACCGGCGGTATAGGTTGTGCCGTACGGCCGCCAGCAAAGATTGCAAGCTCGTGACCACGAACCTAATTAAGTTAATTAGGCTTAATCTGGAAGAGTCAAATCCAATTGTGCTTGTAAGTTCTAGTTAGTGTAGTTCGGTAGTGCATATTGACCGTTCGGACAAAATGGAATGTCAACATTTATAAATTGTACACTATATCTAATTCAGAAAAAATACTAGACATAACTTTGTACTGTTCTAGGGTCTAAATGTACGAGGACTTGTCAAGATGCAGTTAAAAAACTGCAGTTCAAATAAAAATTGGATTTTTTTAGCAATATCATTCGGAAAATAGTATGTGCCAAATACACTACGGATAGAACTCCTAATCTCACACTATTTACAAATTTTTTTACTGTATATCCAATTATTATTATTATTTTGACCAAGAACTATAACCAATTTTTACTCCTACTCCTGCTATCTACAAAAATTTTTTTACTGAATGCAAATTTTCCCAATATTAAATATCAAATTTGCTGATTCAGACTACCACATGACAGTTTGTTTTTTGTGTACACCCATCATTGGATCCCCTCCCTACACCTATTTGCTGCATTCACACCTAAACCGCATACGAACTTGTATTTTTTTAAAAAACTGTTGATATAAAAGTTGTAGGTCTCGGTGTTATCTAAAACTTTCATGTTGAAAATTTTTCCAAAAAATGCTTCTAAATGATGTTTTGGAATCCATTAACTTTGGAGTCCTAAAAGACCAATTTAAAATATTTTTGGAAAAAAATTTAAAACGAAAATTGTAAATAACATTGAAATCTATAACTTTAATAATTTTTCGAAAAAATATAAGTTGATATATATTTCAGATATAAGTACAGAAAGTGGGTGTAGGAAGGGGAGCATCCGCATCCATTGCTTATAGCGTTTGATCTCATCATTTCCCACAAAATCCTTTAGTACGAGGCAAAAAGATAAGATGGAGAGCATCAAGGCTTGATCCCACCCCATTCTGGTAAAAAAATGCAAGCTTCTATTGTAGGTTGTGGCTCATGACCACGATATTTCCTGATAAACTACTCACCCCTAATAAATTATTCCCATTGCACTAGGATTGCAAGTTTAAGATGGTTGTCATCTAAGATAGTTGTCCTGTACGCCACTGCTTTTAAAATGTGCACTTAGTCAGCTACCTTTTCTGCCACTTTCAAAAGAATTGGACGCGACGAATCAAATACTCTAGGTGGCTTCTATTGAAAATAAGATTAAAAATAATGACTATAATGGCTAGGTTATGTCAGACGAGATCAACAACTAAATCCCTTAGCAGATGTGAATGACTATCGTGGAGAAGAAGAAGATATAGGTTTAAAAGAGTTGGAGTGAAACGATCAAGCAAAATCTTACGCCATTTAGAAATAGGCAAAGACTTAGCTATTGATCGAGCTAAGTGATGACATTCCGTTCGTGTTAGTGACATCACGGTTTAGGAAATTTAAAGTCTGGTTTCACCTAGTGTAGTTTTTTTTTTTTTTTTTTTATACGTGTGCTTTTTTCGTGTTTGTTTTGGACGTGCTCAGTTTTATTTCTTAATTTGCGAAATTTTTATGCTTGTATGCTCGTATACCTTTTGTATTATTTTTTTAAGTCGATGATCTTACGAAAATAATATTCTGCAAAACATGTAGCTTGTACCTTATCCTTTCCATATCCCATTCAGACCGAACTTATCACCCGATTATTATTATTATTGGTTGCCACTTAATCTTATGTGTGTGGCACTATCTTAGAAAGGATCATAAGTTCCTCCCTTTGAGTTCCGATGCTATGGAAGGGATCACACCTCTCCGTCAGTATCTCCGGCCTTCCTCAAGACTTCAATTGGGAACTCTTATTTTGGGTCTTTTTTTTTGAGAAAAAAATACCTTTATTAAGCAGAGAGTTATTTGATTAGAAATAGGGAAGATATTTTTGGCGGAAGAGCGCCATTTTCCTTTTTCATAACTACTAAAAACTCTATACTTTTTGGATAGGTCTATTTTGGATGCATGGGACAGAAGCTGGCTCACACTAGCACGTTTCTCTTCATAACCGAACGTGTTATGCCTTTATAAGTCCAAAATTTTAAACTTATAAACTAGTTTTAGTGACACTGCTACATAGATAAAATAGGAGTAAGATTATACATTATTGTGATGATTTTTTTTTTAAAAAATTTTATTTTCTATATTATTGTATTTTTTTTCTATTTATTGCTTCTATGTAATGTGTACCTTCTCTTTGCAACATTTTTTAAAATTTTATTTTCTATCTTATTGTATTTTTTTTTTTTTCTATTTATTGCTTCTATGTAATGTATATATTCTCTTTGCAACGCATTTTGAGTTTTGATATTTTTATATATTTTTGTTTGTGTGCCAGCATGTTTGCCTATTGTGTATTTACTTTGAGATCGAAGATGCCATAAAAATAGCAGACATGTATATACACATTTTATTTTTTCTAGATCTTATGTAGGCGGACTGTTCTGAATTGTTGTTATTGTTTATAAGTTTATATAATTTAGTTATAAATTTAGTACTTCAATTATACTACCCAGTACAGTTTAGCTCTTACGTAAAAAGTTTAGCTGAATGCCCAAGTATAAGTTTAACTCTGCCGTTAAAAACAAATTACATTGAAAAGGCATTTGTGTGTTTTTGCAACAGGCTAAAATTATTGTCAGAAACTATGTTTATTGCACGGAAAAAATTATTAGGCTCGATAAACAGCTCAAAAATAGTGCAAACGATATTTTTTTTTGTACCTTGAGTATCGATCTCGATGTGCAGAAAAATACAAATAAAATTATTTTTCAAGTTAAATATTCGAATCTAATAATATTATTTTTTATATCTTATTGCCCATTCATTTCACCGGATTCTTACTTTAAAACTACAAAGTTTTAGATAAAATTGGGATATCTTTATTTGAATTTATGATATTATCTTGGTTTTATATGACTTCATATTATATTATAGACATATTATCCGTAGGTGGTGGAGGTAAAACATTTCCATTTATTATTCCCCACCATCAAAGCTTAAGAGAGTAAAAGTAATCCATCTGTAATAATATGTAGGAGGTAATTATGGTTTTGTTGGTAACGACACACATAAATAAATAAATAGAGTTTGTAGAAAATATGAAGTTTATTAATATTGTGCTAAGATTTCTTACCTTTCTCCGTTCGATTGGAGCTCGGATTTTTATCTCTATCTGATCGCTGCAGGATTGAAAGTGATAATGGAGGCGGTTCGTATTCCAATCGATCGCCATCGATTGGAACATCACTGCAATCGTAAAAGTTCATAATAACTAGTTGATTTCGCGATCAATTGATCAGCAGATCTGCGAACCGGAATAGATTTGATGGATCCAGAGGATGTGAAGATCTTGCTGCGGCAGAGCGGAGCGGATCTCTGGTCGCTGATCGAAGGCGCTGTGGCACTAGCGGCGAAGGAGCACGCTGCGGAGCTCCGGCGGCGGCGGGACGGCATCGTCGAGCTGATCTACGGCAGCCCCGTCGCACCTGCTCCGTTGCGGAACTTTATAGCGGAGGAAAACGGTTGCGCTGTCGCTAGGTCGCCGGAGAGGAGGCTGCCTGAAGCCAATGGCTCATCGTCGCCTGCGACTCCTCAGTCCTTCGGCCGCCGCGACGCTGATGAGGAAGAAGTAAACTTAGATGATGAACATGAGGACGAGCAAATAGAAGTAGCAGAAGATCAACATGAAGATGAAGAAGAAGAAGATCAAGAGAGACAAATTCTCGCAATCAGAGATTTTCTTGAAGATCTCGAACAGGTTTTATCTGCCTTGAGATCCATGCTCACCTCTACAAAATTAAGCCTAACTTGACTCTCTTTCTTTTAATCAGCCTGAGGATTCACTAATTCAATTGCTGCAAAATCTGGCGGACATGGATATCACCTTCAAAGCTCTCAAGGTTATTTAGCCTGCAAATTAACCAACCATTGCCACATATTTGTTCTGAATTTGATTTGATCGTAGGAAACGGACATCGGAAAATATGTGAGTGCACTGAAGAAACATACATCTTCAGAAGTAAGGAGATTATCCAAGCAACTAATCAAGTAAGGTTAAATCTATTATAAACTCTTATCTAGTTTTGCAAATGAATTTAGAGTAGTTAGTTATTTTTCGATTGGTATTGCAGGAAGTGGAAGGATATGGTGGATGATTGGGCGAGGGAAAACAAATCCGTTCCTCCTTCGATCAACAACAGTACGTTGACCGACTCCAATCCCATAATTATGATTCATTTTCTAACAATTAATTTCTTCAAAATGTTCTCTAATTCGTTCATCAATTAACCCTTTCGAGATTTTGATTGAAGCAGACCGTAGTAGTATCTCGCCGCAGAGGCGAAGCAGCGCCGCCGCGTTCCGACGGGCGGACCCGCCCTCGAAACCCACCATCACCACCACTCAGTCCTCAGCTCAATCAGCTGTACAATATTTCATTTCTTGATTAGCCTTTAACTAAATTAAGTTTAATGATGTATTTAAAAGTTTGTTAAAATTTAGAGACCATCAAAGGAGCAAGAGGATGGTCTGGCGGATCCGGACAGGCTGGAAGTCGCCCGCAAGCGACTTCACATGAACTACCAGAGAAAAGCAGACGGTAATTTCCTTCTTTATTTTTCAATATTTTTAATTAACAAGAGAAAAAATCTATCGGCAAGTCGCACAGATACACCTTGTTTGTCATCCGTGTTATCTCCTCCTACAATACACGTCACGAATATAATTACGTACATTTTGAATACAGTGCCAGCTGTCAAGCCAACTGGTTGGGCTTAAAATAAAAATGGCAATAAATAGTTTTCTTTATATATAATTATTACAGAGAAAAAGCAGCGGACGATTCAAGTTATGGAAATTACTGATATTCCAAGAGGGAAGAACACATTCATAGCTCGCAACAAGGGAGCGGTGAAGAATCACCGGCGATAGCGTTGTGTTTGGTTGCCTAGTAGGTTATTTGATAATTTACGATTTGTCGCATTTTGTAACTGTAAAATAAGGAGGCTTACGTGGGTGGTGGCAAATCTTATGTAATATTTTCCTAACTGTTGGTATTTAAGAATGTTTGCGTTGCTTTTTTTTTTTTTGGAAAAAAACTACTCATTCCCAACAAACGACATACAATTAATCTCCACCGTACACGTACTTCGTGATCTACACAATTATCTCGTGATCCGCACAAAATATTAAAATTACAAATATATCCATCGCGATGTGTGATTTTAATTGTGCCACGTTAATATGTATGGTTTCTTGTGTGATTTCTTAGGAGTGCATAGCAAAAAAAATTTTTTTGTACTACACTTTTATATCCATGCGGCTTAGCGCTAATAATTGCTAGGCTGCTAGAGCATGAGAGGAATTTATCTCAAAAAAAAGGGGTCTCAGTATATATAAATGTGTTTTTTAAAATAAATAGATAATGGTATTCGAAATTAGTATTATCCGGGATTTATACACTAATTATCAGGCTAATCCAAAATGTCCTTTCAGCTTTCTCCTTATTACTAAAAAGCACAACGGGGCATCAAATGCTTGGACAAAGACTAATTACTTCATGTCCAAGTGTCCAACACGTATAAGCACTGCCAAAAGTATAGTGAATTAAAATATACTAGCGTTGCTTCCGTACTATATTCGAACATTAGTAAGAGATTATATATATATATATAATATATATATATATATATAAGAAAAACTTAAATTTTTGCTTTGTATTATAATTTTATATAAATTGATTGTTAGTTTTATTAAAATATTAAATTTTATTCACCATATATTATTAGAGTAACAAAAATATTTCTACACACCATACATACAAATATTTGAAAAGTGATGTGAAATGATAGTAATAAATAAATAAATAATATATATATATTATATATATATATATATTATATATATATATAATAATATATATATATTATTATTATTTACTTTATAAATATTTATTTTTAATCTTAAATTTTTTATATTTTTCAAATAAATTAAATAATTTTATAAATTTTTATTAATTAATATAAATATTGTATTATTTTTTTAAGAATAAAATAAATACCACGTAGCGTTAGCAAAAATTATTTAAAATAACACATAATATAATAATTTTGATCACCTAGTTTAACACACACAAGCGCACACTCACACACACACACACACACACACACACACACACACATATATATATATATATATATATATATATATATATATATATATGCCAAAATTTTAGTAAATACCTCTCTACTATATACTTTTGGGTATTCATATCCCTATACTTTTTTTAGGAACTTCCATAACCCTTTACTTTAAAAAAAGGAACGCGATACCCTTACGATGTTAATAATGCTGCCAACTCAGTAATTTAGCCTACGTGGAAATAGTTTTATCAATTTTTAGGTTTTTTTTTTATTTTCTTTAATTCACGCAGGTAAAATTGACGATTGACGATTTTAAAAAGTAATAAAAGGTAAAGATAAAGGTAAAGTTAAAAAACACAAAAGACATTGACGATTTTACCCTGCGTGAATTAAAAGAAAATAAAAAAAAACCTAAAAATTGATAAAACTATTGCCACGTAGGCTTAATTACTGAGTTGGCAGCACTATTAACGTCGTAAGGGTATCGCGTTCATTGTTTTAAATTAAAGGGTTATGAAAGTTCCTAAAAAAAGTATAGGGACATGAATGTCCAAAAATATATAATAGAGGGGTATTTACTAAATTTTGGCCATATATATATGTTAAACTTTAGCCACTTTAGAGTTTAAATCGTACCCAAAATTATTACGTAAAATACAAATGGGAATTTATAAAGCCCCTATTAAAGGGATAATTGTGTATCAGCCCCCCCTATTTTCGGGGTTCGCAAATCAGCCCCCCGAAACGCATTTTCGGGGGGCTGATTTGCAAAAAAAAAGCAAATCAGCTTCCGAAAATACATTTTCGGGGGCTAATTTACACGATTTTGAAAAACGAGAGGCTGAAACGGCAAAGTCCCATTAACATTAAAGGGATCTTCTGAGGTCAAAATATCGCCTCGGTTGACTGACAAGATACGGAGGAGCGGTTTTGAAATTTCTGAGATTTTCAAAGGGAATAGGAACTTAAAAAGTTCTCCAGTTACGTCATGCATGAACACAGCAATTTTGCATCTGATCTGAACTACCCACGTTCTCCAAATTAGCTAAATATGGTGGAATGTTTGACTGGGAGGAGCACGACTCACGAGGCGGTGATCATCGGCGGCGGCATAGCCGGGCTGGCGACGGCGATGGCGCTGCAGCCTATGGGAATTGAGAATACATCGTTCAGGAGCGCCGAAAGATCTTCGTGGTAACTCGCCGAAGATGATCATTAGCTCTTAAAAACGGCGAGGTTAAATCTGAGCATAATTCACCAAAGTAAAAGAAAAGAAACAAAATTTGTTACGAGGATAAGGTCGAAAAGCAGCTGAAACACGAAGACTGATACGTCTAAACCCATCCACGTTAACGAAGCTGTGTCCATCCACGTTAACGAAGCTGTGTGGAAACAGAGCCGGGAGGTAAATACGTTTCAAAATTGTTGATGCCGCTGGCTTCACGAAACTAAAACCTTTCAAAAGAGAAGTTTAATTTGTCAATCAAGGAATTGTTTATCATAAAAAATCGTCAAGTTCTCGTCCTCGGTTGAACAACAAAATTGATTTCGTAAAGAAATTTCAAAGATATTTCCAACTTCCACCGCCGTGAAAAGTTGTCCAACTACACGTCAAGCATAAAGACAACACATTCAACGTGAATTACCCACGTTCTCAAATTAGCTCAACCTTTAAATGCATGGTATCTTAACATGCATGGTATCACAATTAAGCAGTTCAAGTTTGATCTATAGAACAAATACATAAACTGTCCTGTTTGAGGGGACAAAAAGCTACTGCTGTGAGAGAGATATGGGAGCTGCGGCGCAGGAGTATGAGGTGGTGATCGTCGGGGGCGGCATAGCCGGGCTGGCGACGGCGATCGCACTGCAGCGAGTGGGAATCGACAGCATCGTTCTGGAGCGCTCGCACGAACTTCGCGCCACCGGTGCCTCCATCGGCCTCCTCCCTAACGCCTGGAGAGCCCTCGAAGCTCTTGGCGTTTCTCATAAGCTCGATGCTCTCTATAAACCCAAGACTACGTAAGAGATGCTTAAAATGAAATTGTTTAATTTAGTTTGTAGTATAATTTTAGTATCTAAACTAATTTGCATGCAGGGGACGTGTAACGAACCTCGATACGGGTGCTACGCAGACCGTATCATGGACGCCGCCGTCGGCAAGGTACATATTTAACGCCAGCTTTGAGTTTTTTTTAACTGCAAGAATTATATATACATTAATTAAGTTTCAGTTATTCGATGATCAATGTTGAATGTTCGATCTTTATTACTCTATAATTAGGGATTCAAAGGGGCCAAGGGTGGTTCACAGAAAGGTTCTACTGGAAGCATTGTCCGGCGAGCTTCCCGCGGGCACCATCAGATTCTCTTCGAAGCTTTCATCTATCAAAACAGAGACGCAGAAAGACTCTTCAACTACTACCACTATTCTTCTTCACTTGGAGGATGGAGCTACAATGAAAACGAAGGTCTCATACATAATACTCTTCCCTATTGATTTTCATTAATATATCTATTATCGTTCATGGTGATGTGTATACCAATTATAAGCTCAACAACTTTGTGTCGTTACTGGTAGTTTCTGATCGGGTGCGACGGAGTGCATTCGGTGGTGGCGCAGTGGCTGGGGCTGTCACAGCCTATTCACTCCGGCCGGTCGGGGGTGCGAGGGTTATCGGTCTTCCCGGAAGGCCATGGAACGAAAGATATCGAGCAGTTGATCGGAGCCAATATTAGAGCCGGCGTCGTGCCAGTAAACGACAAAGAATTTTACTGGTTCATCACCCATCCCTCATTGCCAAGAGGTTTGCTATTGTTGCCTTTTTTTTTTCATTTGATAACCAGGATAATTATTGAAAATATGTTACCTTATCAAACTGGACACGAAATAAGGCAAAAAAAAACGAAGGAAGATTCTAGTAACACCTAGCTTATGACACGTGTTATCAACACCGTTACATCTACTTCAATTTTTGCTGTTATATTCATGCAGAAGAGGAGGTGCCGAGAGACCCAGAAATTATTCAAAATGAGGTTATGAACAAGCTGGCCGACGACTTGCCAGCATATTTCAAGAAGGTGATCCAACATACAGACCCTTCGACGCTAACGTGGGCCCCACTGATGTTCCGGGTCCCATGGGACGTCATTATGGGTCCCACTTGCAAGGGCTGCGTGACGGTTGCCGGCGATGCCTTCCACCCGATGACTCCGGACTTGGGCCAGGGCGGCGGAGCGGCGCTAGAAGACGCGGTGGTGCTCGGCCGCTGTTTGGCCCAGGCTCGTCGGGAAACATATGGGTACGAGAAGGCTGCTGAGCAGTACGTCAAGGAAAGGCGATGGCGGACCGCAGGCCTTATTATTGGGGCTTACTTATCCGGATGGATCCAGCAGGGCAAGACTGGGTGGGCTTCGTGGCCTGTAAGGAAATTCAGAGATCTGCTCTTCTATGCCTTTGTGCTCCCTAGAATGTCTACCATTTCCCTTTACGATTGTGGAGATCTGCCAGCCAAGGTTTGAATCTTTGGCACGGCACTGTTCTGAGTGTTCTCTATATGATTCTTTGTGTGTAATATTTACCGTTTGAATAGTTAAGTATATTGTAATATGAAATCATTATTTTATACTTATTTGAATATGGTATAAGACATTTTGAGATATAATGTAAACATTTGGTTTTGAGTTTTATAATATAACACGTAATAGTTTAACTTCTTCCACTACTAGCTACTCGTGGATGAGTCCCAAATTTGGGGTGTAACTTGAATTTACAATTTATTAGGTTGTTATGTCTCTCCAATTCATGTGCAAGAAAGTGAAGTTAGAGAGTCTGGACATTACAATTTTGAAATAATTGATATATATTACTCTATTTTACAAATATTTATGTATGTTAACTCTTTCCAAATGACATGGGAGTGCACAAGTTTAATACTCAATTTTATATAGTAAATACTTTTTGCCGAAATTTTACACGTTAATGAGGAAGAGCCAATAATTAACATTTGACTAAAAAATATAATGCGGTGAGCGTGGATCGAACACGCGACCTTCAGATCTTCAGTCTGACGCTCTCCCAACTGAGCTATCCCCGCTTGTTAAAGCGCTATGTTTAGCATTCCAAAAAGAGTAATCATCAAGGAAAGAGAACAAGGATTTGAATATGCTTCATAGCATGTATCTATGTAAGCGTACAGATTCACAAGCAGATCGATGCGAAACAAGCATGCAGTTCACTTGTATGAAGTGGAACAGATCGCGTAAGGGATAGAACTATACAGTAATGGAGATTATGAAAGAACAGCGTGCTGCGAAGCGGGTGCAAGCATGCTCCTGTGGTATAATCTTTCTTCTTTCTATAAGTGGCAGGCTCATAAGCTCAAGGTTTCTTAGGTCAAATATTTTTCAACTTTACTATTGAAAGAACTTTTTCATCTTTAAATAACTTCCTTTAGATAAGGAGAAAAGAAATTGAAGACTCTTTCGTCAGAAAAGAGGAAATGGAAGACTCGGACAAGAGAAATTATTGAATACATCTGGTGCACCATATCATCCGTGCATCATATTATTTGTGCATTGCGTTAAACTACAAGTTTATTTTTGAAAAAATTTTAATTAAAGTTGTAGATTTTTTTGAGAAATACAGCGTTCATGTAGAAAAGTTTTTTAAAAAATTACTTCAAAATAGATATTTTGAACTAAAAATTTTTTAATTAAAAAACTATTTTAAAATTTGTGAAGATTTTGGTGTTTCAAAATATATATTTAGAAGTATTTTTTGAAAAAACTTAATACATAAAATATATATTTCTCATCAAAATCTATAACTTTTATGTTAGAACTTTAAAAAAAAAAAAAAAAAAAAAAAACTTTTAGATACATACGGTGCACGTGATGACGTGGTGAACGCGGTGCATGCAATTATTTCTCCTCCAACAATGCATAGCTTGCAAGATATATACAACAGACACATGAACAGCACACAGACTCCCAAGTTATTCATTAACAAACCAAATCCATGTCTCCACTAGATCTCCAAAAAAAATAAATAAATAAAAGACAACAACAAACCAAATCCATGCAGGATAAAAGATTAAATCTACAATATCATGTCGAAAACGGATATAATCGAAGACAGGAGCAGCGCTAATAATTGTGTTTTTTAGCATCCTCTTTAGCTTAGCTTCTTTGCATGGCTTTCATGAAAAACAAAGAGTCCATTTCCAGCAGCAACAACTGCTGCTATCTCCTCCGTCATCTTGTGTTTGTGTGAGTTCTCTGGATCCTTTTTTTGCCTGGTGCTTCTCATGCCGCCCAAAAATATTAAATAATTAAATAAAGGATGCATTTTTACTATTTTCTTATTTATTATATACTGTTTAAAATTTCTGATGAGAACTGTTATTACCAAAGCATAGGCAACCGCGGCAATGGCACCAATCTTCTTCTCTACCTTCTTGTAGTCGACCTCGTTCGGGAACTCAGCAATTGTAGAGTTGCTAGCTAGCTTATTTAAAACAATGAAGAAGAAGGGAGTGGGCTACAAGAAGAAGTTCGACATGGTATTTATGCGGAAACTAATAACTATATCATAATCCAGTAACCAAGAACCTTGGTTAGTGGTTTAATGGGCAGCCATTATGGTTGACAATGTCGAGTTTAATTTGATATTTCTTTTTTCCTGGGTTTCTCTAATCGATCAACCTTTTCGATTCCAATGGATGAAGCAACCAACTTCGACTGACTTGGATGTTTCAAGTTTAATTCAAATTTTTTATTTTTTTTCTTGGGTTTCTCTAACCGATCAAACTGTTCGATTCCAATAGATAAAGCAACCAACTTCGACTGACTTGGCTGTTTCAAGTATTTTGCACAATTAGCATCTTGATGATAACTTTATCATGATGTCGCACTCAATGACTTTCTGACGAAAAGTACAATACCAAAAAATTAACCTTACTTGACTATCAATGTGTTCGACGGAATATGCTATAAGCGTTTATAAAAGAAGCAATGTGTTTATATGAGCATGTTGTATTGTTATGTGCATACTTACTTTTACCTACAGAAAACATTGGCAGTCTTTGAATGCTTATCAAACCGCTACGTTTCGGCATTTAGGACAAGAAAAAGAAAACCTCAATCAAACGAAAAACAATCGCTTGAACAATTTGTGGCCCGTCATATACAGCGTGCAACCTATAAGGTCCAAACACATATATAGCTTGAAGTAATTAAGGTATATTGCCAATATACTTTTGCATGCATCTAACGATCACTTCGACAAAATAGATATTTTTGCAATCTAATTGTCGATATAAAAACGATTTCATATACATATAATTGTAAGAAACTAAGACATATTGTAGGTTGTGGGGGACTAATGCAATTGGGTGAGAACTAAGAGATTGCTGATCATCATGAGCCAGGTTGTGGACTGGGAGATGATTTAATTGGTTACAAAGAAGCTTGCTAAGTTGTACGCCATTACATCTTACCCAAATGAAAGAATATTTCGAGGAAATCGTGAATTTAGCATCTATAAATTAAAAAGAATCATACATAGTACACGCATTTAACATCATAAAATCCCATTAATCATTAATATGCTCTCAAACGTGATTAATCAACAATAATTTTAGCATTCGTATGAGTTCGCTTTTTATTTCCACCGATTTTGTTCTTAATATAGACACTAATGCCGGTCTTGATGAAAGAGAGATCGATTAGTTTGAGACATGTTTGTGGTTTGTGGTGAATATTTAGTGCGATAAATTGTAGTATTTGTATTCCTGTTTTGGCAGTAATTGCAAGTTAAAAATATAGATTAGTATCTGTAAACATTAATCACCATTTTTTTCCTTCAAAGAAAAAGACCATTTAATTAAACATCAAACTGAACAGTGGACTAACTTTGATATTTATAACGGAGAATGCAACAGTAAACCAACAGGACGACACAATACGTACGTGGATATATTTTATTTTGAGATAATACGTGCAAATATGATTAGTTAGAGACGAAGTGGAAGGGGACATCGGAACCCGGAGGCGAAGCGGTGGCGGCGCCAGTTTCAGCATCGCAGTAACCACGGAGGATGTCACCCTCTTCCGCGGTGAACCCTAGGGAGGTGAGCATGGAAGGCCAGCAATGGTGAGTGATGACGCGAATTGCATGGCAGCAGTCGAGGCTGAGGTAGGACTCGCCATTGAAGAAGAACAAAACTATCTCGTTTGTGCATGACTTGAGCTCCATCAGCGAGTTCCAGCAGTCCATCAGCCCACCGCTTCCACCATTGCTCTCCATCCACAGCCCTGAAGCTAGCTTCGACTGCAGACCGGAAAATTCATTTTTTCTTGGCAACTCGCGAGCCACGCAAGCGAGACCGGTGAAGCAGACAAGAGCGATGAAGAGAGCGAGATTGTGTTGGGACGCCATTGTTAAGATCTCTGAGATTTCTTCTATATCTGTTTGTTTTTCCTTGATATTGGTGGCTCGGTTCTTTCCCTGTTTGTTTATATAGATGAAAATGTAGTAAATGAGGGAGACGATGAGGCTTCTTGCGTTTCTACTATGAGAAAGCTAAAGCGACGAGACAGAGGGAAGTATTAAAAGTCTCGTCTGAGCCAATACATCTCCATCCGTCCATCTTTTAACGCTCATCCCAAGAGTTTGAGAATCTTATCCATCCACACATTTATTAACCGATGAGTGACTGGTTGAGGGAGAGATATTACTATTGGCGTCTTGATAACCACCTTCAGTTTAGACAACAGCAGGAATCTCAATCGATTTTTGTAGTTATTTGCTGCTCGATGTTGGACCTGATTGATTGGGCTTAATTACAGTTCATAGCTGCTTTTGGTTCGTTGGGCTCGTTATCTTCATTTTAAGATTATTGTCACTTTGATTGCATATAATTTAAGAATTGTATCAATGTTTTCTTAAAATTTTATTTTTGGTCAAATTTTAGATTTCTATAATGCTGTGGATTGATAGTGTTGTATATCCCAATATAATTTTTTATAGTTTAAACAATATGTAGTAATTATTATAAATATAACTATCATGAGACTTATATTCTGTATAAAATTACAAATCACACACTTTTTTTCCTTTTATTATATTCTCTATATAAATTTTAAATTTTAGATTCATTTTATTTGGAATTTTGTGTTACTTAATTTTTTTTAATTATTTTTATAAAAAAAAATACTTTTTAATTATATAAATTAGAAAAATTATAGATTTTTCTAATTATTGTTGACGACCTTCATCGAGGGAAAGAAATTTAGAGTCGCCAACTAGATATTTATGAAAATCTAGAAAATCAGATAAGAGACGTTTGGGATTCTTAAACTCGTTCATCGGTTATGAGTGGAAAAGATAGAACACCCCCACAATGCCCCTTGTAATGAGGTACTCTTAATTAAGTGGTTTAATTTTATTCAAAATTAGACTCGCAGTAACTGAATAGTTAATCAGCATAAGACTGTCAGACTCGAATAACCACCTCATTCTTGTCTTTTACTGATTAACAACATACCAGAACATTATACAAGCAATAATATACAATCGAAAATTATTTACAAGGTGTAGAATTCGGGTAGCGTCTCATCCTAACATTAAAAGTGTTATGATTTTTATTGGTCGGGGCTCGATACGTTTTCATTTACACTTCATCGCCCCATTTTCAAAATATGAGTTAATTTTAAGATTTAGAGTTCAGATAACCACCTCCATCAAAATATGAGTTAATTTTCAAAATATGCTTGTATTTATTAGTACGATTAATGTTTCAAAAATTAAATTAATATGTAGAGTTTGAGTAGCCATTCCCTCTAACATTAATTTTGCAGATAAAAAAGTCTCGAGTCTTGTGCATTAGCTCTGAATTTTAAACTGCAGTCAAATTCAACACCTCATATGATTTAGGGGTAAAAATCGGAACTGGTTAATTGTCCGGATTGGTGCCTAAAATTCAATTAAAACAATTTAAAAAATTTTGGCCCCTAATAGGCTAGGTCGGACCAAAATGGTCTGGCCCGAGCCAAAACGGCTCAGCCCAAACGCGTATACGCATTTGGGCGCAGGCCAAATAGGTCCACGACCGGCTTGGCCGGTCATAACCGCTATCACCATTAACGCAGGCAGCAAGCTCGCCACCGAGCTTGCTGCTTGCGTCCGCCGCTGGATGTGGCGCCCCGAGATAAGCCTCCTTGGTGTTTTGAGCCCTTTCGGATCCAATTGGAGATGCTAAAAATCACATTCGGAGCTCCTTTTGGTGTGTTTTCGAATTTGCAGCTTTCAGCGACGTTTCATTGCTCGTCACCTTTCGCCAATGTAATAGGTCTTCCAGGGGTTTTCAATTGTGCTGAGTTCAACGGCGAAGTCAAAATTTGATTTTATCGCTTCAATAGTTGGATATTGTAGGGTGCAGTTTTTGAAGATTTTTGGCCGTCCTTTGTTTATCGCTAGCGGCGAGGTCTTAGACCGTTTCGTTGATTCCGTTACGTTCTAAAATGTTCATAGAGTTTGTATAGCCATTGATAGCGTGAGTTTTTGTCCTCGTTCGAGAGTGATGTGAGTTTTTGTGTTTTTTGATGTTTTCGGCCGTCGCCGGCAATGCCAGCGGTAAGCTTCATTACCAAGTATTTTTATGAGTTCTCAGACGCATATAGAGTGTATTGAAAGTATGTCAACGAGGTTTATAGAGTATACCTGAAATGTGGTGCTTTTCGACAGATCGGTGCACGTTTTGGCGGCACGGCAGCGAGCTCTTCGGAGGTCGTCGAAGCCGATGGTTACGCTCTCTCTCTGAGTCTAGCAAGGCGGTGGTGGTGGTGGCATGACGTCTCTCCCTCTCTCTCTCTCTCTCTCTTGCACTCTCTTTTTCTCGCTCAGTTATTCTCCCTCTCTATCTCTCTTTCGCCGGCAGCTTCCCCTCGTCCCCATTGGGCTGTTGTTTAGGGGTATTTATAGGAGATAAGTGAGTGGGTTATAGGTGTGAACACATTGATGATTGCTTGGAGGAGGGGGAAGGAAGTCCGCGGGTTTGAGGGATGCGGCTGCTGCAGGCCTGCAGCTCCACCTTCTTCTTCTTCTTCTTCGTCTTCTTCTTTTTTTTCAGCTCAACAAGTGAACGGCCATGTTTGATTCTTCTGCAGATCCCTGAAGATGAACCTGTTTCATCATATTCTTGAGATTGCAGTTTGCACAGTTTACATATTATGGATCCATAGTTGTTTTGCCCATTGAAAAAAAAAAAGATAACGTATGGAACTAATAATATGTAGTGAATTTCGCCAACAATAATTTATTATCATTAGTATGAATTCGCTTTTTATTTCCTCCGATTTTGTTCTTAATATCTACACTACCGTTGTTCTTGAGGAAATAGAGATCGAGTAGTCATCTCGGACAAGCCAACTGAGATATTTTGTTCTTAATATCTACACTACGCCTTATGCCAACTGAGACATCCGGTGCTGCCGCATGGCAGCACCGGAACGGTTCGGTCATCTGGGAACGTGGCGTGGCGACTGTTTCAGTCGGCACAGTATGTTTGTGCCGACCGTGCCGTCGGCACAAATATTTTTTATTATTTTTGGTTGCTTGGCCATTTTTTTTATATAATAAATTTTACGAAATTAAATATTTTTTTTTTTTTGAAAATTTTACGATTCGGCAAGGCATGGTCGGCGTATCTCGATATCTGAGTTTATTGAAACTCGAAACGGTACGGCACGGTAAATCTTGGTTTTGAGACTTTGTGGTTTGTGTTGAATATTTAGTGCGACTGTTATTTAAAATTGTAGTATTTGTATTCCTGTTTTGGCGGTAATTGCAAGTTAAAACTATATAGATTACTATCAGTAACAACATTAATCACCATTTTTTTTTCCTTCAAAGAAAAAGACCATTTAATTAGACATCAAACTGAACAGTGGACTAACATTGATCTTTATAACGGAGAATGCAACAGTAAACGAACAGGAAGACACAATACGTACGTGGATATATTTTATTTTGAGATAATACGTGCAAATATGATTAGTTAGAGACGAAGTGGAAGGGGACATCGGATCCCGGAGGCGCAGCGGTGGCGGCGCCAGTCTCAGCATCGCAGTAACCACGGAGGATGTCACCCTCTTCCGCGGTGAACCCTAGGGACGTGAGCATGGAAGGCCAGCAATGGTGAGTGATGATGCGAATTGCATGGCAGCAGTCGAGGCTGAGGTACGACTCGCCATTGAAGAAGAACAAAACTATCTCGTTTGTGCATGACTTGAGCTCCATCAGCGAGTTCCAGCAGTCCATCAGCCCACCGCTTCCACTATTGCTCTCCATCCACAGCCCTGAAGCTAGCTTCGACTCCATACCGGAAAATTCATTTTTTCTTGGCAACTCGCGAGCCACGCAAGCGAGACCGGTGAAGCAGACAAGAGCGATGAAGAGAGCGAGATTGTGTTGGGACGCCATTGTTAAGATCTCTGAGATTTCTTCTATATCTGTTTGTTTTTCCTTGATATTGGTGGCTCGGTTCTTTCCCTGTTTGTTTATATAGATGAAAATGTAGTAAATGAGGGAGACGATGAGGCTTCTTGCGTTTCTATTATGAGCAAGCTAAAGCGACAAGACAGAGGGAAGTATTAAAAGTCTCGACTGAACCAATACATCTCCATCCGTCCATCTTCTAACGCTCATCCCAAGAGTTTGAGAATCTTACCCAATCTTACCCATCCGCACATTTACTAAGCAATGAGTGACTGGTTGAGGGAGAGATATTACTATTGGCGTCTTGATAACCACTTTCGGTTAGACAACAGCAAGAATCTCAATTCGACTTTTGTAGTGATCTGCTGCTCGATGTTGGGCCTGATTAACTGGCCTTGGGCTTTATTACAGTTCATGGCTGCTTTAGGTTCGTTGGGCTCCGTTATCTTCCTCTTAGATTTGTCACTTTTTTTGCATATTATTTAAGATTTGTCACTTTCAACTGCATTGAGTTACCTAATGTTTTCAATTATCTAGACTTACATCCTTACATGAACCGAAAGGTAAGGGCTCTTCGAAATATCTAGAATTCGAATTCTTTCTGCTATAATATAGAATATAATTTCCATACTTTTAGAAAAAAAAAAAACGCTTTTAGGAATTATAACAAATATGTGTCAATTCAGTATCATATTGATAAACTTCCATATATTTTTTAAAAGTAGAGACGGATCTTTCAAAATTAAAAAAAAAACATTGCTTTAGCGTCAGAAAAAGTGGATCCTCTAGTAGCTATATTCTTCATCCTATGCTCTTTTTCCTGTAGAACGACAAAGATAAGACTGATCTACTTTTTTTTTTTTTTTTTTCCTTTTTTAAGCACAAAAAGATATTAAAAAACTATAATTTTGAAGCAGCCGGTTACTTTTAAAAGTTCAATGGACAGTCAAAAAGATTCTGCTGTATCACCTAATATTATTAGACCACTGACCATAAATTTAATTAACTGCTACCTAATGAGAATAGGGCTAGCCCAACCAAGATAAATAATTATGAAATAATTATTAATTCTTCTTCCCAAATATTAACTGACAGTAGAATAAATTCTGCAATGTTATTATTCTGTATTTTCCATAATATGTTATCATGGACAAATTTGTTGTACGATGAAAATAAATACGATATTAAATTTTTGGATTGGGTATAAGTGATGAATAAATAAATGTAAGAAATAAATAAAATATGAGGAAGCTAATTACGACGGTATGTAAAATGTTCCCTAATTATATACATATATATAAAATTGGGAGATCAAAGTCGTTATGCCATGTGGCATTTTGAATAATTTTTGTTATGCCATGTGGCATTTACTCTTATTCTAAACAAGCCATGTGGCATTTGTATTAATTGATAGGAATTTATAAGGTCATGTAACTTATTTGAAGAATATGAAAGGTTTAATATTACAAATAAATATTTAATTAAAATAATAATTTATAAAAATAATCTAAAAATTAGTATAAAAATAATTATATATATTATATATTATGCAATATTAATTTTTTAAAATAAAATTTTATCATGTAAATTTTTTTTTTAATCCTATACATAATATTTTACGTCAATCTTCGAATAATTTTATATATAGTATTTGAGATTTCTTCTTACTCTAATAATATATTACGAAAGTATAATATTTTAATAAAATAAAATATATATGAAATTAAAAATAAAAAAAAATAGTTAAAATTTTCAACATCATTATTTATATTTATATGATTATATATATGACTTATAACCGTGCATCGCACGGGTATAAAATTAGTTATATCAATAGTTCATCTATCCTAAGCATACAAAATTTTCAGGAAAATTATATTTGACCAGAAACTAATTAAATGGTTAATTACGTTATTTTCTTTGCTCATCAACTTATATAAAAAGCTATAAACTATTTGAGTACTTAAAATGAAAAAGCCGTGAGGTAGACTTAGCATTTAATAATCATAACCACTTAGGAAAAAAAAAAGTTTTATTCTTCTTGTGCTTAATTTTATTTAAAAAGTTCACTAATTCCTGTCAGATTTTTTACACATATGCGAGCTATAAATTTAATAATATTTTGGACAACCCACCCCCACCGTAGGTCTATATAAATTTAATTAGGAAAGAAAATTTAGATTCATAAGTTTATGGCTCATAGGTACTACCAATACGGATTTATTTCTTTTTCGGCACTCCAGCTTATGAGGATAGCCAAAATATTGGGCCGGCTTTATATCAGATAGGTTGTTGACGTTACAAATGGTATCAGATCCGACTCTGCTCGTGCACGTGAAATTGTTTTGTTATGTTTCTGTATCCTTGGAATTCGTAAGCCGTAAAAACGATGCACCCTTATGAGTTGAGAGCCATGAAAGGTGAATTCAGAAAACCTCATACCAAGCCGGAAAGAGTTTGGGATTGTCCAAATATGCCCATGCGATAAGAACGTCGTATTTATAACGGAGAAAATATAACATCTCTTAATTTGGTTTACCATCAACAAACAAATTTGATCAAAATTAATACTGAAAAATAAGCAAAGATAATAATTCAATATATATATAGAGAAATCAAGGCGAGTAGAAATAATAACAAATTATCTAATGTGGATAATATGCGCATATATTGAACTGAGAGTATAGAAGTTTGTTTGGATTTTAAAAATCATCGGAATTATTAGTCAGTAAAAGTTGAGGGCTAGTTTTTACAACTCATTTATTTCTTATGATTATTAATGATTAAGTATTAATTAATATTAGAATACAACATACTACTAAATTCCTTCATGTGCTTTAATATTATAGATAAATTATTCTTAGACGGTGTGATGATATGTTTTTCAAATTCATCCTAAAAAAATTCTAACCATACTGACAATATTAAGAAGGATATAGTTCTATCACATGCTTATGTAGTAAGTACTGTTGGCATATTGGGTTTGGTCGATATAGTCAAGCGTCATTAAAACTCATTTAAGGAGCTAACATGTATAGATAGAAAAATTCTAGGTTGAACCACATGATAACATTAAATAAGAAGAGTGTGTTAAAATGCAGCTCTGGTAGTCGTCATTTTCATCGACGAGAATGCAAGAATTCGCCGGACATTGCTTGAGGATTATTAATGAATGTAAGGACGGACGTAAGCACATATATGCTTCCGCAAACATACAAACTCAATGTATTCATGGATATATACTTAACGGTAAAACGCATATTAATTAGGATCTTAATTTCCATCATAAATCAAAAGATCTCTCTAGGTTGTGCCACATGACAATCTTAGATTTAAAGGATAGATAGAGAGTGGATATGGTAGTTATCCTAGCTACCGATGAGTCTGCAAGAGTTCGCCGAAACTGCTAAAGATTGATGAAGTATTACTAACTCAAGTTATAAAGATCCTCTTTTGCTAATATACAAACTCAAGTTATTTCTACATCTATACTTACGATGTCATGTATCCAAGTAACAACGGCAACAGAGTATCATGTTTGAGGGCTGCTGTTCATCAGGGACCCCTGACGATCCTGATACAATCGGGGCCGTCCGCGGTCTCCTTGAAATGTGTATACACACATTCCGAAGAATCTTGGACAGCCCCGATTGCACCAGAGCCGTCAGGGGCCTCTGATGAATGGCTTTTTCCATCATGTTTACGCTGTCATGGATGGGTATTAAATTTTATCTTCCTTCCCTTTAATTTTTTCTTGTGACATCCATCAATAGTATATGAGGACTAAGAAAATAAAGAACTAGGCCAAAAAATATAAAAAAGAAAAACGAAAAGACTAGATGACTTGCTCATACGGGAACCACGTGGCGAATTCCTTCGTCATCTTGCACCTAACCCGACATTAAAATATTATTTACTGATAACGAGGAGCTGATATTCTAATTCGTTTGAACTATGAACAGTAAGCAGCCTCTATTAAAGTAAAGAAAAAAAAAATTATTCATTTTCAATAAACCACCGAACAAATCACATATAACCAATTTTCAACACACACACGCTTCATAATTTATATAATTTTTTCGTGATCTGTAAAAAATGTCAAAATTACAGATATACCTATCGTGATGTGTGATCTTGATTATACCACATCAGTATGTGTAATTTCTAATATTATTTTTTTGGAGGTGCATAATAAAACAGGTAAGTAAATTATCTCATATTTTAGCAGTTAGCTAAAGATATAAATGACGGAAGCAGCGGTGCCTAACTATATACGAAATATAGTCACATGAGAGTATCAGGAAAATGAACAAGGGTCTAACGTGGCGACGTCGACCATTTGATAAGGTCAATTGAAGTGATCGAAGGTGTAAAAAAAAAAAAAAAAAAAAAAAAAGATCCTCAATTTGTCGAGAAAACGTGATGATATGCATAGACTTTTCAACTTAATATGAGAATTTCAAACACATCACACAATATATGTGAACAAATTATACTATTCTTCAATACCGTGTCGGGCACACGCGATAGATCGAACTGAGACATCCTGAACTACAAGATATATCAGAAATATATAGAAACGTCTAATTTGTTTCAAACTTAGCATAAATTAGTTTTATTTGTAATTGATCTCATATATGATGAACAGAAAGTCGAAATATATAATTTATTTTTATTTTGATCTAATATACTACATAATTTCTAAGCAAATAGTATGCTCAAAGAGTCTTTTAATTTACACTCTCAATGGTTTTGGATCACATTCGATCAAGCTTCAGATTCGGAAAAAGAATTTGATTAAGAGCGGCCAATTATATATGGCCGAACAAATTAACGTATAACTAAATCAGTATAAAGAGAAGGGATTTACTAATTAGATGATATAAGTTTTAATTTATTTCACAGTTTTCACTGCAGTCAATGAATATTGAGATGGAAGGACGAGCCAAATTAGAAAAATCAAAGAAAATGTGGTCCAGTTGTGAAAGCATGTGTTTGAAAGAATATAAGAATAGAAACCGACGACCAAAATATTCCACAACCTCGGTATAATTAAGCTCTTCACATTGATCAATACTTTAATCCGATTAAAAAGTAAATAGTTATTAAAAATTTATATTTAAAAAAAAAAAAAGAAAAAAAAAACAGTTCAAAGAAACTAAAAAAGTAAAAACTACTTCCGGAAACGCCTTTTCTTCTCTATATAAACGTCATAAAACGAAACTAGGTTTGCTTCAGAGAGCTTGCTCAAGAACAGCAATGGCGGGCACATCGATTTCACATCTTCTTTTCTTGGCTTTCTCCTTCATCGCACTGCTATTTTCCAAGTCGGAGGCTCAGAGTAGCCCTCCTCTCGTTCCAGGGCTCTCTTACACCTTCTACAAATCCACCTGTCCTAATCTCGAGACTGTCGTAAGGAACTACCTTACTCAGGCCTTCAAGAACAACACTGGCCTCCCCGCCGCCCTCCTCCGTGTCCATTTCCATGACTGCTTCGTCCAGGTAACTTATCAGTGCTCATCAAATAATTACCTCTTCTAAAAATAATACATACATACATATATATATATATATATATATATATATATATATATATATATATATATATATATATATATATATATATTTACGTATATGTATTTGAGTGTTGGTGTGCTGAAGGACCTTCAGAAACAGTCTTAAATTGGAATATAACTGGGTACATTTATTCTGACGAAATTTTTACTGATTATTGTTGTTGATGTATATATGCATGTATATATGTGTGTGTAGGGATGCGATGCGTCGGTGCTGCTGGACGGGTCAGCGAGCGGGCCAGGAGAGCAGCAGGCACCGCCGAACCTGACGCTGCGGCCGGAAGCGTTCAAGGCCATAAATGATCTCCGATCTGCCATCGACAAAGCTTGTGGAACGAAGATCGTCTCCTGTGCCGACATAGCTGCTCTTGCAGCTCGGGATTCCGTTTTCTTGGTACTCTTTCTTAACTTGTTTATTTCTTTTTTCGTTTTTGGTAATTAAGATTTTATTAATTAATAGGAACTATATACGACACAAACTATCCAACCTGTTTGGAAACAGCAAAGCTTATCAAAACCACTAAATTGAATCCTACGTTAGCAACCTGAATTGCATTGTTTCTATTCTTGTTATATTTAAAATCAAACTTCTGATTTATGTCTTTTCTTTTTGAGACAATTATTCTGATTTTTATATGAAATGAGTTCATGATTATTATATAAGCACATGTAAGTGGATCAAATCCTAGAAGTTGAACTGTGCTAGCTTTTAATATCATATACGTACTATCATTAATTTATTACAGCTCTGATCTCTCTTAAAATCCTTTATACTTCTTTTCCCCTTATTAAGTTTACTTTTCAAAAAGCAAGCTTGGAATAAGATCTAAAATTTCTTGGAGGAAGTTGATCATAGAGCCTCCGAATACTTAAGAGCACCGCCATATATAGACACCATAGTAATCGTTCTATTTAATATCATTCCGATAATAAATAATAGAACGAGTTCTTTTGGGACGGAAAAGAAATTGTTAAGTAAGGACGATAAAAAAAAAGATTGGTGTGCTCTCTAGCTTTTTTTGTAACTGCACTTCATACAACAAAAAATGTTATAAATACTTAGTGATCTAGATTATATCGTTATGTGTGAATATAAGAAAATGACAAGTATTATAAATTATAAATATAATTAAAAGTAGGTTTTTATGTAGTACAAAACTATTAATTCTATTTTATTTATTTATATAATTTATTAATTTAATTGGTAGAAAGAAATGTCTTCGCTCTTGGACAATTGTAAGAAAACTAAGCTGACATAGACTTTAGTAGTTGATGTGAACAGTTGAGCATGCCCCCTGTCGGTTGCCACATAATACTACAAGAAAAAGCCATAAAATCCAAGTTGCAAGAAGTTAATTATCCTACTCTGCAAACGTAGTAAAGTTTAAAACTTGCACATATTTATTCAAAAAAAAAAAAAGATCTAAATTGATTAGACGCTAATTTATTAATTAAATCATGTTAATTTGCACTAGTAAATTAATACTAACTAGTGCAGATATATGAATCACTTAAATCGTTAAGTACATATTGAACCTGCAGATTTCGAAATATATAAAAATCTACATTTTGTTTGAAATTGTACAAACAATGATTTTATCTTACAGGTATATCAATTAACATCAGAACATGGCATCCATCTTATATATCCAAATTAATCGTCCATAACTAATATTCGACAAAATTAAGTGTAATTTTAGGATTCTTAGATGGACAAGCGCCACATCAGTTCATGACGACGATGCCTGGCTGATACTGATATGGCATTAATTTCCCATCCTAGATGTAGATGTAATCAATAAATAGTTGATGTTACAAGGCACTAACTGATGCTGCCAACAATATAAAAAGGGATAATTCCATATCAGCCCCCGTTATTTTGATTTTGCCGGATCAGCCCCTGAAAATTCAAAATAGGAGGCTGATATGGAATTATCCAATATAAAAATGATTGCCGATAGCATTTAGGGCAGGCGGTTGAAACTTTCATCTCAGAAAGACAAAGTTTCATACTCGAATTTTTCAGACGTCGTTCATACAAATATGAAAAATTTATTCTCCCTCTATTTCGTAGATAGAAAACCGGATTTTTAAATTTGGCAAAATCGAAATATTAGAATTTTTTAGTTAGTTGAATATAAATAGATATTATATATAAATTTATCTATTACGATCGTTGTCTGGAATGATTGATTACTGGAAGTGTTTTTTCACTTAATATCAAAAAATTAGTTATTCACGAAATAATAAAGAAATAAAATTAAAATAGTAAGATTAACATGTTGACGGCTGACTCCCAACAACTCTTCTGGATGCATATGACTGCTGTCGTAGCTAATATACCATTAATATTCCAACCTATCAACTAATTTGATTTAATCAGTTAGTTCGAGGCAAATCCACAGCACACACACACACACACACACACACACATATGTATATATATATATATATATTACCGAGTAATCATGGCTGTTAAATAAATTATAAAGTAATCCAACACCAATATTGGCATATTGCACTGTAAAAGTAATTAAAAGAGAAAATAGATCTCACTTTCAGTTAACTTCTACGAGTAACTGCTGGTCATCAATTATATTTTGTTTCTAGTCAATATGTCTTTGACAAGTAATATGTATACTAGAATTAACCAATATTCTTTAAGAAACTTGAACTTTGAACCAAAAAAATTAAACCTTAGCCAAAAACTTTGAGCAATAGTACGAAATAACATTGTGTGATGTAGAAGTGCTCTACTCCTTTCAAAACATCATCTCAAGGCCAAACAATTTTTTGGTCAAAAAAACAAAAATAAAATCCTTGTAGTATCTTACATTTTGGTAATTATGGTGTTCATATTTGATGTTATATGTAAATTATGGTTATATTTTAGGTGTTCTTATAGCATTTTTCAACTATAAGGTTAGATTACAGTACTCTTAAGTGCTTCAGTGAACGTGATTTATAAAATAGTTGCTAACTTTGATGCAGTCCGGCGGCCCCAACTACTCGGTGCCCTACGGCCGTCGCGACGGCCTGAACTTCGCCACCCGCAACGCCACGCTCGCCAGCCTCCCTGCGCCGCAATCCAACGTCACCAGACTCATGCAGGTTCTTTCCACCCTCAATCTCACCCTCACCGACCTCGTCGCCCTCTCCGGCGGCCACACCATCGGCCGTGGCCACTGCAGCTCCTTCCCCGAACGCATTTTCCCGACCCGTGATCCCACCATGGACCAAACCTTCTTCAATAACCTGCGTCTCACATGTCCGACGAACACCACCGACAACACCACCGTTCTTGACATCCGCTCCCCCAACGTGTTCGACAACAAGTACTACGTCGACCTCATGAACCGACAGGGACTGTTCACGTCTGACCAGGATTTATACACGGACTCGAGGACGAAGAGCATCGTGACGAGCTACGCTATCAACCAGTCGCAGTTTTTCGAGCAGTTCGCGGTATCGGTGGTGAAGATGGGGATGCTCAGCGTGCTCACGGGGACGCAGGGAGAGGTCAGAACCAACTGCTCAGCGAGAAACTCCGGCGCCGGCGTCGATGTCTGGTCCATCGTGGACGTTTTCGAGGGAGCCGTCGATGCTGCGGCTTCGTTCTAGTAATGTAATCTAAGAACCATCCTAATAAAATTTGAATGTTTAATTTATCACGAAGAGTAATAACTTGTTCAAATCATTTGCCTTTTCTGTACCGTCTTATTTGTGTTTCTTTTACAAATGGGTTCATGGATGTTCTTTGTGAACTATTTCGAGTGTCATGCTCTCCACATAATTACATCGATTTAATGCTTATTTTACGGTTAGTTAACGGTTTTTTTAATTGAATCATGTTCTATAATTTATAGTTCTCAAAATCTATTGACACCAGTTTATCGCTCTTTGTAATTAAACTGTTTAGGTTTCGTTTGATTCATAATGATGAAAAATATCTAAAAATGTTGTATTTCAAGTATTTTAGATTTTCAGGGATCACATTCCCAATAATACCGGATTCTTCCGTTTGGTTGGTTACTTTGTAATATTTAAATTCCTGTTAATTCTATTTTCCTTCGTTTGGTTTGATTATAATATTTTCTGGAATGTGGCAAAATATTACTAAATTACTCATTTTATAATTTAAATAAAAAATAATAAATTACATCAAAATTTTTCCTAATAAAGCATATTTGATATGTTTTGAGAAAACATCGTTTTGTTTACTAAAATATCCTTAATGATATGTTTATATATATATAAGTATATAAAAAAAACATGTTTGCTATTAGAAAAACATATTGACATTGATGTACGTATATACATCAAGTACGGTCAATTATACAAAATAATATATTTGGTAGAAAATAGAGTTATACTAATTCTGTCTGTTATGATAGATGGAGATCTAACTTCTATGATAATAAATCAAAATGGTTAATTATAATCAACATAAATACTTATTTATTCTGATCGATGGCGTTGACCATGACAACATGCTGCAGAGAATGAAGAAGCAATCGTCTGCTAGGGTTTTGAAATATCAATAACATCGAGAAGAAAGAAACAATTGACAGCTAGAGTTTTGAATTATGTTAAGGACAATTACAAAATAAAAAATTAATGTTGTAAAATTATTGCACGAAATTAAAATACCCACCTCCTTCTCAACGTGTACCAAGAATCAAGGTTCACCTCCTTCCCGTTTGAACCAGTTTTCAATTTTTAAAATATATCTTTTGGTTAAGGAGTAAGAGTTCCAGGCAGTAGCGGAGCCAGGATTTTCAGCCCGGGGGGGCCAAAAATATCCGCAATAAAAATTTTTATTCAAAAATTATATAAAAGATTGTTCATCAAAAAAGAAAATTTAAATGTACAAATCTACAACGGTCAAGATAGTAATAATAAAAATATAGATAGCAACTAATTTATAAAAAAATAGAACAACAGTAACAAAAAATAGTTGACAATAAAGTTACGAAATTACATAATAAAATATGCTAGCAAATTGCGATAATTGAAAATAATAAATTGTAAATTACAATAATTAAAATATAGATGGGTGGGCAACCGTGGAAGTCGATTTAGGAATTAGGAATTGAATAGTCAGGTATAGCGTGATTTTTGAGAAGTCGATTGTGCATGAGTTTTGGGAAAAAAAAATTAATTTTTGGGCTGACTTTTAGGAATGTAGAAGTGAAATAAATTGAGGCCGGATCCTCTGCTCCCGTCTTATGTCCACAATATCTATTTCTACATTCTAAAAAATAATTATATATATATATATATATATATATATATTTTTTGATAAGACCTACATTTTTTGTATTGAAATTTTCCTCAAAATGATTCTATAAAAGTGTTATTGGACTCTAAAGCTTTATCATTATAACAGATTTTAAAATAAAATTTAAATCGGTTAAAACTTTGAAGTCTAAAAATATTTATTTAGAAAAATATTTCAATATGAAAGTTGTAGACTTTATCAAAACATATAACTTTCACATTGAAATATTTTTCAAAAAACGCATATAATAAAAGTTATTGGGTCAAAAATTTAGAAGGGCAAATTTGGGCTGGGAAGTTGGGGGGGGGGGGCAGGTCTACGTTTCTTTACTAGTTGATATAAGTATTTCTTTATTATGTAATAATTCGTAAAAGCCTATGCAATTTTTGGTTCTTTTTTTTAACGAGAAAAGACGAAATTTTACATGCTTTACCGTGATTTTTGGTGGACAATCATGTCTCAAATCAGAACCACACATTCAAAAACTAAATGCACGATTTTTTAATGTAACTTACCCTATCTGCTAAGGAGTACGGATATGTCAAAATTCAGCTTCATACAGTATCCAACACCGACACTCTAAGGACACATATTGAACACGTCAGACACGTGTCTGAAAAACAAAAATAAAAAAGAAAAACTTTTGGACACGCATGTCGGACACACTATTAATGAGCCGAATCTTATGTCATTATTTATATTGTGTTTTTTTTTAACTTTTTAAAGAAATTTTGTTTTTGAGAGAAAAGTGAAATATTATATAAAACTAACAGCACATAGCGGTAAGTAATATAATATAGTGATGTAATCAAAAATTATTTTTTTATATTTTATTAATTAAATTAGACTTTACTTTTTTTAAAACATGTGAAACATTATATTATGCATTAATTTTGTTATTAAATGTTATTGTATTTTTATATGCTCAAATATTTAATAAAAAAAATTTTATTACAATGTCCGAACACTATTAGTATCCTACTTTTTAAAAAATTATCGTGTCCCATATCCAAACCCTGTTGTGTCCACATATCCTTGTCCATATCCGTGCTTCCTAGTCTGCGGGTTACTCTAAATTTCGTGGTCTAAGGTGATAACCTAGCCTACATTAACTTAGTGATCTAACTAGGCCTACATATCACAGGCCCATTGTCACTAAAGGCCCACACTAATATTTCACATTTATTTGTAGCTCATCTCACTTAATTGATCACTTATCAGATTACATATGTCTCACTTAAATCATCATGCATGGCTTGTGTTTAACGAAACAAAAAAAAAAAAAAAAAAAAGAAATCAATTAACGTTATTTTATGAAACATACGAACAATAATATCTAAGAGTTTACTTGGTAACTCAAAAGTTGACATCTATGCCTCCCATATAGGTATTCGGATAACCTTAGGGTGCATTTGGTTCGTTAAAACTTGACAAGATTTTTAAAAATTTAACACGCGAAAATCTGACCCCCACATTGGTTCATCAAAATATCTAAATGCAATATCTAAATATCTAAATGAGATAATCAGGATTCTCATAGAATGGGTGGATATCTTATTTCCTTGCAATTTTTTATGCAATATTAATTTTTTATTTCTGTATTTATCTTTAACTCATATATTTCAAAATTCTAGCCGATAATTGCTTTTTTTTTTCTCACTAATACTTGATATTTTAAAATTCTAACTGATAATTATTTTTTCATTCTCTTTAACTTGTAATTGTTGGTGCCATCGATCAGAACAAGTCATTGTTTATGTTGATTATAATTTACCATTTTGATTTGTTATTATAGAAAGTTTATCTTCATTTTGATATATTGCTATTAATTCATTTTGATTTATTATGTTCTCATTGAATTTATAAACATATTTACTACGGGAATGTAAGTTCATGTGACAAGTAAGAGCAAAACATGTTTTCAAGAAATATTTCAATGTCATTTTACTTTTTATTTAATTTATGAAAGGAGTATTTTAGTAATATTCAGTCATTCATCACAAAATATTATAACCAAACCAAACGAAAAAAAATAGTATTATCAGAAATTTAAACAATATAAAATAACGAACAACACGAAAAAATACAGTGTTACTGGAAATATGATTCTTAAAAATTCAGATTACCAAGAATACAATATTTTTGGAAATCTTGTAAAATTATAAACCAAACGCACTCTTAAGTTGTTCATCATGAAGGGGTTCACATCTAGAAGACCGGGTTTGCACCCATAATACCCATCCATTAGTTTATTTAAACATTAAAGTTACATTCTTTATTTTGATGTACTTATTTTATTGGGAGAATTGCGTTTCAGCCCCCCGTTTCTCAAAATTGACGTTTCAGCCCCCCGAAACGCGTTTTTCCGCCGACGTGGCGGCGCGCGCGTGCCGCCACGTGGCGTTTTGGGGGGCTGAAACGCGCGACCCCAAAATTAGGGGGGCTGAAACGCAATTCTCCATATTTTATTTCATTGCGTCTAGTGATGATAGGGACATTGTCATCAGTTCAGATAAGAAGCTAATCCAATTTTTTTAATATACTTATGTTACCGTATGACACTTTTTCATGACTCAAAAGGTTAAACCCCACAACCAATGATTGTGCACCCATCCAAAATTATCCATAGGATATATTTTTGGATAATATGGAGATAAGTTTTAAGTATACCTAGCTAAAGGTGATATTAATGCCTGGTCCGTCCCGCAATTTTTTTTTATTTGTTTGACTGCTAATAGCCATTGTAAGCAACGGTTTTTTTAATTTTATTTTAATCCCTGAATTTTATCTATAAATATACAATTTTGCGCCTATACATAATATTATTTTTTTCATAAATATCAAAATTTTAAATTTTTTTTAATAATAATTGTTGGCTCGGTCCGACGGGCACCTGGCCGTGCAGAGCCTTCATTTTCTTATCGGTGGGAGTCGGCTCATACAGCCAACTAGGTCATACGAGCTGGCCCGTAGCTTACGGCCCACGGCCAACTGCGCGAGTCGGCCTGCGGCCGCACGGTTTTCAACTTTATATACCAATTTTGGTTAATATTTAATGACACAGACTTATTGTTCTCAGGCCCAGCGACGCATGGTGGGGTTAGATTGAAATGTGTTATCGTGGTAACGAATGGATTGATAGATTAGGATATCACCAACACAAGATAGACTACTTGTTGTTGAATGATTGGTTCAACTCCTATGTACACTTTTTTTTTTTAATAAGATTAATATGGAACAAATGCAACTTTTAATCGGCTACTGTTATAACAAATAAATCCACACCATAAGATCTGTCATCTTTTAACACGCAGTACGTATCCTCCATAAGATTTCTTTTTTTTTTTTTATTTGGCTACCTTCCACGCGCTTCACTGCTCATGCTACCATGCTCGGCAAGTTTACTTTATCTTTTTTCCTTGACATGTGTAGTTTCTTTTTAATTTTAGAGTAAAAATAAAAATCTTTGCTCGATAAATGGTGGAATTAATATATTTGGTTGTCTAGATAAAAAAAGAAATACTATTTTTAATAGTTATAATTCTAAAAATTTCATATCTGATATCGCAGTGCACAACAACTATATTTTATGCTAAAAATATTTTAAAATAATTACTTTCTATATAAAGTATTTTAAAAATAATCACTTTTCACCTGAAGTAAAAACACAAAGAGAAGTGATTATTTTAGAGGTGTTTCTAATAAAAGAGAATTACATGCCACTGTTACAGCAGCTCGGAAATATTTTAGACTTGCTACTGCTCTAAAAAGAAAAACATTTATCGAATAAAAAAATGGATCAAATATTGAAGTTCTATCTTGTATATACCATATAGACGGACAGAATTGCTATGAATGAGAACTAATACAAGTAGAGAGCAGCGTGACTGGCTAACATCTTTTGCCTCCTCATCTTAAATAAAAGTAATTAATATCCAGATAAAATATCACACCTCTTTTTTCTTTTACATTGTATAGTGAAAAAAATTAATAGAAATTCCAACTCAAATAAAAAAATACTTAAAAATCATCACCAATTCAAACATAAACTAAATTCTGTGTTATTCTTCTACGCTAACGCATGCAAAGCTCACGAAACAGTAAACAGAGAAGAAGAAAAAACAGAGTGCTATCTACCAGAACCCGTTGACGGCGGGTACTGGCCCGAATATCCCGGCCACGGCGCCGGAGTTACACTGCCATTATCTCCGCTTCTCCCCGGCGTCCTTATAAACGTCATCTGCGACTCTGTTCTTCCATAAGCTGTTGGATACGTACTTGAACTCGGAGAGGACAAAGAAGTAGAAGTACTAGTCGTAATAGAAGAAGAAGAGGAGGAGGAAGAAGAAGCCATTGTAGGCAATGGATGATAAGAGTGTGAAAAAGAAGAAGAAAAAGGAAAAGGCGGAGATGAAGTAGAAGAAGAAGAAGATGGAGAAGAGATGAGTTGATCCAGTAACGCAGTTGCCGACATAGTTTGGTATTTCCCTGAACCCTGTAACAATCTAGAGTATTCTATATAATCTCGTGAAGCACCTGGCGAAGAAGGTGATGTTTGGAAGCTTAACAGACGCTGTGCGCCCAGCGAAGAGATCGCCGGAAGAGAAAACGTTCGCAGAGGCGGCGTCTGCGTGTGCCGGAGACGAGCGTTCTCAGGGAAGTTCAACTTCGCTCTGTTTCCACGGAAACGAAGAGCAGCTTCGTCGTAGGCACGTGCAGCAGCTTCTGCAGTCTCGAATGTACCGAGCCACACACGTGCAGCTTTGTTTGGGTCACGAATCTCCGCAGCCCATTTCCCCCACGGTCGCTGCCGGACTCCTCGGTAGCGCCGCCGTGTCCCCAGCTGCTCCTCGGCCACTGGTTCGGAGCCGGAGGTGTCCTCTGTTGGAGATGTCTGCGGTTGAGTTGTTATAGCAGACATCTGTTGCTCTCCTGCCATCATAATAACACAAATTCAGCCTTCTATAGAAGCTCTGTTTTTCCAACTCTTTTTTTTTTATTTATCTTCTATCAAACTTATTTTTGAGCTCATACAAACGTATATAAACTTAAATCATCTCAATTTTAGTTGTTCGTCGCACGTGTGTGTGTGTGTGTGTGTATATATATATATATATATATATATATATATAATATATATATATATATATATATATATATATATATATATATATAATTGAATACATAAAATCTAATAATATTATAATTAAATAAAACAAAACAAAATTTCACAGTATTTTTTTTTAAAACAAATTTTAATGTTAATTATAATTTTAATAAAAAACTACAGATTTTTTTTTTTAAAAATTTCTTTTAGGACTAAATTTAACGAATTTAAAGTGAATTTTAGAAATAGTTTTAAAATTCACAAAAATTTTGTTGAATATTAGACATAAAATATATATTTAGCAATATTTTTAAAAATAGTTTTAAACATAAAAATTATATATTATCAAAATATATTATTTGCTTTTCAAAAAAAATTCTCAAAATATATAATTAATTAAACGAATTAGCGAGTTTAATAGATTTGTTGGTGCATATACCTGCTCATATATATATATATATATATTATCTATGCTACCTTTTGAGACATACTTATCCAATCTAATCCACTTTGTCAGTATATTATATAACTAAATATCTAGAATCTATTTATTACGTGATTAATCTAGAAAGACTTATATGTAAATCCAGGATTTGGTATATGTAATCTTACTTTCATTATGGACATTTGTAAATGCTGATGTCGATATGAAGCTGTGCAGATTCTAGACTTGTCAGCTTCTGAATGCTACCGACCTTTGTGATAAGGATTGTATTCATTCGTTGAAACTATTTTTCTTGAATTGCTCAAGTCTGACATTTTCACAGGATCACATAAACTGTCTCTTTTGCTGAATTCAATGAACAAAATCTAAACATTTCATCGTTTTGTAACTTCAAGAAAGTTATAATAAATCATAAAATTAATTATACCTTTTCTGGACGTGTTTTTACTTTTTCTGTTAATTATCGAGCATGGTGGAGGCCGTGAGATGCCACAATTGTAGTGAATTTCAAGAAAAACTCCCTACTCTTATTTCAAGGCACTAGAGAAAAATAAAGCATAGGCCAAATAACCTGTGAAGCTCGTCGGAGATCCGTCGGAGGCAGCGGCGGTGGTGCTGCTGTGAATCCCCTGTTCTATCTTCGCTGCTTCTTCTCTTCCCCTCTTCTGCCCTCCACCGCCGCAGCCTGCCTCCACCCACAAAGTCGGAGATATCGGCGAACCGTAAGCAGTTTCCGGCGCCGCCGCAGTCGCCGGCCAACCATCAGTGAACGTACCGCCATCCCCTGCGCTGCCAGAAAGAACATGCATCAGCGCTGACACCATGGCCGACACCTCGTTCTCGCTATCAAACCGTGAGAGCATCGTCGTAGATGCTCCCTCATCTCCGCCGGCCGTCGCCGTGGTTGCTGTTGCTATACTCAGCACCTCGTCCTGTCGATGCTCCAACACCTTGCAGCACATGCAAAATAGAAATCAAATTTTTCTTTCTTTTTTTTCTTCCCTTGGCGGTCGTCTTGTTGAAGGCTGAACACAAAAAGTCAGACGACTTCCAACACTTTGGGCTCTTATAAATCACTTCCCTATTTATAACAACATCTCACAACGTGATATTTCGCCGCCTCAGCTAATTACTTATTTTTAAAACATTATTTTGCGGAATCAGAATAAGAATAATCACTTTGATTAGAACAAATCATGTTAAATAAGAAAGAAGAATCTCTTCTTTTTCCATAATAATTTCAAAAATAAAAAATAACCATCGAGTTTAATTTTTATTCTACATCTTAATTGAAATACTGAATAATAAATAGTAAATTTTTTCAATTAAAAATTATTGGTATTCAAATTTTCGACGTATCATTTATGAGAGATAAATTGTTGGTCTTCTCTAATATTCAACTCTACTACTAACTAGGTCAACGTCGTTCGTAGAACGATTATAACTTTACCCTGAATTCTAAAAGTTAAATATAGGTAACATTTTGAAGTGTTCAGCCATTTTCAGCTCAGCTGGATTGTTTGAGCACATCTCATTTTACTTTTTGATGCCTACGATTGATCCGTCGTATTTGGATGTTCGGCGTTGGGTTTTGCACTCGTCTAAAAAGATGGATTAGATATGATTGGAATTCCGATAATAAGATATAAACATAACATGATAAAGTGGATGTTTTATATTCATATTCCGGGAGCATCATCTATAAAGACGAAGGTTTATTCCTCCAATTTCATAAAGAATAATACAGATTTTTTACGGCTATTTAGACCGAAAGATTCGTATTTTTCAATTGATAAAATACAGATTACAATTATCCATAGATTTATCAATTAGGATAGTTGAATAAAAATAGATTAATTATGGATAAAATTTTTTTATAAAAATCTAAAAAGCTAGTTCTCAAAGCATCGCTAGTTACCAAGTAATCGTACTATGCCGGCATCAAAGAAAATTTCTCAATCATAAACAGGACATGTTAAGATAAACTTACTTTCATTCACATATTGTTGTGATTCTAATAAATTTAAACATTGTAGAGTAATTTAAAACTGAAATTTAACTAGAGGATTATTGTTGCTTTTTGCTCATTAATGTATCTTACTGGTGCCTAAGATAATATAAGGTGGCGATTTCACCAAAGTCAGCTTTAGCGGTCAGATGGTGCGAATATTCATAGATTTATCATTACTTTTTCTATAATAAAATTAAAACAAAAAAATAGAGAAACTACACCGAGCGTTGACAGGGATACTTGAGGCGTTCACATCGTTTTGACTTTGATTTTATTAACTGCAACTATTAATATTAGTAAGTAGGTTGAGCACATGTTCACGTAAGTGGATAGATGTTGTGTTGTGTTTTGATTTTGGGAGCGGTGGGCGGTTTAGAAAGCGATTGGTTGTGTTGGGCTGCCGACATCCTTAATTTTGGGCTCGAATCCAAATTTTCACGTTACAATCGTGTTCGATCCATAGTTTTGGTTTCGAATAAAAAATGCTCACGTCATACTGGTGTCCGGTCAAACACATCTTGCTATCGAGGAGTGTTCCTTGTCATCTACAAATGTTAGACTATCGAGGAGTGTTCCGGTATAAGCCATCTTGCTTGTCACCCTAAGGAACATCCACCGTGCAGTTCACATTTACACGTAACTCAAATATAAATTGTACATCAAAGATGGTCGCACCTCACTGTTAGACAAGTTTACTCATCTAGTCTTTCCAGAAAAGTTTGTAGAAGTAACTGTTTTAAGGTATGCAACATTTGGAATGAACAAGAGGCTCATATTTTGACATGTTTTACTTGCCACGGTTTATGTTCATTACAGTATATTGCACTTTTTTTGAGATTAGTGTGAATCTACTCAATTTATAACCGGCTCATTTTTATGCGACCGTAAAATCCACGGATAACACCTACCCGCATTCTACCAACCGAAGAGTCCCAACCTTTCAATCTAAAAAGATCCGAAAATTCGTATTACCTTCTAAAATATATAGAAAGGATAAATCCCCAGACCTTTGCATGTAAGTATACTGCAAGTATCAAAATAGTAGACCACCCATCCCATAGACCTATATATAATATATATATATATATATATATATATATATATATATATATATATATATATATATATATATATATATATAACTTAACCAATTACCTAAAAGTTACATGAACCCTACTACAAAGCTAATTCTCTAGGTGTTTGTTTGTTAATGTTTTGTGGTTATTGGTTAATTTTTTTGGGTGCACGAGCATTTGTACAACTAAGCACATGGAAGCACTAAAATGCAGAGTATACCGAAAGAACGTGGCACAGGAACATCAAAAGCTAAAACCTTGCTCTTTCTGAAAGCTGCTCTTTACCTCTTAACTATCCATCTAAACAAAGCTCTAAAGTGGTTTGGAATTCATCCTTTAAGATGATGAGCCCCCACAATCACCTTGAACATGTGAGAATGAATGCTACCACTTGAGAGTTTTTATTAGAATTGGTTCGATGCTTTTATATTACTCGTTTCTCTTTCGCTTGGTGAAATTTCGGGAAGTGTGAAATAGAAATGTAGCAATTATCTTCCTCTACTTCTTCTCTGTGCAGTTGGAGGAAGCTTTTCTGATGGACCACAAGGAAGCGTCTGGCCGGTCTCTTGCTCTATTCGATTCTTTAACTCCCTCAGAATTCGAATTTGTCCAAGTTTCTCTGGAGACAATTTTTCCCAATATATGCCTGCAAAAGTTGAATATTTATCTAGCCAATTTAATTAGCTGGAAATCATCCTTTCTTCTCTTAAAAATTGTACGTATTGCACCTCGAGGCTTTGGGATTGTGGTATTTGTGTAGATAACTTGTGTAGGCGTGCAGATGATATCAACGGGAACATCATGAATTAACAGCTTCTCAACTGGAATATCATCCACCAGCTGCCTGTCATGAACTGCATGTTTACATGTACTACATAAGTATTTATATATTGAAGAAAATTTTAAGGATTTCATGGATAGTATGTTCATTGGAAAATTGGAGTAGCAACCAATCTTATGATCTTTTTTTCTTCTTTTTTTTTTTTGAGAAAATCTGAGGTGTCAAAAAGACACCATAGTGCTTCATTCATAAAGTTTGTGAAGAAGCAAATGTAAGAAAAAATCAAGCCAAAAAAAAAAAAGAGAGAGAGATTACATGGCACGTAATAGGAATGTTTGAATGCTCTATTTCTGTCTTCCTCTTGCCATATCAGACCACTGAAGAACCAGCCCTTTATTATCCTTAGGTTAAGAAACTTCAATTTTCTTGCAAGAACCAATTTTATGATCTTCTTGCAAGAAAATTGAAGTTTCTTAACCTGAGGATAATATAGAGTAATGATGGAGCTTCCAAAATTCTCCTAAACTATCACCATGAATCAACATAGTTCACTTCCATGCAGCAGTTTTCTTTTTTTTTTTTTTTTTGAGAAAAAATTCCATGCGGCAGTTTGATTCATGCATTATTACTGGGTGAAATTTTGGGACGACCTTTTGGATCTTTAGCATTTTTGCAGATCAGAATAAAGATGATAAAACAAGTAAAGAACCATCAAGTACCTGAAGTTACGACCAAAGTTAAGTCATCTATGGCACCCATGTAGCGTAGCATCCCGTACTCTAGTTCAGCAAAACCCTGCAGAATGTCTTCTTACTTCAGTATTGCTTTGAAACTCTAGAAATGATTGCTCCATAAAGAGGGAAGAGATGTTACAAATTCCGCCCATAAAATAAGGACAAGCTTGATCCATGTATTGGACCGGTGCGGGTTTGAATCCTTCAAACGCCCTTCTGCTAGTTAGCGAGTATGGGCGCTTACGTTTTGCAACCCCCACAGGAGTGTCCACCCAGCCTGCCCATTCACCACACTGTACTTTTATCAACTCTAACACGAACAACTTTGCTGTATTCCCTCAAAGTTGCAATGGTATGACATAATATTGGAGGAAAGTCTTTTTGTCCACTAATGTCAAAGGTCCAAGAAAACCCACAAGTTTGACTGGATATTACATCCACAAATTAGTTAAGGCTATCCAGAAAACACTAAGAAATATTTAATATTCTCAATGCAAAGGTTTTTCCTGTTGCAACTACTCTGGCAAACTAGTTGGCGTTAAAAAACATACCCTCTTTGTTGCTTGAGTTACTTGTCTGAACTTTTGTGTAGTTTAAAATTTATAAAATATAACACATCTTGCGATTTTTTTTTGGTTTGGGTTTTCATTTTCTTTTTGTAATTTCTTATAGCTAGTGATGTAATGCTTATTTTTCAACTACTCTAAACGTCACGTGGTTTAATATGTTTAATAAGTACATCAACATGGGATCCTTATGCCTTATGTTTTCAGTTACTTCTTCATAATTTCTTTCAGCTTGTCAAGTAATGCTTGTTCTAACAATATTCCTTTCTTCTACTCTGTTTATCATTTTTTTTTTTTTAAAAAAATCCATTTTTAAAGAAAATTTTAAAAAACTAATTAGGTAAAATGACCTGGTAATCTACTTTTCACTCCCAACAAGCCAATAAAATAAAACAAACACGTAAGATTATAGGTGCACCTACTAAGAGATTAAAATTATTAAAGGTGCACCTGGTAGTCTCAAACGAACTTTTTACTCCAAACAAGCACAAGAATAAAAGGAACACAAAAGATTAAAGGTGCACCTAGTAAGAGATTAGGGAAAAAAAACCCGATACCTCACCCTTCCCGAGCCTTGCTCCTGTTTTTGGATCCACTGCAACAGATCCAATAACAATTAGATCAACTTTGATATTCTCCTCAAGACCAAATTGGTCTTGCCATGTTGGCAACTCCAACAGAAGTGCATGCCTCTGGTATGGAACCCGGAGGTAATAATCTAGATTCCAATACTGAGAAAAATCCTGTTCTTAGGCGTGGTTGAGGAGTTAATAACTTCTTCCCACCTATATGTAAGCCAGGCTGAATGAGAAAATAGAAAACCATAGAGTGAATATTAGTATATACCAATTATGCATCAGTAGATGTTTTGAGAACAAACACAAGGTTTTCTTAACCTATACAGGAGGTGTATGCCTTCCATACGTTCGATATTTTATATCAATCTTAAACGATGTTTGAACCTAATTTAAATAACTGAAAGTGAGAAGTACAAGTTGCAGACAAGTTTGTTTAACATGTTGAAAACAAGAAACAAGCTTATAAGAGGTGCATTCACTCCATACCTTCAAAAAAATGTCAATTCTTTGATGTTTATAGTCATTATTTACAGACATCAAAGAGGTTGTATGAAAAACTAACATTTTCGTGGTATGAGCCTTTCACCAGAGAATAGTTGGACATTCTGTGAAATGATTTGGAAAAGGTAAAACACTTTCAACCGGGAAAAAAAAAATGTATGATTGATCAAACTTTTATGCGACATTTTATTTGGAATAATATAAGAAACAAATTATGAAAGCTCAGATATTGGAAATGGGAATGGATTATACCCTTATCTTATTTGGTTGAAACGTGGAATTGCAGCAGAGCTTGATATCCCCACTCATACTGAGGGTGACACAGGAATCAAGATCCCATAACTACCGAAATCTCATTTAATGGAATAGGAATGACTCTCAAGGCCTTGTACCAAAACACTAGCAATTGGAATGACAGTAACACTCCACATACTGACAGTTAAACCTAAAACTCAAACCATAATGCTACTAGAGACTTGCAATGCAATCAATTTAGACAATCATCTAAAGATTGCATCTTAAAATCCAGCATTCTAGAGCAACATTGCATTTTCCCATCTTCATATTCGCTAAGCCTTTTAATCCTTTAATAAAATAACTTGCGAAATTAACCAACATAATTGTTATAGACTACTGTTTTGCAATGCAAATCAAGACCAGAGCTAACACCTGCGAGCGTTAAGAACCGAACTTGCTTCTGTGGCGAGTCAGGGTTCACCTTCACGCATTCTGCTTTTTGAAAGGCTTCCAAGTCCCCTAACTTAAAATATCAGCAACAATATTAACCACTAGCTACATCAAACAGTTAATAGAAAAAAACTTGCAGTACTTTCTCACAAATTCACCATATAAAGGGTAATATACAAACTCATAAGGCCAAAGGACCACATATACGACCACTATCCACTATCGTGGTCAAACCGTCCAATAACTAATTTGGGGCGGGGCTTCTCCTCGTAATCCTTGGCAATTGGACAATTCGTGCACGAACCCGAACGAGATATACTAGAAAATTCGTACCAAGTCGGCGGCGGCGGCGGCGCCAGCGAAGTTGGGGATGCGGTGGTGGACGGGTCGAGGGTTGCGAGCGATACCCTCGGCCTCTAAGGCATCCCAGATCCGCTTCCTTATCTTCCACTTCCACGCCTTGGGATCAGCACCTTCATCACTCGCCGCCTCCGCCGCGGCGGAGACGGCCGCCATCGAATCGCGCGCCACGGCGTCGAGGCGGAGGCGCTCCGCCTCGAACGCGGCAGCGTCGAAGGAAGAGCCAGAGGGGCGTTCGCCGGCGGAGCACCTGATCGGCGAGGAGGAACGGCGACGGAGATTGAACCTAGGTCCTTCGAGGTGTCGGAACTGGAGGAGGAGAGGAGTGGCGGGAAGCCACGCAGCGCGATAAGCGCAGCAGAGCACCATCTGTGGACTGTAAGTACTTGCTTTCCGCGGTATAACGATAAATTCATGATTGGGATCTTGGGTTTGTTTTGAATTGGGATAATGTCTCCCCAGCCCCTGCTTTACAAACCTCTACCGATTCAGCCCCTGGTTACTGTTTACGTCTATCTCTCATAAAATGTGTATTTCCGTTTTGACCATTATATCAGTATTTTTTTGAAAAACTTTCAACATGAAAGTTGTAGATTTTGACGAGATCTATGACTTTCATGTTGAAAATTTTTCCAAAAAATACTTTTAAATAGATGTTTTGGAGGTCGGAAGCTTAACGATTTTGACGTGACATTTCAGAACCCGTTAAACTTCCGACCTCCAAAACATCTATTTAGAAGTATTTTTTGGAAAAACTTTCAACATAAACGTTGTAGATCTCGTCAAAACCTACAACTTTCATGTTGGAAATTTTTCCAAAAAATAGACCGAAACCGAGGTGTTGGATCGTCTCGTTTTTTGAGCCCCCGCGGGTCGGATAGCGGGGGCTGAAACGGCCAGGGGCCTGCCGATCATTGTCCCTTTTGAATTCGTAGGAGGACAGGGGTATTAACCAATAAATAAATGCAGGTATTATAGTGCAAATGAGTGTACTAAATATAAATATAATTTTTTTAAAAAAAAAATTACTATTAAAATTATAAATTTTGGCTTGAGCTATAATTTTAATATTTAAACTTTTTAAAAATACTTTAACTTAGATGTTTAGAGTTCTAAAATTTTAATAAATTTTTGAACTATTTTAAATTTGCTAAGAAAGCACACAATAGTTTAGAACTATTTGAGGATATTTTTTCAAAGTTTAATAGATGAATAGTTATGAATCTCAACTTAATATAATAAATAATGAATGAATCATAAAAGAAAGCAGAAAAATGAATATGAGAAAGTACATTGTCGTTGATTATACGAGTCCAATACTATAGAAAATCAATCATAAAACAAAATAGATTGTGTAGTCGTTTGAACTATAACTAAAGAAATCAAATAATTGAAAAGAAACGCCTAAAACACAAATGATATATAAAATAGCTTGAGAAGTTGATGGTATAGTATTTTATAGTTGAATATAATAAATAATAACTCAGACATAAATTTATACTAGCAGGGGCACAAGGGCAGGGTAAATACTTGCAACAAATAGAGGCAGAGCGATTAACGAAGTAAGCGAGAGGGAGAGATAGAAGAGGATAAATACTTGCTGAAGCTGAAGGTAACCCACTTAAGAGGTTAAGAGAGGCAGAGAGAACTCAAGCGGAGGGCTAGTGTTATTCAGAGGAAGCGAGGAGCAGAGAGGAAGTTGGAGCAGAAAACGAAAATGAAAACATGTTGACAAAGTGGGAGTGATGTAGATGAAGAAACGTCTAAATCAAAACTGTGGTTGCCACTCCAACGTCTGCAAGTCCGCAGAGGAAGGGATAGCTGAGAACTGAGGTGACATTTGCTTCTGGAAAACACGTTTATTTGAAGCCATAGCTAAGATGAGGTAACATTTGCTTCTCTGATCAGTGCGGCTAAAGAAAAATGTCAGAGAAGTCATACTTGTTGTACATATGCTGGCTAAAAGAAAGTGGAAGGAGAAGTATTTACGTGGACACTTTCTTTGATTGAGAAAATTTCACTTTAATGTAGAGTAAGATAAGATAAGATATGGATATAACTCGTGCAATTTTATTAGTTGGAGGGAAAAAAAAGGATGAATAAAAGGAGGAATCGGAAGGACACCGGGACTCGCAGTCCGCTAGTTGAAATAGCGTCGCTATGGGCCATATCTGGGCTCGGTGATTTCGGGCTTTAATCAGACTCGGACTTCTCCGGCCGTGCTCGATAGTTTTTTGTAAGGCCCTCAAGCCCATAATAGATCTAAATTACTTGACAATTACAATCTTTGACTATCTAGAAGTAATTCTAGCGTCGTATAGACACCGCGATTACGAGACAGAGAGGGAGGGAGAGAGAAACTCGAATTCTTACTCCGCTGTTGCTGCCGGTGAACAATGGACCTCATCGAACTTCACGAGGCCATAGCCTCAAAATCTTACAACAAGATCGCTGACATTTGCGACGATCTGCTCTCCAGGCATAACTTCGTCAATCACTCATCAATCCCTACTACGGTTTGTCTAGGGTTTACGGTTCTTAACCAATCTCAACTTATTAGGTCGCCGCGAAAGGTGTCTCCTATCAAGAACATTGGCCGTACGCTATCCACCTCCTCGGCCACCTCTACGTGAACGATCTGTGAGCTCCACGATTCTCTTTTGGGATATTGTTTTTGTGCTTAGTTATTATCTTTTTATGTGTTTTCTGGATTTGCAGGAATAGTGCGAGGTTTTTCTGGAAGTCGATTCCGGCTGACGTGAAAGAGAACCGGCCGGAACTCGTGGCGGTCTGGAAAATTGGGCAGTGTCTTTGGACACGAGACTATGCTGGTGTTTACTCTGCAATTCATGGTTTCCAATGGACCCCCGAGATGCTCGGCCTTATCAGGGCCTTCTCGGGTGAGCTCAGTTCGACGACAATCTGCTGATCGGTGACAAATTTATTGGTGACTAGGGAAACTGTTCTATTTGCATTTTTACAAGCTGCTTTTGATCTTGTTTTGCTTGACCTGGAGGGAAGACATGTCTCTGAATAGAATAGAGAAATATGGTCCATGTACCTGACCACCTAGTTGGACAAAGGTTTTGCTGTCAAGTCGTTAGCAGATTTATATGTGTTTTCTTGGGTGATTTTTGGTAGTCCAAATTGAACTTAAACTTTTCAGTGGGAATAGGGTGTTTAGCTCCCTCCTTACCCCCATTAGGTCCACTAAACCCGCTCAGCATGCTGATGCTTTAGAGCTCCCTACATAGCTACATCTTCTTTGTATTCATATCTTCTAATTTGAAAAGCACTTGAACGTTTGGATCATGAAATAGTGGTCTTAACAGAAGTACTTATAAACAGACAATAAGATTAAATGGCTGATGTTTATCAAGTGTGCTTTATGGTTTTGTTAGTCCAGATGACTTTGGGCATAGCTCGGACTTGTCTGTAGGTCAATGTTGTTAAAGGTGCGAGGCACAAGGGATTTTGTGGAGCCTATGCGCAAGGGGAAGAAAGGATTGAGCCTGATGAAGGCAGATCATACTTTTTTAAAAGATATAAAATGTATGCATCATTCATTAGATACAATATTGTAATGGAAAAGTGGAAATTTAACATATTAAGCTCACACTATGTTACATGTGTTTTGAATATTGATTGATTTAATTGGGAAAACATGAGGTATTGCAAGCTTGGACGTAGGGTGGGTGGGCGTAGCGAGATGCGTAGTTGGAGCACCATAGTATGAGGCTCGTGCAGGCAGTTGCAGGCGCCCCTTTAACAACTTTGCTTAGAGTGAAGCAAGCTTGGGCTTTTACTATTGATTTGTTGATCGTGTTAAGAGGCCTCGTTCGTATGAATAATGGACATAGTTGTGTAAAAAGTTGTCAATGAGAGGGTCACCAAAGATCACGAGATACAGAAGTTCGCAATGATGACATGCATTCAATTGAAAAATTTTGTAAGTGTTTGCCAATGAGACTTGTTTCTAAACTATTCTGAGTAAAACATGTTTTAAAACTTATTATCCAAACAAAGTTTTAGAAATAGTATTTAATAAAACTAATTTTATGAATTTTTACCCAAACAAGATAACTAGTAGAACTGGTTTTAGAAAATTTTAATTTAGAACCAGTTTTGTTAAAATTACCATAATAACTAGTTTTAGTAAAATCGTCAAATTATCAAATGCTACCTAAAGTAGCCTGGACATTCATGACTTGGAATTGACTTGCATCTTACCAATTTGTATTGCACAATCATCCCACCTCTTGCTAAAGAGTATCTTCGGAACTATTTCTGCCTATTGTGATTGGGGAACATAAACTTTTTTCCACTCTCATTCCTTCGTTCCCTAGTTTTGATTCTAAAACTGGTTATTAAGTTGAAAGCTGGTTTGGATGTTGCTGTATTGAAATCCATTCTTAAATGAAAAGGAATCCATTCTGTTTATGCACTTTAGCAAATATTTTAGGGGAGGACTTCATCACAATGAATTTTGGGATTTGATTATGGGAAAGTAATTGATATATTGTCGTTCCATCAAAGTTCATAGGCAAGGTAAGTCTTTTTAGCTCCTTCAATAGGCAAGGTAAGTTTTTCTAGCTCCTTCGACTGTTCTTATTCTTCCCAATTCTTACAAAAACAACCTGGGTCAATCTTCATATGTTATTGGACCTTGGAGCAAAATGAGAGGATGCCAAGCACCCCGAACTTACCCACTTTACATATCATCCTAACTTCCTTGTTTGTATACCTTTCTAGCTTTTGCTCTCTATTAAATGTGCTCTTTTCTCCGAAACGATGATGAAACTTACATAAAGGTTTGTTTCAACCAACTGGAACCCCCACTCCTTGTAAACTTTGGTGTAAGTTATGCATATGCGGTCATTGCTTCTCTTTGAGTTCTTATTGCAGTTTTTTCATTCTTGCTATTGAACATTTGCAAGAATGGTGCATCCTCAATTGTACAGGCGCTTGCCAGATGAATCTAATTCTTTCAGCTAAATCTTTGAACTGATTTTTGGATAGCTATGAGAGGAAGATTGGAATTATTTTCCATTGCATTTTTTTAATAACCTTTAAATTATCTTTGATCTTGTGTATGTTCTTATGATTGTTTCAGCAAACAATATACATATGCTTGTTTAGAATCTATAATTTGAATGAATTCATATGTTGAACAAACATTGACGTTGGAGTCTGGTTGTGCAGAAACTTATACCAAGAAAATGTTTGAGCTTTTAGTTTCCGCATATTCAACTATAAGCGTTGCTGATGCGGCTGTTTTTATGGGAATGAGCGAAGATGATGCGGTAAACTGTATGTTCCTGAACTTATATGAATTTTATAAGAAATTTATGTCACCGTTTGAGACTTTGATTGAAGAAGAAAGATCGATAATGTTTTGCTCTATGCTACTGCTTCCGAACTACTTAACATAGGCATCTTTTTTCCCTTCGCATTGATTGACATGGTGAAGACGTTCTCAAAAAAAGGAACAGGACACACTGCACAATTTTAGGAACTTTTTGGTCCTTCTCGTGTGTTGTTGCTGACTGAAGTGACCACCACAAGACACTATTATTGAGGGGAAGAATTACTCTCCTGCTTTGCAATTTCAGATCCTAAAGCAGTGTATGAACTCCTGTCCTGAGATATGAAGACCAAGTTTTCAAGTTGTGTGCCAAGGGCCCATTGCTTGACTTGGTTTCATGTGTATGTCATGATTAAATTATATCTCTCTTTATTTGGCTACGGTATTTGCTTTTCGTTCCTCTCTTGGTATATATTAGCCCATAATATTTCTCTACTGTTTTTATTACGGCTTCTATTCTGCTGTCTAGATTGCAGCATTTTCACTTCTGTTCCAGACGACTTTCCTTATACCAATTGCACATATATAATATAGATATTTTCATATATTATTTTCTTAAATTGTTTTGAGTAAAAAATGCAGGTTTAAGTTCAGACATCTCATTTTTCTAAGTCCAAATCTTCAATTCTAATACTAGGATCGAGGATAGCAACTGGTAATCTTCTACAGTTATTTGGAAAGATGTAGATTGTGCCTATCTATTTTTAGGCAAACTTGTTGTGTGATGTTCAACATTCGTATGAAATAGCCTATTTCTGTGGTAAATTTGACTGGTGTTATAACCTAATATGATTATGGCACGCAGATGCTATCCAACATGGCTGGACCCTTGATTCATCTTCTAGAATGCTGACAGTGAAGAAGCCAAAGATCATCTCTGATCAGAAGCTAGATGCTAGCAAACTACAGCGCCTGACTGAATACGTTTTCCATCTGGAGCATCGGCCTCACTAAGATTTCCAAAAGGCTCATCTTACTCTTTCCAGTCTTTCCCTTCTACCTTTGCAATTTACAAGTGATCTTACATCTTTTGTTTGACCATAAGCTATTTATGGATCTCCAATATACTGATGGGAACTATTGTGATAATGCCACTCTAAATTGAAAATGTACCCATTTTCGTTGTAATTTTGTCAGAAACCATTTTTAAATATGTAGCGTACATCACGGGATGCTGCAATTTCTGTGTGAACTGCAGTCTATGTTGATGCTGTTGTCTTTCTTAATTAGGATGAAGAATTCTGCATGTTTTTTGGAACTAAAAGGGTCTAGTGGACTTTCTTGTGCAGTTCCTGGTTTCTCCGTATCTTTTATGTGTGTTCTTCTTTTTCATAATGATTTTGCTATCTTCATCCAAAAAATTACATAATAAATCACATAGTGTATGTGGCAACATCAGGACCACACATTATAATAGGTATAGTTGTAATTGTAATAATTTGTACGGATCACGAGGTAAAGTTGTAGATCACGAAACGAATGTTTGGTTTAATATGTGATTTATTAGGGGTAATTAGTTTTTCCCTTTTTAGAATTCAACTGTTGCAGATAGAGGTGTTTCGCTGCACCCAATGCATCAGAATGAAAAAGTGGCTTAATGACTTATAAAGGAAGAGCTATTATTCTGATTTCCATGGAAAAATGTAAAGGTTATCTTCTTCTTCTTCTTTTTTTTTTTTTTTTTTTTTTGTTTTTTGTTTTTTGATATAATAGGATGAAGTAGTCTGATCACGGTTCTTGAGCTGTTCAGACGCTAATCACTTTATATGTATGTGTCTTAGCACAGTTGATAATTTTTGGATGGCATCTATTTGTATCTATCATTATGAGGGTTGGACTAATGTATTCTACTTTTTGCAATTGGCCCTCAGACCCACTCCTGCCCGCACATTTCCTTTTTGGTTGTGGAGGGGCGAGTTCTAGCATTGGATTCGAAGTGGTGACCAGCAGTGGGTATCACCATGATGATATTTGATAAATCAAGGCCACATTTCCTCAAATGGCCCAGAACGGGTGCAGTCCAGCAAAATCTGGCGGTGTTGGGAATCTTGGAATTCCAAGTATGTAATTAAAGGTAACTAAGGGTTAAAACATGGTGTAACAATGCATTTTTGTAACTGTATTTTGAAATCCATCATGTAAAATTTTACATTTTAATTTTGTAATATGCTATACGGTTTCTAACTATTAGTATATCGTATCACCTACCACACGACTCTCCGTGCATGATGGTTTAGAAGATTGGAGACTTGCACTGAGGTCTGAAAGATCTAACCATGTTGTACTTAGGTACATTTGTTAAAAAATTTATGCTTAGATTTAAAAATTTTACATTTAAATATTTTAGAAGAGGGTGTCAAAAGTTATCAGAGAATGTCATAAACTATTAAGAAGGTGTTATAGTGTTATTTTTTAACACGAATATATCAAAAGTTTACACTAAGGTGTCAAAAGTTAACAGTAGAGGTGTCGTGATATCAAGGTGTCGAAGGTGTCAGAAATTCATTAAAATATGTTAAATGTATTAAAATATTTTAAAGGACCAAAATGTAAATAATTGTTTTGAGAAATTTAAGTGATATTGAAATAATATAAGTATTGCAGTGCAATTGTCCATTAAAACATTTGGCGCGCAATTATGTTGGCCTAAAACAACAAAACAATTAAATTTAGAATAAGAAATAGTAGCAGTTTAAACTATATATTTTATTTGAAAACCAAACAATCTTAGAATATATAATTTTATGTTATATAATCCCAAAGTTTATTTTATTTCTTTTAAAGAACAGAGTTTTATTTCTTTAAAAGAACAGAGTGAGATTTTTTAGACTTTCTCTATTTCATCAAAGGTAATTTTTTAGATTAATGTGAGGTAACCCAACTACGTAGCAAGTCTATTTAGTGAAGTTTTAAAACAGATATATTTACGAATGGCACGGCACGATATTCATTTTATATTAAAGAATAAGTCACAACATTTCAACATGTTTTCGCTTACGAATGACACGATATTCATTTTATATTAACGGAGAAGTCACAAAATTTCAACATGTTTTCGCACACTTGGAACGGATTTGAAGCTGATATTAATTGCTTTCTAAAGCAGCGGGCTGCCAATCGCCCGGACCTTTGGGATAATGATGACTAGAATGTCACCATACTAATAGTCTCATCTAATCCACATGGGAAAATGCCTTATTACCCCCTATGTCTAAATCTTTAGACAAATTAGGCCATTCTTCTTATCCATAATTTTGGATACTATAAAATATTTTTTTATAATTTCTTAAAAAATTATCAATATAAAAGCTAAAGAATTGGATAAAATCTAAAATTTTAATATTCAAAATATTTCCACAAAATGTTTCTAAATAGGTATTATGAGGCTCCAAATTTTAACGTATTAAAGAATTAATTTTAAAATTCATTGAAAATTGAAGTTTTAAAATATCTATTTAAGTAGAATTTTTAAAATATGAACATGAAAATTATAAATTTTATCAAATATAAAACTTTTAAGTTAAAAATTTATTTTAAAAAATCTTTATACAGTAAACAAAATAATTCTGATACAAATATAAAAAATGACCTACTTGTAATTATAAATAATACATTTATATATAATATAAAGGCTAATTTGTATGGAGTGGTGGTTTTAAGGGGCTATTTGCCCATTCCACATTCTTAAGTTCCAATCACAATCTACACGTGTCAACGCAGATATTAAACAAGCGGGAGGAATCGAGTCCAACGGCCCAACTCGAAATTCAAATATTTCGAGCCGCTCCTCCTTCGCTCCTCCATTCACTCACACTTTTTCCCACTCTTACTTTCTTTCCAGCGATTCTTCAACTTCACTTCACAGTCAGAATCTCAGATCTGCGATGCTAATTGCAACTGTGTTATAGATAGATTCGTAATTCTGTGTTTATTTGGAGATCACAGCAATGGATTTCAGATCCATGAAGAGGAGGGAGCTGCAGGCGCTTTGCAAAAAGCACGGTCTTAAAGCCAACTCCACTAATATCATAATGGCGGACAAGCTCGCTGCCTTCTTCGAGGTACGAAATAATTTCATTTTCTGTAACCAATTAGAATTAATTACTCGGATTTGAATTTGTGTGTTGTATCGGCAGAGCCAGGAGAAAGAGGTCAAAGGGTGCTTGAAGGTCGCGGGAAACCGCGCCAACGATGTGTCTAAGAAGGTCAGCTTTTCTTTCCCAGAAGAGCAGCCTGAAAATTTGATCAGACACACTCGAGGCATGGCATTGATATCGCCAACTATTGTGAAGAAGAGGATGAGAAATGAAAAAGAAGCGGAGGAGAAAGAGTGGGTAATTAGAACTCTGAGGCATAGAGAGATTGTCGTGGGATGGAATGATAACATATCAGAGAGGAAGAAGAAAACTATACAGAAATTGGAAAACCCTCAGAGTAGGCGTTCTAAACGAGTATATCAGTTAGAAGAAGCTGAAACTAGGCGCTTGACACGTAACAGTTCCAAGAGTACTGCTCAGGAACAAGCAACTACCGCGTTGGACAACGATGTTGATGCGGCTAGAGTTAAAAGGTCAAAGAAACGTCTTAGAGATCCCGTGGTAGATAAGCAAGACATAGTAGCTGCAGACACCGGTGACCCACAGGATGGGCAACTGAGGAGGTCAGCTCGCTTTGCGTCATGTAAAAGGGCAGCTAATTTTTCTGCAGTGAAATCTCTTCCTGGAAGAGTTGGTAAAACAAAGAAATCAAATGGTAGTAGATACACGGCTGGTGTAGAAGATGAGTTGAAGACTATTGAAGAACCCACAGATGCTGGGTTTTGCAATGACTGTTTGTCAGAGGAATCTTCTTCACATTTGCCTCTTGTAGTTGAGGATGTTACGGAAATGATTGTTTGCAATAATTCAATGGAACAACTATGTGAAGCAAAGCAAGCTGATCAAATGCAAGGTTTGCAGGATATTAATGTTAGTGTCCAGAAAACAGCGAGCATCTTGGTGGATAAAAAAGACCAGTTGCTTGAGGGTGAAGATAAACCCACTTTCAATGGTTCATTTATTGTAGAGAATTTGGTTGCTGATCAAAATCATGAGGAGCAGTGTTTTGCAAGTCCTAATTTTAATTCGAAGGATATAGATCTTGGCTTCGACTTCAAAGAAAAGCATTTAGATGCAATAGAGATTGCGTCTACTGATCAAGGAGGTTCTCCATCCTTCTTGGTGAATAATTTGTTTAATGATTCTTCGCTACCAGTTTATCACTACACTGTTGATGGTTTGATAGGTGAATCTGCTAAAATGGCGTCGAAGGCTTCACTGTTTGCATTTTCAATGTCAGATGAATCAAAACAGAACTGTGCCCTTCTCAATGCAAAGGAGAATGTTCTAGAGATCAGAGAGTTGGTGCAAGTACTACTTTAGCTGATGAATTGGGTGAACAGAGTGGCAGGGGCCTTTCACCTCCTGTACTTTGCGAGAAACATGGGGAAAGTGTGGAAGAAGAATCTGAACTTGAAAGACGAACTTTAAATGTTTTTGAGAAGGAAAGTTTTGTTGAAATTCCTCACAGCCATAATGTTAACAATGGAGGCACCATGGAATCTGAAGTCGCAGATTGCGAAGAATCAATTTCTAAAGAAAACAACGATGCTAATGACATGGAATGTCATACTAAGAGTTGCCCTTTATACAATCTCGGTAAGTGGATACAACCTTGCTTAGTTGTTAGTGCCTCCGGATTATTTGTGCTTTCAACATGACTTTATTGTATATTGAAACTTGAAACCCTGTCAATGCTTGCAATCAAATTGACAACCTGACGGCTGTGGTTGCAGATGCTGATATTGAAGATTCTTCAAGTTTCAGAAATGAGGAAAGAACTACACGATCTGCTATTTCTGCTGAGGAAGCTTTATTTTTTCGAGGGTCTAGCCCAGTGGAAGAATATGAGCCGTCTGTAGAAAAAAGTGAAGAAAATCTTGATTGTGATATTGCTTCTGGCAGTGAGGATGTCGTTGCCAGAACTTGCGGAGGCAATAATGTGGCTAAGAACATGGAGATTGTTGAAAAGGCATTAGAGAAAGCTGAGAAACTTAGGCGTTTTTTGTCATGGAGAAGTCTATCCTTCCATCAGATAACAGATTACATGGTAGAAGAACTTGGAGTTGAGCTGTCACCTAAAGAAATAACTTGTAGTTTGGAGACCTTGGTTGCTAGCTCTTGTGGTAGCAGGAAGAGTGTTAACTTGCTGGAAATTGAAAATTTTGGTGAAAGTGCTAAGGATGCTGATCTGATGTATATAGACAGCAGGTGTTCTGAGAAACTACCAGACTCATATGCTGATTGTCATAGTGGTGAGGATGCCAATGTGAGGGAAATGGAGGAATTAGCATGTGAAGCAGCAGAGAGTGCCGGGAAATCAAAGAGTTTGGAACCTCATTTTGTCCAAGTAACATCACTAGTTGATACTGACGAGTTTAAGATTGCTAGTATCCAAGAGAATATCTCTTCTGTCCTTAAAACAGCTTCTCTAGGTAAGTCCTAGTGGCTGAGGGTTTTTTTTTTTGTGTAATTTACTTAAGGGCTTTAGGCATTATAGTAAGTAATCTTTCATTACCAATGGCTGTGCTTGCAGATATCAAAGGTGAAGGGGAGGTGTCAGAGAAGATATCTTTACAATGTGATAAGCTAGTGCACAGAGTGGTTTTATCTGATCCTTCTATTTCGCAATCTGTGTCTTTGGAAAAGATTGCTGGGGATGTTATTAAAAACTCTCGGTCATGCCAATCTTTGAGAGAGGGAGCTGGGATAGAATCATTTTCTATGGACTTTGTGTGCACAAGTGAAACTGATGAACTTGCTATTAACGGCAATAATCAGTTTAAGTTTTCTTCTCATGGATGCTTAGAACATGAAACAGTACGGAGCAATATTAAAGAAGAGATTTTAGAGCCTCAATTTGGTGAGCTAACATCAGCCATTGGTAGTGGAAATTGTCGTGATGAGTTCAAGATTGCCTGTGGCACCAATGATTCTTCTCCTGTCCTTCGAAATGCATTGCTGGGCGAGTCCCCATAACAGCAGCTAATACTTGATCATTATTGTACTTAGGAATATCATATCTCCTAGTAGCTAATATGCTATTTTATAACTATATTTTGCAGATTACAAAGATGAGGAGCAATTATCAGTGGAAATGTGTTTACGCAGTGATGAGGCAGCTGATAGAATAGTTTCACCTGATATTTTCATTTCACGATCATTGCCAGCAGAAAGGAAGGTAGTGAAGATAAGTAAAGGATCTTTGTCATATCACTGCTTGGCAGAGAAAAAGGGAACAATATCATCTTCACTAGATGCAGAGAAGTGGGAAGAAACTCATAGGCATTCTTTTAGTTACAAGAATGTTGAATCTTCTTCTAGTGAAAGTGAGTTGCATTCTATGTTTATTGGCTCCTCCGTATTCGGGTCATGTTATCGTACCAAAGCTCATGTTTCGGTAGAAACTACTCAATGCGAAGCTCAAGCACAAAGTACTGAATTGGAGAGTTGTCTTGGCTTGGAGGATGTTGTCTATCATGTGCAGAACATGGAAACATCTAAAGTTGATGCAATTAACTCTGCAGGTAAAACTTTTGTTTGAAAGATGTTTAGATATTCTTTTAAAAGTGCTGATTGTCTAATATAGCCAATTGTAAGCTTAGGTTTGATTTTTTCTATAAGCCTTAGCTTTGCTTGTTTGTAAGGCATTGGCCATGATATAAATTGTGTGTAATATACTACTCGACCAAGAAAAGTTGGTACCAATCCTGGATATTATTAATAAGTCAGTTTGTTAAATTTGCAACTTAGTTACGTATATATAATGTTAAAAGGTTGATGATGTTAGGAAGGAAAGCAATCAATTTCACAATAGAATTTCCTATATGAAACTTCGACTTTTAGATGGAGAACCATAATATTGAAAAGGAGTTTGGCAGTTGGTGTTTAGCTTTGTATTGCATGCAGTACATGCACTTAACAAGTCCACGTGGGGATAAATACAGGTGTACCGACACTAATGAGGATTCATTGTTATACCTGAACAAAGCTGTATGGGATGACTATTAGAAGGCTTCTTGACATATAAATGAGCATTAAACCTTTGAAATCTAGGTTTTTGGAGCCCGATAGTACTGATAAATCTGCATTTTGTTTAGTTAGTCATTGCTAGAAGGTATAATAGATGGATTATGCTTGAAACTGGTCTTAGGAATTTGGTAGTCACTAACAATTTTAGGCTTATCAATGAGTAGTCTTGTATTCTTTTCAAATTGGTTCGGTGCAGTAGATGACCTGCTTGAATTTGTATGGTTGATTTTCACATGAGCTAAGTGAATTCTGATCTCAGAAAGAGGAGCTGGTGTTGTTGGACAAAGTCTAGAGCAAACCTTGATAGAAGATGGAGTTGTTGAAAATGGTACAATTTTCTCACTTCTTGACACAGTTGATGAAGTCAGCATAGAAGATGGAATACCAGTTATAGGGACAGGTATTTTAGATAAATGCAACTCTACAACTGCTCCCAGATCTTTGAGATGGGATGAAACTCATTTAACAATCAACGAGAAGTACCATAGCTCCAAAGAAGCACCAGATACTTGCACATTCGAAGGAGTTAGACCCGAATTTCATTTATATAGTCCACATAAATCTTTGGGGCTATTGACGCACTTATCAATCATGGGCTCTGATACAAATCTCATACAGAATAAAGCTTATGAAACTGGAGAAAAAGGAGTTGAAGAAACTTTAACGCCAAAAATAGGCCGTGCCTCTTTGGGCACAAGCACCACTGGAATACCTGAAGTAATGATGGAGGAAACACCTCATAGCACCGTATGCGAATTCAATAGCGTAGAGCCAACAGGATGTGAAGAAGCAAATGACAATTGTACCAAACAGGTAGGTGGTGATATTGAACATGGAACCAACTCTGAAGAGAAAACTCAAACAGGTTAGCTTCTTGAGTCTGATAGAGTACGTGCAATATCTAGTTATTTGTTAATCTTCCAAATTTTTATGGTTTATTTCAGTAGTGGCAGTGATATGATATACTTGCCATTTTGTGGCAGTTTTAGATATAGTCCATGAAGAGGACCTCCATAGTCATGCTAGGCTTATCGAAAAAAAATGAAGGTTTGTGCCCTTTAACTTATAATTTATGAGTAAATTTGTGACATATGTATACATGTACGTATATATACATATACATATTATCTTGCTTCGTTAAATGCAGAAACTACTACTGACCTTTGCTCCAATCTCATGGAGAGATTACTTTCTGCAGATGCACTCAAGGTCCAACTGGAAGGACGTAGCATAACTCAAACAAATGTCCTTTGTGTTGAACATGACCTAGTTGGTGAAAAACCGCGAAATCTGGTGACAGATGGATCCGAATTTTGGAATGAAGTCAAGTCCGATGATGTTGAGTCTATGGTAGCTCATCGTCAAGAAATATCTGAGGTCAACATGGAAATATCAGAGGCAGTTGGTGGTGAAATTCCTTCGTTTGATAGTCAAGCAGCCGATGTACCATCCGTTGGTTTCAAGGGTAAATCGAAGTCTGACAATGATGTCACTCAGCTCATACAGACTAATGATTCTGAAGTCCCAGATGGTCATATGAATAACTTTAAGCAAGTACTTGCTGATCAAGTAATACTTATGCATGGCGAAATGACAGTTATAACCCCAGAAGTTTTCATATCAAAAGTTGTTTCAACAGAAACTGATCACAATCCTGATGACCATGCTGAGAGGAGACCTGAGAAACAAATGGAAAATTCGAAGGTAGCATATGTCGATCAATCTCCCTTGAACTCTGGTGAAGTGATCAATGAAGTTACGAAATCTGGTATTGCTGAGGCTGTTATGAGAACAGATGACATTAAGTTTGTTGATCTTCCTTTTGAAGATATGTCGGAGACTTCTAATGAGGGCCTGGAAAATTCAACTACTGTATCTCCTGATCAAGGACCTTGTATGTCCAGTCAGGCAATTATCATAGCCTCAAAAGTTGACATAGCCCAAGCTGTTATAAGTTCAGATGAAATCATGCCTGCTGACACTGTACAGCTTGAACCTACCAGTGCAGGAGCACCTGATGGATTTAAAGAAATTTCTTCAGAGGAAAATTTCGATCAAATTCTTTCAACTTCCAGTTTAGTGTATACTGCTGATGTTTCTCAGGTTGCTGCAGCTGGAGCTGAAAGTAAGTATAACCTTAATTATAATTTGTTAACTTTCAACAGTTGAATTCTTTTTTGGCAAAAGAAAAACCTCTTAAGTTATATTTTTACAGGTAAAGTTCCTTCATGTGCCATTGAAATGGCCGATACGGTATCTGAAATTGAAGTAGCTCAAGCTTTTACATTTAGCAATGAGACGAAAAACTCCATTGGAGACGTTGTACAGTTAAATGTTACTCATGAATTTTCTGGTTGCCATGATGAAGAAGATTCCAGATGTACAAATGATGCATCTTTAATATCTCAACCAGTAGCTGTTGGACTTAAAGGTGAAACTTTTTTGCTTTGTTGTTCATAGCCGCTTTATCTGCCACATTTACATTTCGTTCTTGACTCTCAACTGAATTAAATTGCTTCAGATACAAGTGGAGGCATCAGCATGGATGAAATGGCAAAGTTCCAGATCTCCAGTGCAACACAAGTTGGGAAGGTACAAAATAAAAAATCCCTAGTGACGCCTAGCGACAAGATAATTCAAATCAATAACAAAGAGGGAAAAGATAAGGAGAATGAACAAGCTAAAAAGATAGAGCGTTCTTGTTTCCGCGATATGATCAAGCCAATGACTCCGACTCCTCTTTCAAAAAGAAAGGCTTCTTCAGATAGTTGATAACAACAGTAGAGTATAAAATCATCTTTAAACAAGCCTGCTCATATTCGATTTTTCCTGTGTTCTTTTCAATTTTTATTGAAAAACAGCACCGATGTGCGTATAGATTTTCTTCTTTTTCTCTTAGGAGTTAATCTTCATGGTTGTGTTTTATGATATTAGGCAGCAAGACTGATTTTGAAAGCTACAATGTATCATCATATTGGTCTGTAATTTCTACTGTAAACCTACATCTGTTACCAAGTTTTTCTAGTAACAGATGCTTTATATCATTTGAGCAGCATAAATTGTACCATTGTGTGTGATTCGACATCTTTTTCTTGATTTTAGAGGTTCAAAAACGTGTTTCGATTCAGAAAGTCGTGAAGTTTACATTCACCTTGCTCCTGTCTAACTTATCGTTCGGCTTGTCCTGATAGGACAAGGCTACAAGCATCTACTAATATGTATACGCATATTTGATAAGCACCTAAGATTAGCCACTTGTGAATTTTTTTTTTTTTTTTTTTTTTTTTTGTAACAAACGTGATCCAGGTCTATTCCCGAACTAGTCAAGGCTAAACAAAATGCAATATTAAGCCCTAATAGAAGGGTATGAGATTAGGTCTAACCTAATCAAACCTTTACAGAAACTATCCAAGGAAGTAAATAAATCAAAATGGAGATCTGTATGAGAGTGTCTTCCTATATTTGCCAGTTGATGAGCGACGCAGTTGCTCTCTCGTAATATATGTGAAACCTGACCTTGAAGCTTATGAAGAAGATTCTTAATCTGCAAGACATCATTATAAACCTCCCATGGAGCTTTCTTCGATTCCAACCAAGAAACCAAAATCAATGAATCTGTTTCAATGGCCAACCAACCAACCACTTCCTATATTAGCCACTTGTGAATTTGGGTCCTGGAAAGTGCATCGAATGAGGTCGGCCCTAGTAGTCTTCATGATCTCCACCGGCACGGTGGCCCTGTACAACTCCGCCCCCGAGTGGGTCCACGATCACTTCTTGGGCTGCTCCTCATCATCCTCCATCTCGTCCTCTTTCCCTCATTAAACCTTTCTTCATGTGTTCTGCAAACCGTAATTTCCTTATCCATATTATGAATCTTTCATTTGTTCTTCTTGTTACTTCCGTTGCTCAACAGATCGTGGCGCCCCCAATCGATTTCCGTCGTTAAAATGCACATCTATTCCAGGTTCTAACCTCTTCATCTTCACAAGCTTCTTGGATTGTTAATGGAGGTCTAGTCAACAGCTTGGTGTTCGCTAAAAGCAGTTACGTAGATAATAAGGTAATGGATTTGAGGGTATCAGTATCATGCTTTTAAGTAGAAGATTGAAGAAGAAGATTATTGGTTGGAAAAAGTGGCTCGGACGTGCATATTCGTTTTCTTCGTTTTATTAATTTGAAGGATATTTGTATGATTTACGGTAGTCGGTAGCTATATGTTGCTGTCAAAGTATCTATTTAGATATTATATATATATATATATATATATATAGAAATAGACTAATCTCCACTCGACAGAAGCTCGGCCCGCTCCTGTCGAGTCCGTAGCCGTTGGATCGCGACGATCCGACGGCTGAAATTCGACCCGAGCTCTTCAAAAACACGCGCGTGATGTCAGCCGTCGGATCGCCGAGATGATCCGACGGCTGAAACCGATCCGAACTTTTACAAAACACGCGCGTGATCTCAGCCGTCGGATCGTCACGATCCGACGGCTGCTGAGTCGACAGAAGCGAGCCGTGCTCCTGTCGAGTGGAGATTAGCATATATATATATATATATATATATATATATATATATATATAATTTTTATTTTAAAAAATTTATTTAAAAAATATTTTCAGATAGAAATTTGACCGTATGAGATTGGTTCTCCTTTAACAGCAGCGTTTTTATAAAAAACGAAATAACGACTTGATCAATAAGTCTGTAGTTTTGTTATGCCCAGCTCTTAGAAAATTAAAATTGCGGGATCTCAAAAATTATCCCAAATTCTAGGTAAGTTGAAACATCTGCTTAAAGGAAATAACAATGTCACATGACCCAAATTCGACCAAATATTCTTAGAATATCACATCGATGCGATCTTTTTACCTAATCCTGGAATTGACATTACATCTTTCTATTTGTATTATTTTGATCAAAACTGTTAGATTATCTAGCATTTTTGAAAGCCAACTACAGGAACTCAAAAGTAAATAGTTTTCTAAAGTCCGGTCTCTAAAACATACGCAAAGACCCATCAATTTATATTTTTGAAATTTTTTGTAAAACTATTCTTATATACTTTGTTGTCAACACGCATTTTGAACTACTTTGTTTTTTTCAAAATATAAAAACATCTAAAAGACTATTAAAGTTCTAATTCAAATAACACGCACTTTTTGAACTACAATTCGACAGTCCATTAGACATATCTTTTAATATTTAAAAAAAATTTAAATGCAAAATTAGAAATCATAAAAAATATATAATATCTAGTTCATTATTTTCATTAAAGATATCTAGTAATATATAAAAAGACGGTCTCTGAATTATTCTAAAGACTAGTCAGGAGACATTTTCTTTTGCTCGGACAGGGAAGAAAATTTGGCAAAAACATTGGGGGATTTCCCTAAAATTCATAAAAAAAGATCACATAAACTCGACGAACTGATAATTACACCGTCATGAAATGAGGGACTTGAACAAATCAGCCCCTCTATGGACTTCTTTTTCTCCCCAAATCAGCCACTGCATAACAAGTACTGAAGCAACGACAACGTTATACTGGAGCTGATTTGCTAAAGTAGTGCTGTCATAACAGCAAAAATAAAATTAATTTGACCTTGAGATTTGGAAAGATTTTCCACTGCATGGGCTGATTTATCATTTAGTCACAAAATCAAGCATTATCATACTTAAAACTTCAAGAATCTACAGGTCCCAAACTCTCTGAATTAAACCGCATACTTCCTACAAGTGAACCGTGATATCGAAAGTAAGACTTCATTGTTTTTGGGAACAAGTTTGGGAGCTCAACCATTTTTCAAATTCTAGAATTTAGTTCAGAAACTGATAAGCATAATGAACTTTCGTAGTTATTTTGGGAGCATTATTCATTGTACAAAGTAAAATATACAAGAAGTCGCAATAAATTGCTGTTAAGATGAACTATTTAAAATTTGAAATAAACTAATAGTACAATGCTTGCAACAGATTAAATGTCACTTATATATAATGATTTATAGTAAACTAAAAACTAATTGCAACCAAGTTCCAAAAGAAAAATACTACGAAGCACGACTGAATAGCCCGAAAAATAGCCCGACCACATTTCCCCACCTCAGGATATTAGTCGTACTACTTGTCGGGTTAAAAGTGTTTGGACTATTCAGCATTTCTAAAACTAATGATAAAATAGTTTCCACTTTCAATTTATTCGCTTAACTTTATCCATTTTTGTGTAATTTTAAATAGTTTATTTTCAATTTCCAAAAGTTCATCTAAGAAATATGTGCTGTTTCTTGTACAACTAAAATTCTCATTTCCTCTATAAAGTCCCCAAAGCATTATGAAACACTGATTCTGTTAGATATCGGAATCGTGAAAGACCCCTAACCTCTGGAGTTCCAAATACATAAAGTAACCAGTATGTTATTTCTATGTGAAGAAGACTAGAACAAAAAGGATAATGAAAAGAACCAATAAGAATGCGATCATCAGAAATTGTCCCTTCGCACCAGCTTTCTTCATAACTGCATCCACTTTTTTCTGCAACAAATATATGACCGTTATGGAGACGCGGTTTCAATATTACAGCATGTCCTGTCCTTTCTTATGTGTGTGTGTGTACATGTATATATGCGCCGTTACTTGTGAAACCTTTTTAAAGAGAGATTCAAGCAATAGGATATAAAGGAGTTAAATGAAGGAGTTGAATTGAAAATCTGAAAAAGAAGAAAGTCTAACATGTATGAGAGTTGCTTAAAATACTAGGTCAATCGATTATAATGCCTGCATATCAAACCTATTTATAGAAGCATCACGAAACTATCATAAATGTAATGAAATCCAACCTGCACGAAATTAAGGCGACTTGATGTAGTTTCCATTTCCATGCTTAGCTCATCGAGAATCCTCTCCTGCATTTCCAGTATAAGGCAGATCAGAAACTTATGAATTAGAAACTCTAACTTGACTAAAGGAAGAGGACTATAGTATGTTTTGGTGCCAATTTCTGCCATCCAGTGCTTTCTTTGAACAGGTAAGCCTTAGGTTCTGACAGACAAAACACTATTATGGCCTAGCATATCGGACATTCAAGTATAAGATTGTGGCCAACAACTCTTAATAGAGTTGTGGGGCACCCTATTTCCCATAGTAGTGCTCATAGGGTTCAGAAGTGCTTGTCTTCTCATAAGGGATCAGAATCAGGTGCATAAAAGATACATTTCTACTCAGTGAAGCCTAGGCTGGATACTTCTTCAGATACCAGTAAGCTTTATAGTTCATCAGGAGGACAATCAGAAGCCCTAATGGCAAAAGATAAGATCATTCATGAATAGTTGCATACAATAGCATATTATAAAATGATGTACAAAAATATGATGTTTTTTATATGTTTTACAACTTTTGTACATCAATTTTATTTTATCTTATATTTACAACATTGATAAAAATCATGTCCAAAAGACCATCGAAGTTGTAGCTGTAACGTTTTGAACTACAACTTTGATGATCCATTAAATATTTCTTATTTAGTTTTTTATATTTTCTTCAAAAAAAAAAAAAAAAAAAAATCTTGGAATCACAAAGTTGCAGAACACTTTTTTTTTTTTTCAAAAAACACCACAATTGTAGTTTACCATTTACTACAAATGTCAAAATTGCTTCTCAGATGAGGTGACACAAAGATATAAAATATTACTCCATGCATATAAGATTCATTCACGGCAAAAAGGGGTTTGGGAATACAGGAGAAAACATATATTGCTTTCTGCCTGCTCTATCATCATTGAAGTCCAAAAAGATTGTGCTAACTGCTACTTAATCAGCATAGTTATCAACAAACTTAAGCACACATTAAAACTGCTTGTTCTCAAGTCATACTAACTTTGAATTCTTCAATTTGCACTAATTGAAGAGATAAGTCGCAACATATGATCTATTAATATGCTATATTAACAAAAACATGATCATCCAAAAACTCCACGAATAGCTTTATGCCTTTATTCACAAATTACCTGTCCCCGAGTTCTTCGTGAATAGTGAGTCCGACATCCCCAATCCTCTGTACACTTGCACTAAGTTCATCCAATTCCTCGTCTTGTTGTCTAAAAATATATCACAGCTATTAGCAACTATTGCTGCTTGATAGTTTCATTAATGACCACTAAACAACCACATAATGCAGACAGAGAAAGCTTATTTAAGCATTGAAAAGCAAGAAAGATCTGTTTACTGGACAGTAGTTACTAGGTAGTGCAGTGATACTCATTCACTAAAAAGCAAATCTATTTGGAGAATGGTATGCACAAAGTAATGGACTATACTCTACAAGCAAGATGTACTTCTCCTGCAAACTCTGCGTCAATTAAAATTCTCAAACCTTGGCCTATTGCATAAAATATGTGAAGCATGACCATAAATAATGACCATCATCAATATATTATTTTGAAACTTCAAACACTCATAACATACGCCTTGGGTCTCTACGACTACATTCAAACAGAAATCATTAAGTAAATCACTTGTAGGTGAGGGAAGCTACCTTATAAGAAGCAACTGTTGATCTGATTCTGAAGAGATGAAATCATCATCATCTTGGTTATTTAAACGGCTTGATCTTCCTGCTGAAGACATAAGGTTATCTTGAGGTTTCACCAGCTCGTGGTGCATCCTGCTTTCATTGGATCTCAAAACTGGTTTTATCCTTAGCAACTTCGACTGCTCTCCTAATAATACCCACCTGGACATCATTTTCATCTCAACATTAACAAAATTGCATTAACAATAATAAGTAATTAACAACTTCAGAACTGAAAACCTAAACAGACACTCCTTATGATTATGAAGATATTAGTCAAGAATACAATCCACCCTTTGAATATTAGCCGTGAACTAGAAATAGTATAATCAGAATAAGATATGAAGGGACAAAGTGTTTTACTGAAGTTGAAGAAGAATGAACCCAACAATAAGTCATAATGCTACCTGATTATGAGCAGCACTAGTCCACCTCCTACGTTTTTCAAGTTCACCTTCATCTAGGCTATAGAAAGCTGGATCCTTTGCAGCAACTGCAATGGACTTATTTAACTCATCTACCTTTCTATCAAGGAAAAGAAACATTCAGCACAGAGATCAGCATTTGACAAGTAAATGCTAATAGTATGAAATTATAGACTTGTGCTAGTCACACGACTCACACCTATTCTCTAACCTAATTACAAATTCTAGGATAACAAATTTGTCAGTTAGAATAAACTGGAGCTATTATGATACATAAACATACTGAACTTGAAGAAAGCCATATTACCTGCCACTCTACGCTCTCACAACTGGTAAGAAGCTCTCTTGTCAAGTGAACATGCTCCCCAGTCCGCATAGGGCTTGCATCCCATTGCTTGAAAGTAGCTTGCAGTTTATCTAGCTGCAGAGAAAGATTGTCCACAGGTTAAGCTCCACTATAAACAAGAAGTAATTGTAATGCTTATCTAACCTCTGCAACTTACAAATTATGGGATCAATGTTCTACAAATAAGTGCTTGCCTTAGCTAGTTTCCCTATGAAACGAATTAATGCCAAGAAAATGGAAGAATGGTGCATGATGTGGAACAGAACCAGAGTTAAGCATAAATTTTACATCTATGTCTTACATACACCTATTTCGAATATGAATGGAGAAGGAAAAAGATTGACTTACAGATTCTTGAACTTCTACTTTCACAATATAAAACGGGTCTTGAGCTATAGGCATCCTGTTAACATTCATTTTCAACATCGAAGGTTAGATGGAAAAATACCAGTATATATTAGGTAGTATCCACTCATTACTTGAAAATATCCAGCTTACAAAAATCGTTATGTATATTCTATGACTTACTTTTCTAGATCTGATAAAGAGATGCTTTCTACTAAAGAATAGAATCACTTTATTAAGGTACTGCAGCCACATACATCAATTACACTAGGATAAAAATGAAATGATGAATCTCAAACAGATGCTCATCATCCAATGAAAATGCGCACACCTCATTTCTCACTAAAACTGCATTCGAGAAATAATTTATAAACTATAGAGGGGAATTCTTATGTACAAAATGAATGAGCAGATGAAAAGCATTGGGAATCACATGCTTTCATAAGCATTCACCCAATTGCACATGGTGGTTCTCTTTGTATGTGCTATCACCTCATATGTTCTTCAGCAGACAATACATATGGTTGGGTGAAAGAGTACAGAACTTTTCTATAATTAGAGCAGATCAATTTGCACTCACAATTTAACATAATCCCACAATTATTTCTCAAAATCTCATATCTCGAAGCCAATAACCTTTGCAAATAACTCTAGAGAATACCTCTAGTCTCGAGAACATAAAACTACCTCAAGAGCTAGAAAAAACTAGATATTTTGAAGTTCAATTATTTAGGAGCTCTAATTGCAAGAAGTCTGATAGTTGAAACTTCTTTTTTGGGGGAGAAGCATCTGATGAACAGAATTAAGCTCATTGTTGTTCCTCTGAAGAAATCATCATAACTAAACTGCAGTAAAAAAGGCAAAGAAGGAAATTACTTCCAACTCTGGTTACAAATGCAAATGCTCGGCGCCCTTTCGAGTATTTCCATCTAATCTTTAGGTGGCTGCTATGCTATCTTCCCCGTGTTTCAAACTATACTTCCAATTATACACAAATATTTGGTAGCACTCAATAGCTGGCAAATTTCGAAGTCCAATAAACTAGGAGTTCAGTTAACGAAGCTAATTAATTGTAGTCAAGTATGAGCAAAAGCGCGAAAAATTACCTTCCCCCGGTGGCGAATTAACGGTCGAAATTGACGATTGAAAATTGCGAAGTCTAATAAACATGGAGTTCAGTTAACGGAGCTATTGAGCTAACTAATCGTAGTCGAGTATGACTGAGAGCGCGAAAAATTACCGTCCTCCGCGAGGAATTACTGGGCGAAATTGACGATTGGCGGCGGCAGCGGTTGCCGGAGAAGGAATTGTGTCTGGAGTATCCCACGAGTCACGACCACGATGCGCCCCATCTATCTTTCTTTTTTTTTTCGTCGTTACTATTGCAATTTGCAGTTTTGCACAATTAGACCCCACAAAAAACTTCATAGACACGCCATAAAGCCCCGCTGTCTGTTAGCGTCATTAGATGATTCTGTGCTATTCTATGGGAGTAGGTAAACCATGGTTGAAATTGTGAAGATATTTTAAAATAAATAGCCCGTGAATATAAGTAGAAATTTTGGGAGCTCTAGAATTACATAGAGCAGCCATAGCTACCTGCTCTTTGCAAGCGGTTAATAATAACCTGTGAAATTTGCTTTGTAAAAATTGATCATGTAACAGTTGATTTACATCAGTAGTCTCATAAATACAAAAATAAAAAGGGGTTATGCAACCTGCCAAACTCCTCACGATGGAGTGAAAAATAATGCACGTATTAACGATTGAAAGAACATCTTTTCAGGTAAATGTAAATTAAAGTTTGAAAATTATACAGGCTGTAATTTTTAATTTCACCCGTTGACGTCGCAGTCCAGCCCACAAACCTCCAACACAGGTCCATCGAGTTTCGCGGTAAACGGGTTCACGCGCAGCCACAGAAGTGAGCAAACTGATGCAATGAGTACCGACCAGACGACTACGATGGTTGGAATTCTATCTTTCTTACCCATCAGACGTCTTAAGCAGGGGTAGAGATGAATAACAACCCAGAATGCAAACAGAAGCTTTGCTAGCAGTAGTCCCCACGATCCAAGACCGCTGTTGATATAATCACCTATCCCGATAACAACCGCAATGCCATTGATAGATAGCAAAGTTAAAGGAGGAATGAACATCACGGACCACTTGAAACGATGTTGATTTTCATAATCATCTCTACTTGTTCTCCCTTTAGGAGATGAAGTAATGGGGAAGTGGTTTCAATTCCTGATGTGGCTTTGAGAATGCCATGGAAGAGAGCAAAAAGATGTGATGAGGCGCCACTGATAACCCCGAACTCGTTCCTCCACCAATCGGTCATGCTCACGCGTCCCCATTGCATCTGGAGCATGCCAGTGGCCGCAATAGAGATGAAGAGAGCCATGTAAACTATGCTTGCGTAGTAGCTAATCTGCAGATGCAAAAATTTGTGGAACATCCAAACAGATATTTTTGAGAAAATATGCTTAAAAGTTTAATATCATTGAATTGAACTGTGAGCTGCTCAACAGTGAACTGTATAATGCTCATATTGACTTGATTGATTTTTCGGAGGATTTTAGGAAACGTATAACATCTAGCAATTACTTTTTCAATTTTCGTGATTCTAATATAGATAGCCAATTTCACACATTCAAATAAATGGAAAAATATTTGTAAATTCATTTGCTTCCTTGCATTTCACTTATCTTGTAAGGGAAGAAATGGGATTGTTATGCTGGATTATCAAAATTTATCCCAAGAATTCTCCAAAAATATGCATATATGAACTAGCATTTCTAGATATGAAATGTACTGATTTTTTGAGAACCTAGGTTGAACTTTGGGAGGTTTATACGAACTTAATAATAAATTTATCCTTGCATTAATCAACAAGATTCTTTGCGGAAAGTTATACCTCAGGGATTATGAAAGCGCCAGTGAGAAGGCAGAAAGCAGGCAAAGTGCAGTAAAGAGTCAAGAAAATAGATGTCCAAGGATAGATTATTGAGTTTATGTAGAAAATCCTCTGCATACACTTCAAACCACCTCGATATCCATACCATATCGGGCAATATCTGCTCAAGAGAATCTCTACAGATCCAGAGGCCCATCGCATAACTTGATGCAGATTGTCACGTAAACTCATAGGAGTAGATCCTTTACATACTGGCCGTCTAGAAATACAGTAGACTGATCTCCAACCACGACACTGTAGTTTGAAACCAGTCAAGATATCCTCAGTAACTGATCCATATGTCCAACCAACCTGTTTATCATACAAAGTTTGCTTATCATTAAGATGATATCTTGCTGAATTATGGAAGAATCATGCTACAGGTCCCAAAATTTCTCACAAATTTAATGATGTCAACTTTTACACAACACATGGTTCACTTTTGAGCAGGTTACCATAGTTCAATTCTTGCAGTACAAATTTGGGAGAAATGTTGGGAACTTTTACTATCCTATCAATGTGTATTACCATTGGCGGTGTATTATACCTCTTTTCCCCATTCAGTTTTATTTTCATACGAGCAGCTAATTACATGCAAGGCTTCACTAATGCATAATTCAGGATTGCCATCATGAACAACCCCTCCATTTTTAAGGAAAGTGGAGTCTGCAAAGGCCGTTGAATGTCCGAATTTCTTTTCTAGTTTGTTCTTCAGTAATCTCGATGATTCTGCACCAAGTAATCCTGTAAAAGGAAATGTTATATCATATGAAGATTTTGTTTTAGGCAGAGAGAGAACAAAAGAGCATTGAAGAACTACTAAATTTTCACCAAACCTAGTCAGGTTTATTTTGAACATCACATAGTTAACTTTTGAATAGGATAACATCATATAGTTAATTTTTGAGTAGGATAGCATTTCATTTCATGCTTCAAGAGAAGATTTGGAAAAAGTTTTGGAAGGTCTACCACTTTATCGGAAAAATCAAGGAGTTATGTCAAAAACACACTGCTTTGCAAAATTTGAACAAATCAACTCCTAAAATGAAAACACTAAGTTAGCTTGCTGTAACACTTTTTTAGCTCGTCCGGAACACTTTTCTAGCTTCTGGAGCACTAATATAACTAGCGTAAAACACTACACTAGCCGTTTGGAACTCTTAACTAGCTGTCATGAACACTTTTGAGTTTCCGACTATGATTTGTTTTGAAAAAATTGAAAAGGCATGGCCTGATCTGTCAGAATTTTGAAAAAGAAGAGCTTTTTTGACATTATTCCAGAAAACAAAACTAAGAAAATCAGTCATTAGCTCAAAACTTACCCAGGGATTCCTCTGGGATAGTTTCGAGTTTGTTGTTCACCTTCTTCATCTTGGAGTTGTGTTTCTGTAGGGTAACCCTTCTATTTTTACTCCTAAAGCCACAGCAAAAACAACACCATGTAGGCCAACAATTGCATGTCCTTGTTATAGGCTTCTTAACAATAGGAGCCTCAAATCCATAAAGAGCTTGCCTTCTGAAAACACATCCTGAGCCAACACATATTGGTCCCTGGATACCATCCAGGCCTTTCATGTTTATCTGGTTGCAAGAGAATAATGTTAAACTTGCAGCTTAAAAATGAGGAATTAATGCCAGAGCTCCAAATTTGTCCCAAAATTGAAGGTCATTTTGTTCGTGAGAAACTCCGGAAAAATCTTTTGGAACTCTAGCATTTGAGGAAAACAAAAGGAGACGAAACGATCGAATATTTAACAAACACGTGAAGAATTATAAACCTACATCAAAGAAAACAGCATTCCGGCTTGAAAACACGTCATGACTATCAATCCCATAAAACCACTGCCGAAACTGAACATAACCGACTTTATTTCCTGATCTGTTATCCATCATAAAGCACATAGCCTCATATAGTGCTTTGCTATTGTTTATGTACTGGTCACAGTCAATGGTCAAGATATAAGGAGCATTAGAGAGTAGCCCCGAAGCCCGCACCTGAAATTGAACTAAGATGTCTCATAAAAAAGATGCAAGAAGAATAATTACAAACTAGCAAAGCTTTGAAACTCTAATTTTTCGAGTTGCAGAGTTGCAAGTATCTCCAACACATGTTTCATTGATAAGTCCCACAATGTTCGATCATGTGGTGGAAATCATGTCCAACTCAATTGTAGAGATTTCTTTTCAAACTTAGAGGTACAAAGCATTTCTTATAAGAAATTTGAAATCAAGTTGAGGAAGAAGGCATCTTAAAATATTGAAAACAAGAAAGAGAGATAACCAGTGCATTCATGGCTCCTGCTTTTCTATGGTGATCGAATCCTGGCCTTTTCTCTCGAGATATGTAAATAACGCTAGGTAGTTTTATTCCTTCTTCATCCACTGCATTTGAGCCACCTAAAAGAACCTGTAGGATCAGCAACCACCAATAGCAGTCAAAAAAGTGTTGGCAATACATACTTGGAATACACTAGGAATTCTGTGCATTACTTTCTTTATTTCTTCTAGATTTATAGAATGAATTAGAAGAACGGAGTCCTTAATGAGAGTAATGCTGACTAAAAAAGAGATAAATTCACCTGAACCATTCCTGGGTGATTATAAAGATCGTTTCCAGGCCATGGAGATCCATCCTGCATACTCCAACCTTCCCCGGGATTTTTCTGAGCCTTGTAAACCAACCGATTGATATAAACTTTAAATTCTTCATATTCCTTCTGCACATACAGCCCATTTAAATAAATAGGTGCTTAATTTTCAATAAAGTAAGAATTATGCATGTAACATTTAGTAAACCTGAGAAGTGTTTACTGTTTAATATGAAGCAACCTACAAAACTTCTGATGCATCGCTCTTGCACCGATCAACAAATTACATTGAAAATTTTGTTTTATGCATCATAAGATGGAGAAAAATGCTTTGAAAAGGAATCAAACCTTCATCTGACGACGTTTTGTAACAAATGCCGCATCAACTTTGCCTTTAAGGTAATCAACTTTTTGAGCAAAGTACCACTCAGGTGCACGAGGTTCAATATTGTATCTCTTGCAGAATGGAACCCATTTCTTAGAAAATTCACAAGTTTGTGAGAGTACTTCAAAAGTGAGCATAGAAGCACCATCGTCAGACAAATAACATGAAAGTTTCTCAGCCGGATAATCAACAGAAATAATTGACAAGATCGTGTTAGCCGTTATAAGTGGAGGCTCCTTCTCAGGGTCAACTGTGGTAACGAAGACATCAACATATGCTAACGTCGAAAACTCTTCTTCATACCCATGCCTGCAAAGAAAGTTGGACATAAAGATCCTGTTAAGCTACAGATAACAAAACTTTTATAATAAATTTGTAAAAGAATAGAAAGCGGACCTTAACAACAACCGGTCAATGTAGGTTTCGCGCACTATTGGATTCCACTTCGGTAATTGTCCCAAAATCCATGAGATTGAAAACCACATTTCACATATAATTGATATCAACCACAGAATGTATGCATCTGAAACTGGATTTAGGAGTCTGTAGTGGAAATAAAAGCCAAGAATCGCTATTCGCAAAACAATTAGGATCCTGAAAGGGTTTATTTTCTTGGAAGGAATTGAGAGTTTCCTTGACAATGGCTGTCTGGCTTCAACCGTCCTACAAATCCCAATAGCAACACCAAAAAAAAAAGAAAATTGAAGTCTTGCAAAATTTGAAATATGAAAAATTTAAGTTGTGCACAAAAAAAGATAAATGACAAAGATTACATTGAAAAATCTGGAGAATGAAAACTATTTCCATGTTTGAAGCTGAGTCTTCTCCAGGTCATTGAGATTCTTTTGTTGCAATATCTGAAGTCGCCCGTTATATCCAATGCTTCCATTACCATGTAATGTCATGTCCCCTTTGCAATCCGATAGTTTTGAGGACGCCACTGACTGCCGATGTCTTTCAAAAGCTATAGACTGTAAAGTAACTATTGCACAATCAGTTCCATCAGCAACCTACAATAATATTCATTACCGTTACTTGTTGCAGACAAAGAAATACATCTATTTCCATAAAAAATTATTCAAAATGGTTTACCTCTTCAACATTTGCAAAGCAATATCTAATTTCAGAACAAGTATCAGAATCAGAACATTCAGCATAATTGTGACGGTAAATTTTGCCGAATTTATCATCATGTCTGTCCAGATCAAATTCCTTTACCAAATCATCAGCACCATCTTCTTCCTCGTCTCCCTCTACTCTCACACTGCCTACAAGTCCATTCAAACAAAATTAAAGAAATTCGATTTTGGCACATGAGTAATATGTAATTTCTTGAACTTTTGTAATATAAACTTTAAATACCTGGAAGACGCCTGTACCGAGTCTTGCACTGTGGACAACACTGACTGCCTTCCTTTCTTTCATATTCATAGCAAGGTCGGCATACCGGGTAAGCACACTCATTGCATGCAACAAAGAGCTCTTTCTCCTCTTCCCTAGTAGTAATTAACTCTATGTCATCTCCACATATTCTGCAAACTTGTTCATTCAACTTCAACAGGGGCTTATCCTGAATATAAACGTGAGTCCAATGTTAAAAGATATTTAGGCAAGCACGACGAAAACAACAAGAATTTCAGAGCAGCTCAAGATAAATTAAATCTTTTTTTTTTTTTTTTGGTGAAATATGCGTCTCCAAAATATTCAACTTGTTACAATTCCGCAAAACTAAGGAAAACCATATGAAACATAGGTAAGAAACATATATATATTTTGTCACCTATAACTGCACTCACCCGAATGAACTCATCAGAATTGATGACAAAAAAGCCAGTTTGAGAGCCTGCCACGAGCCCGGGCCCTGCTTCCATGATCGAAACTACAATATTCAATCAACAGAGCTCCAAAATTGAATTTGTATGAGAATTGGAAATATGAAGTGCGGAACTCTAGTTGGTAGCTTGGCTTGGTCTCAAGCCTTAACAATGGAGATGAGAGAGCCCTTCTAGTAGAACGAGTGGCAGAGTTGTAATTTATTTATTTGTAACGAAGATGGAAGCCCAACCGTTGCATCTGTGGGCCCCTTAGCCGTTAGTTTTTGGTGGGAAGAAGAAACAAAATTTATCCACTTGTTTTTGGCGTGATAATTCAATTCTGCTCACTATTTACATCAATTTCCAATCGATTTTGCAGAAACAAACCCATCACATTAAATTAAAATACCCTAATGACGCAGCTTTCTCCATTTTTACAACAAAAATGCCAAAAATCTCAAAATTCATGCTTTAGTTCTCAAAATGAGCTATGTGACTTGAAGTTCAGTTTATCAATTTATTTTAGGAGGGCGAGGATTTTGGGAGCTTTAGCATTAGTAAAAATGAGAAACATGCAATAACTTTATAGCCAACTATAACCGTATCAACACCCATTTTTATTGGAGTCAAAAGTCCCTGCATGATTACGGACGACGGCACCCCACTTGCGATGGACGCAAAATAAGCATGGGGATCTCTACTGTTATCCGCTCGGCCTCTATAGCATTCGTGGTTTATTATATAAAAACCAAAAAAAAAGAAAATGTTAAAATATTATGAACTTCTATAATTAGTCTGGATTTATGTACTCGTGATGTTTTTGGGGCAAAAGCAGAAGAAAACAAAGGTTTTGGACATAGATTCGAGCAATCAAATGTGCTTTACTTGTGGTTGTATAAAAGCATCCAAGTTTCATGCTGTGGTTTAAGAATCTCTATATTCTATTTTTAAGCACAAGCAAGAACTTTTATAACTATCAATGGACACAAAAAGAAACATCTCTCTTTTAAGATATATATATATATATATATATATAGAGAGAGAGAGAGAGAGAGGCTATTTTCCGCTCGACCTGATAAATAGTCTATTCTCAGCTAACATCTCAGCCATTGATCTGTTTGATCCAACGGCTGAGATTTAATTTTAACACTTAACGGAATAACGATTTACGCCGTTAAGTATTTAACGGCGCCGTTAAGTGTTAAAATTAAATCTCAGCCGTTAGATCAAGCAGATCAACGGCTGAAATTATAGCTGAAAATAGACTATTCTCAGGTCGAGCTGAGAATAGCCTCTCTCATATATATATAACATTTAACACATTTTATATCTTTAAATTGGAATTTTTCAACACATATCCTACTCTTTCAAAAAAAGCTTGAGTACATTGGTAGAAGAGCATGAATATTATTGGACTCTAGCTTTGTAGTCTCAATGTAGCCTCATTTGGTTGACTCCAATGGTTATTACGCCCAGATTTGACAATTTTGCACCGTAATTTATGCTTTAACTGCTTGGAGCCTTGGACAACGGGTTTTGCCGTGGTCTCACTTAATGATTCCAGAAAAAACCATCTGTAATATAAATCTAAAAGTTAGAATATCTTAGTAGCTTAAAGTGCTCAATAAAAACAAGCTTTGGATCTTTCTTACCCTTTTTAAATCATCCTTTGGGTTCTTCTCGATATTCTTTGCTTAAATGTACTTCTCAAAATGGGTCCATAAAATTCGCAACAGATGAGATTCTTCAGGGCTATCCTCCAGATTTACAAGATAAGTGAACTTCGATTTATAGATGATGATTTACCAAAAGAACGGATAGTGTGCCTCCCTGCAAATTGTAAATTTTAAGTATTGAATCAGAGAAAATATAAAATAGACCGACTTTAAATGAATTTTTAAATTTAATCCTAGCATCCTAATTATTCCAGTATTATCCTTTGCAAATCAGAATGAATGATGGTTTATGAGAACTAGGCGCTTAGGCTGCATGCAACTTCTTAGAAAACACAAAAGCAGGGCTTTCTCACACCACCTTTCAGACTGAACATCAACATCTGCCTCTCGCTCTGAATTTGGCTCTTTTTTCCAATACTCATACAGTGCCATCGACGGATGAGGTATTACATGCAGCATCTTTTGGATGGTAACTGCCACTTCTCACCTGTCAAAGTTAGAAAGTTCCGAATTTATGCTTATTTCAATTCATAATTCAAATATGAGAACATTGTAATTATTAAAACCATAGGTCAAATGAAGCAGTCAAATCAACTTTATTGCTAGCAGATAATTGGTAATATGTAAGTTTATTCTTTAACTCCAGTATAGCACATGACAAACAGAAACAGCTACAAAGATGCATAAATAACCATAATGTTGTGTCGGCAATGAGGCTCTGGGCGAGCAAGACTCAAGTTCGCTCGCATCATCACTGCCAATGCGGTTTAGGTTAGGCGTGTCTGGACTAATTAAATGTGCGGGGCGTGATTGCACAGCCATTAGTGTAGTTCAAGAGGCATCACTAAACCAGGAGTTAGTGCGTGGCTTAATGGGCGACTTTGAGGCTATTTAGTGGGTAACTTTCATTATGTCATCATTGTACATAGGTTACAAGTCTTAGACACTTGTGTATGAATAGGACAACCTTGTGAGAGTTTGATATCTCTCATTTTGCATTCTTTAGCATATAGAACTCTTGCCCCCCCCCCCCTCTCTCTCTCGTGTTCATTGAGTCAGAGTTTAGTTCCAATTGCAGGGTAAACGCCGCATGGTCGTGCAAATTCTGCTACCCCCATGACAACATATGCTGAATCCGTTCTAGTGTTGCTACTGTATATTCCAACAAGAATACATATAAAAAACTTCGTTCAAGATAATATAGATCAGGAAGCCTAAGGAGTAGGGACGTCTTGGCATAATTGACTGTCAACGAAAGCACTATACAGATTTTCATTGCGCATTTAAGGTTTCTAGCTTTGTAATTTATCTAATAGTAAGTGGACGCTAGACACGCTCAATTAAAAAATCAGCCTCAAGATAAATAACAAATGTCGTGAATGAATAATAGATTCTTTCTCCTTAGTCACATAGTAATTTGCCAGCTCTAGAGAAAAATGTGATTTTAAGCAAGTCTTTTTGCAGTGAATTCAGTTAAGCAAGTTATGGAGTTAATGCTTCAATGTTTTTCACGTGGCAGGCTTCCTACAAAAGGGTTAGGAGTACGCCATTGAACTTAAGGAGGTCAATTTTGTATCAAACTTGCAGGTTTCCGTTTCCGATTCTTATAAAGTACGGGATGTTCATGTCTCTTAATCATCCAAATATGCAATACCTAAAATTAGCACCTGACGGTTAATAAACAATGTATGAAGACCTTATTTTCAGAGCAAAGTTAGGCATCTCACATATCCATATATAACTCTAAAATTATGCTGAAGTATCTCCACCACAAGTTTAAAATGATGGTTGATCCATCGCACGAAAGTTGTGGTGAAATCACTCCGAAACCACTTCAGAAGTATAAAGCATTTCTGAATCTTCATTCGTCCAAACATGCGAACACACTCGAAATAAGCACCTTAGCGCTTTTCTGATTCGTATTTAATAACATTGCTCCAACTTTATATTTGCCATAACAAAAAGACTGCTCCAAAGAGAAGAAATCTTTATCCAGAATACGGCATGCATTAAAGACATAGGAATATGAGCTAGTTCCTTGTTTCAACTTATTGGCACAGACTATCAGTGGATTACTGAAAATGTCTACAACTTGATACAAAGTCCTCTACGAGCAGCCAATAAGCAATGTTTATTTCAGTTCCTACATTATAAGCCTTGAAACAAGTACAAAAAGTTAATATAAACATTTCTTATTTACATTTATCTCAAGCAGTCATGCCAACTTTCAAGCATACCCATAATGAAGAAGCAAGAACGAGGGAGACAAACTGATACAACAATAAAACTATAAAGAATGAGATGCAAAAGTTCGCTTAAACAATGAGATAATGCCACAGAGGCATCTCGGAATCTCGATTTTGAAACAACCGATGCATCTACTAAGTCCAACAAGAAAAATATAAACCATCTCCATATACGCCAATGACATGGGCATCACTGTTAGTGAGACAAATCCATCTCTGTAAGACTGCGAAGACAGCAATAAGCTCGTAAAACAGTTGGAGACTATTATCACACTGCCAGTTGGAGACTTCCGTCATCCGTCAATTGCGCAGCCTCCATTTTGTGATCACACTGCCAAGCACGATACCTATCCGCGCCACGGGATTGCGCCGCTATGGTTGCCTCCAATCTATGACTTTCAAATTCTTTTTTTTTCTCTATATCTTGTTTAATTGTTTCTCTTCCATTATCGGAGTTTCAATACTCATCGGCCCACTAGTTATAGTGGATCCACCAATGTTTATCTCCAATTTCAAATATGATGAATATAGGGATGACTATACATAAGTGATAATTATTAGTTAGTAGTTTAATATGTTTTTTCAGTCAATAGAAAAGTGGTGGATACAATAGGTTTTGTTTATGTTTATCTGAAGTTTGAGTATTTTTTGCTTGTGTGAAGTTGTTAATCCATGATATTTGTAGGAGCGTTTGTATGCTTACTTGAATTCTTCAAATTTGGCTTGATGAGACACTGTTATCAGTGATGGCTCTAGAAATATTATTTAGTAGGGTCAATAATTTTAAAAATCTAATACTAAATAAAATTTTAATATACTAGTATATTCGTAAGTGATATAAATTTATTAGTAATTAATATAATATCATGCAAGTTATTCTTCTTAATAATCTTTTTATTTTACATTTTTCCTATATTCAAAAAATAATAATATTTTTTTAATCTAATATTGTGCTACACACATAAACTTATTTGCATCATATATAAAATAATTAATACTATATGAATATATTAGATAGTATAATTTATATTTATATTAATATAAAATAAATACTATTTTTTTTTGCAATAACTATATATTGTATTTAACCAATATAGTTATAACTAATTAAAATTTATATTATAGTACCTTTATTCTTATAGCCTTATATTATAACTATGCATGTTTAAAAAAACAATAATTTAATTAATTATCTATAAATAATACAACGTAATATACATATTTTAGACAAACAAAATATAATGTTGATATATATATATATATATATATATATATGTGTGTGTGTGTGTGTGTGTGTGTGTGTGTGTGTGTTTTACTGGTGTAGCTAGATCTTGGCTTTACTAATAAATATTTTATGTAATATCTAAACACATGTATATATTTTAATATAAAAATAATATATTAAATTATCTATTTATATATTATGATTATTGTTCAGCTAAAATTAATTTTATTGTATTATTGTAAATAATGTACATAGAACTGAACTATATATTTTGTAAAATTTTATATAAAATATTTAAATTTATCTTGTAGAATATGTAGCCTAAATATCATATAAAACTTAAGTGTTATATCTTATAAGATAACTTTAGATATACAAAATAAACAACAGATAATTTTTCTTCAAACATATATATAATATTTAATAACAAGTTTTACGGTTAGCAGAAATAGCAAATAGCAGAAATCCAAAATCAGTTGGCCTAAAAATAATTGTACGAGCCCAATTATCTCTGCAGCCGCAATCCTCTATCTAAATCAATTTCCTCGCCCGTTCAGCGACCTTCTCTCCAGACCATTTTTTGCAGTCGATTGAATCTCCTCCTCACGTGATTGTTCTGCCTCCGGCTTCCGATGCGGCCGCGGAGCGAGGTATATATGACCGTCTTTGGCGCCTTAGTTTCACAGCATTTGAGTGGGGGCAATTGACCCCACTGGCTATATAGTGGATCCGCCCATGCTGTTAACCAATTGTTAAGTAACTAGTAATTCTTACTTCTTGTTGATGTTTTCCTTCTGTAACTCAAGAACTTTTGGTTTTCTTAAGTATTTACAGTTCTGTTTCTTTTGGAAGCAGAAGAAACCAAGTGTTGTGCATCTTATGAATGAATCTAGACAAGTTTATGGTCTTTTGGTTCCTTCTAATGGGTTTAAAAGATCTCACTTTCCAAGAATCGTTGCCTCCATACTGGGAGTTGGAATGGGAATGGCTGGTTTATACATTGCTCTGCGAGAGGGCACCTTGCAATCTCTTTTCACACCACATTCTTGGAAGCAAAATGGATCATCTGAAGTTGTTTACTATGTGGCTGGTCTGAGGAATCTCGGAAATAATTGTTTCCTAAATGTTATTTTACAGGTAGGTTGTGAGTGATAATGATGGTTATATGCATATTTGTCTTTGCTACTTTCCTGTAATCACATTGCATAAGGAATGACTCTCTGTGATTGACTCTGTAGGGAATCGGTTATATGTTCATTAATATGGAGTTAAAAATGATTCATGGAACCTAATGTTGGGTAGGCATTTAGTGAAATTTGTTTATATAGGTCAAGTGATATTTTCATGACTTTGGTTTGAGTATATTGACTTACTGAGTAGTTTATTGCTAATTTAATTTCGTGATGTCATTAGTTTTAAGTTTAACATGTCAGTTGGGATGATTCATATAATAATAACTGCAACTTTATCTTTTTCATATGGTGTTCTCCGGTACTATGTCAAATTTGTAATCAGGCTTGCTTGCTCCTTTTTTTTCTAGGCGTTAGCTAGCTGTAGATGCTTTACTTATTCTCTCCAAAATATACTGCTCGAATATGATGAGGCAAGGGCTGAAGAGTTGCCGCTTACGGTTGCTTTGGCCTCGTTGTTGGAAGGTAATTCCAGTACAAATTTCAAATTGATTTTCTACTTCTTGTCATGCTATCGTTCATGATTTCTTGACTGATTCGTATTGTTCCCAAATTTTTGGAAAATGAAGTATCATGAGGAGCTACTTTCTGTACTCTATGGAAAAAATGGCGAACTCGTACCTCCGTCGACTTTTCTAAATATATGTCATTAGATCAAGTGCATTATTCGGTTAGTGCTTGCTAGTTTGTCAGCAACATTCCCAACATTTTTTTACCCACATAAAATTAAAGGTAATTAAAAGGCCAAGTGCGTTATCTCTTGAGCATTTCCAGTTTATTATAAGATACTTCAAAAGGCATATTGCTGCGAGTTTAGCATTTTCCTTTACTAGAATGGTTAGTTTGACAATTTTGAGCCCTCATCTTTAGAATATAGGTTGTGTTGTGGCTGCACAATTATGACATTTTGAGCTAGCTTGCTTATGATCGTACAAAGCTTAGGGTGTATGCTTTAGCTGAGCCATCTTAGTAACTGCTCTGCAAAGTTTGTATATTTGTTACTCTATAACGGTGCTGCAACCTTTATTGCATGCAAAATACTAGATATTCTGACTTCTTAAAGATATTCCAAGCTCAGCTTTTTACAGTTCTATTTAAGATAGTTACATGCTCCAGACTTGTCTGCTGTCCAAGAAAGGAGAAAGGTACTTAATCCAAGAAGAGTGATGGACAATTTGAGCTTATATGTTAGTAACTTCCAATTGACAAGACAACAGGTACATCTCTGTAAATTTGCCACTTTGCTTTTAGCTCCTGTAATTATTGCTATACTGCGATTAAATATTATTACTTCTCCAATGTAGGATGCTGCTGAAGCACTTACACATCTTTTGTCCTCCCTGGGAGATGAAATTTCAAAGTGTTATGTGCCTAATGACCCTGGTCTGTCAAACATCTCTGTTCTACAATCAAGAACTTATATGACCAAGAGAAATGACAAGGATTACGAGCATTGGTGGAAATCTTTTGTCGGTCCATTTGATGGAACTATTGGAAGCACGTTAACTTGTAAAACTTGTTCAAATATGGTAATGAACATAGCAAGAGCTTTGCAGGTTTATTTTGCATACATCTATTTTTCTTCATGTATAATTGCCATTATTCGTAAGATCTTTATTTATTTGTTATATATGGCATGCAGTTTTGTGTTAAGTTCAACAAGAAATTTGAAAGTTTCCAACAGCTGTGAGTGCAGCAGCTTGCCGAATTCCAGTTATCTTGGCCATTAAAGTAAACTTAGGATTTGCCATCTCTAAGTCGTAAGTTATTTTTCTTCTTATCTTTGACAGCTATCTATGGATGTCGACTTCTTCTACTGCTTGCCTCTCTCACCTGGGCTGCAAAGAAGTCTTGACACTGTACGTTTGTCCAGGACCTCCTCCTTTTATTGCTTTGTATGTTGGGTCTTGATCCTGGTCTTTTCCTTTATTTTTTGGAACGACAAGTTTTCATATTGCTTCAATTGCTTTTGGTAGATGTATGGTCCAACTGTAGAAGATTGCCTGCAGCGTTTCACAGCAATTGAGCATGTGGAGAATTACCGATGTGGTAGATGCTGGCATCTTGGTGCATTAAGATATTTATGTTTCCAAAAGGATCATGATGAGGTTCATTTTTCGATATCTTTTAATAGTAGCATTTTAGGATTACCTTCTCGCGTTCGAGAAGGTAAAACAAAAAAATGGCTTGTTGTGAAGATCTCCCTGAAATTTAATTCGTCATTATTTTAGAGTAAAAAAAGAATGCTGAGTGAGTGTGTCAATGTTGATTCATGTGACTGCAAGAACCTTTTTCATGATGAAGAGATTACATGGTCTGGCTTTTCAGATGCTGTAAAGCAACTAACTATTGTTCGCAGCCCAGAGGTACGATCGGGGACACCTTAGATCCTCCACCAAACTGCATATTTGTTTTCTTATATAAACTTGACTTAGACCACGTTCACAAAATATTTGTGTAGATTTTATGCCTTCATCTGCAACGAGCATCCATAAATGAAACTGGAGAGCTAATTAAGATTCAGGTACTCTCTGAATCCTAATGGTTTGTAGATGAACATAAGCTTTAGATTCTTACTTAACAGCAAGATCTGCATCTTTATTATATCATAGTTCACTGATTGTAGGGACACATTTCTTTTCCATTTACTCTTGATCTCTTCCCATTCATGCAAGTAGCAAAGACATTGTGTATGCAAACTGTAGATGATACAAAGAAACATGGTTGGCAGCAGCAATGGCAAGTTCCAGTAAGGCATTCGCCTTTAGAAAACAAAGAATAATGGGCTTGAATAAGATTTTTGGTGAAGATGTCTCCTTGGAAGTTCCCAAAAAGCAATTGGGAAGTTCAACGCTCGATTTATCGGTTGACCCTCCTCTTGATACCAGAGTCACCAATTGCGGGGGAGAAGCTATTCTTGAAAATGAGATGTCACCTTATGACTTGGGCTCTGCTCAACCGGCATTGACAAATAAGGTATGTGGATAGTGTTATGAACTGACTCGGTCAGCTTTCATCGGTGGTCCGGACGCAGTGAGGATAACACTGGCGGCCCGATGGCGGCTTTACTTCTACAAACTAAATCAATCTAAAAATAACTATTTTCTTCCATAATAAAATTAAGTATACATCTACAAACTAAATCAATCTAAAAATAACTATTTTCTTCAAAAATAACTCTAGACTCCAACTATAATCCTAAATGTTCTCATAATAGTCCCTCAAATCTAACTATTTCCTAATACAAATATTACATCCTCAAAATATTCCTAATAGAAATTTGACTCGACCTGGACTCGATCTCTGGTTTGTGTTCTTCATGCGGCTCGAACCCCTTCCAACTGGTACATAACATTCCACTCATCTCGAAAACAACCTTGTCCGTACTGTTGACATGCTCAGATACTTCCGATTGATGTCGTCCATACCACAAAAATAAATACGTGGAATAATTATCTGGCGGTTGTGACTTATAAAAATAGGGTATGGAGATTTGCATAATAATGCATAACTAGTGAAGTGTAGTGCCAACAGCTGTAGGAAGACTTTGGCCAATATCTTTTAGCTCATCATTCTAAGTATTTTGAATGTCTTCAAAATAACCATTTTGGCGTAGCTCAACAGATAAAGCCAACTGGTAAGTGAAGAATAGTGTAGTACAATGAGTACCAGCTCGCTTCAATTCCCCTCGAATATCGCTAGTGAGACCGGCTACGAATATGTCGTTGATTTGTTGTTCGGACTCAAAGTGAATAATCAGCTTTATATCTCATAAATATGATCCAATATTGTGCCACTGAGTTAACCTATAAAAGCGTGGGAGGTGTTGAAGGCGTGAATTATTCCTTTGCTCTTCCAATTGTTTGAGCATTTTTGGAGAAGTCTCTTCTCATCCACGTCAACTGGTATAAGTGGTATCGGCAAGTGATGATGGTGATGGGCTGGTAGTTGAGGTTGTGGAGTACGCAGCACCAGAGAAAATCGTAACGTTGTGGTGGCGATGATTGGTAGTAACTCTCCTGGGGTGGTGGCTGAGCATAAGGTGGCGAGTAAGAAAACCAATATGATGGTGATAGTGGCTGTTGGTAATAAGGCTGGGAGTATTGTGGTGGTGACTGCATGAACCATAGTAGGTATGGAGCGTGGGATGGAGGAGGCGGCAATGGTGAATAATTGCGGAATAGTTACGGAACGTAAGGTGCTGGTTCGGAACTGACTGCTCAGATACCGATTTGTTATGAACCAACTCGTTCGGCTCTCATCGTTGGCCCGGACGCGGCAAGGATAACATTGACGGCGCGATGGTGGCTCTACTTCTACAACTAAAGCAATCTAAAAATACATATTTTCTTCCATAATCAGTACATCTATTTATAGATGTTACCCCTCTAGACTTCAAAAATTCTTCTAAATTTTTGCATAATAAAATCTTCAAATATAACCATTTCTTAATACAAATATTGCCTCCTAAAAATATTCTTAATAGAAATCTGAATCGACTTAGACTCGATCTATGGTCTGTGTTTTCCTGCTGTCCGTACCCTTTCAATTGGTACAAACATATAGCTTCAAACCATTTACAATGTGTTAGTTAAATAATGTAGATCCCTAAGGTAAAATTTTAACCGTAGGTTAGAAAAAGAACAAGGTCTAACTAGTTTTGTGATGAACCAACGGCAAAAAACAAACAACAGAAGCAAACTAATCAAGTATGCCACTGTTAATCATTGTAATGTCATTTTTAGTTCTAAAAAGGATAGCTATATCTTATAATATCTCATGAAGCTGTTCCTTAACAGGTGGAGATTTCTGAACCTCAAAGTTTAATATCCCGAAGACAACGTTTTGTACCAGTTATGTCTGTCATAGAAACACTATGGAGATCTGGAAGTGGACATTATGCTGTATATAGGAGATTATCAGTTAAATCCAGATGCTGAAAATTCAGCAAATTTATCAGATGGATATCAATGGTTTTATGTATCAGATGGTATGGTAGTGAAAGTCTCTGAAGAAGAAGTTCTTTCTGCAGAGGCAAGCTTACTGTTTTATGAGGAACCTAATCATTTCTAAGGTTTCAGGCTGCCACATACAGTAAAGTTATATACTTTTTTCGGTTTTCCTTGGTGAGCCAATAACCTTTTATTTTCATACTTCAAACTGCTAAGATTTTTGGTTGAGTTGAATGGCGGCTAAATTATCCAATAGATCCTCTAAAAAGCTAGAATTTTAAGATAGATCCTCTAAATAGTTTTAAAGCCTCTTAAAAATTTTAGAGTCTCTAGGTTTGGATTATCCGAGTCTTCGATGAATCAATCCAGGTCTGAGAATCAATCTAAGTCGTCCAATGATGACTCAGTAAGTTTAATCTGAGTCATTATCGGACGACTTAGATTGATTTGTCGAATGACTTAGTTTTGGGATTAAATTAGATTAATGAGCTTAACTTGGTGGGCTTTTTAATGCCAATTGTTGACAGAACTCCATTTTTTCGTTCAGATCATGAATCAAGCATGAGTTGTATTTCCTTTGTTTTATCTTTGCTTTGAGCAGATTTAAGCCCAACACTTGGATTGATTCTTCGGCCTAGAGCGGCTCTTTAATCTTTTGGGGGACTTACAGGGACTTGAAATTTTTTCGGAGACCTATGTGGACTTTAAAATTTTTTGGAAGATCCAAAGAGACTCTTAAATGTTTTTGGAGGACCTATTTTGAAATTTCTAGCTTTTCCGAAGGACCTATTAGAAAATTTAGCCGTTTTAAGTTCCATATCAGCTTATAAAGATGCTTAGTTTTCTCCCAAAGATACCTAAAAACTCTATCAGCTAATTCTTCTAAAAGGTAAGGGTGGTGACACTGTATGTCATTAACGTTCATAGGATATTTTACTTTGATCACATTCAAGTTTCAGCTTACATAAAGGTCTTCTCCCAAGTTCTTACTAGTTCCATCATGGAAGATCTGCTTTTGGATTTGAATCCCTGCTTCTCCCCCAAGGAACATCTGCATGCATTCCTGAGCTTGTGGGCCATGTGAGTGGTGTCAATGTGGCTGGTTAATCGAGTGGTGTGGCTGGGGTCTGCCACCCATATTTGCCCAAGAAAAAGATGCAAGCATTGCCTTATCGCCGGAGAAAAATCGGGTCCTCAAACTTTTTGAAAAAGGCCACTATAGGATGTTATTCCATTTTAGTCACTACTAGTTAGATTCACATTAAATGTATCTTACGAATTACACCATGTAAGCATTTCTCTACATTAGTTGTCATTTAATATAAAAAATCTTGAAACTTTAGTAGTAGAAATTAAGCTACAATGACCACATGAAGTGAATTCTGACGTGACTTTTTTCTTTTGTTTTTTTTTTGGGGGAAATTTGAGCTTCCAAGATGAAACAACTCCCAAAATGCCAATGGTGAGCAGTGTCTAGTTTCATCCTATTTATTAGCAAATTCTTTTACCCTTTCTTCCCCCTTCTTGCTGCATGATGTAGGTGGGCAATGGAAGCCTTGAAATGTCTACTAACTGGAATTTCTCTGGGAAAATATTCACATGTCCAAGCATACAGGAAAAAACTTCTATGAAAAAGAGCCATTCTATTTAGCAGAGAGCTTTCCCTTGTAATGCTAAGGAGCATAACTGTAGCTCGAATACCCTCCCAAAAAATGAAAAGGCTTCTGTGGGTTGCTGATTAATCCCGCGGTCAGCAGAAGAAATTCTAGAAGAGTTGTCATATTCAAACTGTAAGCTCTTCATCCACTACTCGTTTAAATTAAGTGTGGTTAATTGTTTAGCTTTTGACTTTGCACATTTTTTAATGCTAGCAAGTGATTTAAGTCATTGTTCTTTTATGACAAGGGGTAAGCAGATTCCATTTCTCTTGTCAACTCGATTCAGGACAGCATTATTTTTATTAAATTTTTTATGTCTTTTCCATTGTAAGCCGAGTGTCCAATTTGATTTCCTTCTAATATTAGATAAAAGAAAAAGTCATGTTAGGTTGGCTGATTAAAACTATAAAATACCATGGCCTTAATTATGAATTTACAATGCGCACCCCTAAATTTTCATTTGTCATTTATTGTGCTTGTTGTCTTTATGGTATGCCACTAACTCACCTTCCAGTTTTCGTAAGGTAGCATATGCATAGATGAATGTATCTGCCAGTCGTAAGGACCTGGTCATATGGTCTGGAATTAGCTGCTGCGTTCACATCTCGTTTACTATGTACAGTGTATAGGTTTTGTCTCTTTCTCTGCCTTTTTGGAAAAAAATTGCTGAAGTTGTATTTTTTAATGTGATTTAGAAATTTGACATTCAATTTTTTTTTTAAATACTCTAAAATAGGTATTTTAGGAATTCAAGAGTCTTAGTGGGTTTAAAACTGTTTTTAATCGCTTCAACTTGGAGACCCAAATCACCGATTTTAAAGTAACTTTGAAAAAACAAAATTGAATCGAAAATTATAATCATATTAAATCTGTAATTTTGATATTGAAAATGTTTCTGAAAATAGCACGAAGATGGTGTCTGGTATGCTATGTGTAATGTATGGTTTTTAAAACTATTATGATTTTGGAATTCGAGAATACTTATTTAAAAATATTTTTAGAAAAGTTTGAATACAAAATTACAGGTTAAATCTAAATTTACAATTTTGATTTTTAAAATTTCCATTTTAAAAAAATGATTTGGCATAGTTGTTTGGTAAACTTTTGCTTACTGTATGGTTTGTATTACAATACTTACGAGTGCACTGGATTAAAACACTAGTTATTGTGCCTTCTTTTGGTGGTAGGACAAAAAGGTACCTTAGTCTTTCTGCCTTATTTTTTGGGTTAAATGTGACTAGATCCTTTCTTTTTGAGTCGACTTGTTTTGTTGCACTTATGGTTGAGCTCAGACTGCGAAAAAAAACCGGCTGAACTGAGTTACACTCCGCCCCGGTTCTGCTGATTGAATAAGTGCAACTTGCGCTTACTTTTTATGGAATGATCAGTATGTGCGTTATTTATAATAATTCGACGTAACAAGTTGGCCCAAAATCATGGAATATCTAGTAATATATATCAAGATGGATCATGGATAATTTTCCATGTAGGAAAATGTTGTGTTGGTGCTGCATGTCAAGCCTGTATCCATGTTAGACTCTTAAGCTGGTCAAACAAAAGATATTCAGCGTTACTATGACTCGCTCCATGGGTCCGCTCCTTTGTGTACTTGCGGTTCAGATGCTAGAGACTCACTCTAAGGTGTGGGTGTGGTTCTATTAAACCATGAGCTGGAGCCCGAATTGGACTTGGATGGAGTAAAACTCCGGCTGATATCGTCCTTTGAACTAGAGAGTATGGGTGTCAATATGATTAGGGGATAAAATTTGAACGAACGTACGTTATCTCTCGATATGCAACATGCGTAACTTTTTTAAGGTTTGTGATGATATCTTGATAGTCACTTATAGATTAAAGTTATTTTTTATTTATCTGAAAGTTCTAAGTTACTATTTGATAAAATGAAAGCGCAAATTAGGAGTGATATTGCACCTTTTTTTTTAAAAAAAATTTGATATTGCACTTTGACGGCCGTTCAAAGGATCTATTGGATCCGATTATTATCCGTAAAAACCTGAAACAACTATAAGTGGAGTTGTAGAAATGGTCTTCTAGTCATTATTAAATCTGTGGTTTGGTTCAACAAACCCATTAATGTGACAATTTTAAATATGACAATTTTAAATGTGACAATTTTAAATATAGCACCATTTCTAATAGTCATATTCGCCAGATCAAAAATAGAAATCAAACCCATCCATGTGACAATTTCAAATATATCATCATTTCTAAATAGTCATATTTGCAAGATCAAAAGTGAAAAATAAACCAATCAATGTGCCAATTTCAAATATATCAACATTTCTAATAAGCCATATTTGTAAGATCAAAAATGGCCGACGAATTTAACATCCATTTTTAGGTTAAGAAATGCATTAATTTTGCTTTAAAGTTGAAGCAGAACTTGATAAGGACCACTCTAAAAAGCTTCAAAAAGTCTGATATTAGAGCAATTTAAAGGAAGCTTACCAAATATCCTCTTATTAATTGAGAACGACCTGATTCATTTACAGTTTTTTTTTGGATATTTCGCACATCAAGCTTCCTGAGAATCACTTTCACACGTTCAGACATCTAGGATACTTTTTTGCATCCTTTATACCACTTCATCCTTGAAAAGGTGAAATTTTCTGACGAGGCAAAATTCACCCCGTGCCAAATTGTGTCACCTGAGCACGATACAATTTTCTAACCAGAGCCATCATCTCGCATGGAACCGGACATTTGGTCAGGTGAAATTTTTTTGCATGGCAACCGTCTTCGGACCAGACAGTGAAGTATCTATTTCCCACTTCGCACACACGCCTGAAAATTCGGTACCCATATTTATCCCCCACAAAGAGGGCACACTTTAGAATCAAACTTGGGTGAAGCGCACACTTTGCGAGGCACAACACCCCACCCAGCCGACCCAAGTGTGGGAGGCAGAAAAGAAATGTTTTATCAGCGAAACCTATTCAGCATATTATGCTAGTTTTTAATGTACATACTTTTAGCTGCTAAACACTTAATTAAGCTTGTCGTGTAACTTGGGGCTTATCGTTTGATGTTCAATAGTAAAATGTTTAATTTGACCACATTATCACTTCAGCCCCTTATATTTTATATCACTGTAATCATTTGTAAGTTTTAATTATAACATTAGTCACTGTAATCATTACCATGATGTATTTTGTTAATTAATAATTAAAGTGGACAAAATTACAGTATTATAATATCAATAATGATGTTCTGCACATTAACATCTATCTCTATATGTATTAAGTCACTGCATTATGGTCGCATTAACATATGGATCAAACCGAGTGAAAGGAAGCTGAGCTAATAAGTAACGGTCCAATTCGATAGCTAAAATAAATGTTAGGCGGAGAACATGACATTCCTCTCCTTGAAGTATAGATTGAAAATTCGAATTTCAGCAATAAATGTCTGAAAAAATCTACCGTTTATGACTTAGTATATCATAGAGATTTAGAATAGAAACTGAAATGACTTTATCCTAACAGAGTCTTATTATGCAAAATATAATCTTTGGAGGCACAATACCGCAACGTAGCGTAATTAGACGACCCGCTGACTTCATTTCGGCGCGGTCGACCAAACCACGAAGCAGAGAAAGACGAAGAAGAAGAAGCTTCAAATCCGCGTTCTTTTATTCCTCTTTCTTTTTTCTTCTCCAGATGGCCTCCATTTCCAATTCCAATCAACATCTCCCAATTACTCACGCGATCCTGCAATCCCCCATCATCCATGGAGGCTGCGCTGCAAGCTCTAATCGCCGCCGCTGCCAGCTTCATCTTCGTCTCCTCCCTCGTCGCTTCTCTTTTCCTCCTCTGCCACCGTCACCATAGTCGCGACGATAGCCACCAGTCATCTTACAAGGTAAACGCCTCTCCTCCGCCGCCTCCGCCACCGTCGACGATGGGTACCGACGCGAGCGCGTCGTTCGACCAGTCACTGCCGCACATGTCCATGGCGGAGCTTCACGCCGCTACCGGGGGATTCTCCTCCGACGCGATAATCGGAGATGGTGCGTTTGGATTTGTCTACCGTGCCAAGCTCGCCTCCGGCGCCGCCGTGGCGGTGAAACGGCTAAACTCCGACGCGTTCCACGGGCTGCGCGAGTTCCGCGCCGAGATGGACACGTTAGGCCGAATACAGCATCCCAATTTGGCCCGACTTTTGGGTTACTGCGCGGCCGGACCGGACCGGTTACTCATCTACGAGTTTCTGGACCAAGGGAGTTTAGACCTGTGGTTGCACCCTGAACTCGGTCAGACCGAACGCGGACAGGACCGGCTCAGCTGGGACACCAGGTTGAAGATCGTCAAGGGGGTCGCTGCTGGGCTGAAGTTTTTGCACGATGATTGCCGGCCGAGGATCATTCATCGGGATATCAAGTCATCCAATGTGCTGCTTGACTCGGATTTCGGGGCTCGGATCGCCGATTTCGGGCTGGCACGGCCAGTTGACTCGTCGAGGTACATAATTTGCTTCATTTAATTCTATCGAATAGTCGAATTAGTGAGTTGTTCATTCAATAATGCTTTGAGCTTCACGTGCAACTTTAAATAATCTCTAAAATGATCCACATAAATGATAGTAGAACTCATGATTTAAATATGTGTTGTTTCGCACCAGATCATTTCACAAGTCCCGTTAAATGACTGCAGATTGCCTAAACACGGTGGAATACCATGCAGTTAGTCGGAAAACAACCGTTCCAAGATATTTATGAAAAATTCTCCGAGCCTAAGAAAAATAGATTTATTGTGCTCTATAATTTTGTAGGTAAAATTTTTCTAAAATACTTTGAGACAGGTAAAAAAAAAATGATTCCAAGTCATAGAATAAACTACGGCTTCAAAGACATTTTACCTATTCAAAATATTTCAAAAGAAGATTTTTTTTGGTCAAGAAGTTTGAAGTACAATATTGTAAAATATACTAAAATTTATTTTTTGTATTCATTGTTATCATAAAAAATACTTTGGAATTAGATTTTTTTCGAAATTATCACAAGGTTTTGCACTGAATTTAAGTGCAAGCGATCTGCACTCTTTAGATATCTATCTAGAGGTGCCTAGCAATGCTCACGTTGAATTGTAACCGGCAGAGATATTGAGGTTGTTCTAAACAGTGAAGCTACTGTTCTTTTTAAAAAGAAAAAGAATAGAAATATTCAGTTAAACAACAGAAATTCAGTGAAGCTAGAGATATTGAAATAGTGAACCATTACTTTAACCATTGGGTGGGACTTGGGTGATCCAAGCAGCACCACCACCACGGACAGATGGATGGCGCATTGGCATATCAATCTGGTGCGAATGTCGCATTGTATAACATGAGAATTTACATGAGAATGGTTTTGGTAATTTTCCCCTGCATTATATAACATGAGATTTGCATGGCATTTCATGTGTGCAGATCGCATGTGTCCACACAAGCGGCAGGCACTATGGGCTACATGCCGCCAGAGTATAGAGACGGATGGACCATAGCGACGGCGGCGGCAGACGTGTACAGCTTCGGCGCTCTCATGCTTGAAATGGCTACGGGGCTCAGACCGAGCTGGCCGGTGCGATTGCCAAACGGCCGAGAGATTAGCCTAGTGAGGTGGGCAAGAGAGATGGTCGACCAAGGTCGGGCTATGGAGATCGCTGACCGTTGTCATATGGTGATCGGAGAGGCGGCAGAGGAGCAGATCAAGCAATTCCTTGCGGTGGCCTGCCGGTGTACACTTGATGGAGCCGGAAGGAGGCCGTCCATGAAGGAAGTTGTCAAGCTGCTTGACCAACTGTGATTTGGTCGACAAAAGTGTATAACTTCGTTTAAATTAATTATTTGTAGGGGTAAATACTATGCTTTGGTCTAAGAACACAGCTCAAACAAGGACGGTATATGATTGAAGATGCAGGAACTCGGGGGAGAGAGCTCTTACAGGTTCCGTTTTATTTGAGTTTATTGTTTAATATGAGGAGCAATATTCAGTCGGAAAACGATTCAAAATATGAACCTGTATAATCAACAAGAACTATGATCCTTTGTTATTACCATGACAAATTGGATGCCGAACACGATCACGGGATACGTGTGTAATAAAGGGTTTAGTGCCCAACTTTGCGCCAGAACGTACATTTGGACCGAAAAACAGAGTAATTTCATGGAACGACCTTACTTATCGTCATAAATATTCAGATATTTTACAATTTTACTTGAGCAAACGAGGCCCAATTTATGTATAAGGAGACACAAATGTTAGAAAGAAAAAAAAAAAAAAGGAAAAGAAAGAATTACATAGTTGTCATACTAGGCCCAATTTGTGTATTTGGATAAGGCTTCAAGTAGGGGTGTGCATCCGATCTGGACCAGATCGAACCAGATCGGACCGAAGACCGAACTAGGCAAAGAGACCGAATAACGGATGGACCGGGTTCGACCGAACGTGATGGGCGGGCCGCGATAATAGGCCTAGCCGTGCGATTGGACCTAAAGTGTTGGGCTGGGCTGGGCGATATTATTTTATAAAATCGGTCCTCAGTGCGATCTGCGATTTTCCGGTCCTAGACTGGAACGGATTGACGGTAGATTTGAAGCCGGATCTAGGACCGCGACCTGGACCAAATTTGTACCGGTCTGGACTGGGCCGATATACGCACACTCCTAGCTTCAAGACCTCATTCGTCCACAGGCAACATTGGTTGGGACTGGTTTAGTGGTTTAACTTTCTTTAGGTTTTGGTTTTGAATTGGGTCCACCATGACGATGTCATGGTACGGAATCTATATAAAAATAGACCTTTATCCTTTTACGAATGCCAGTTGCACTATAATTCTCTCCTATGAGGAGATTATGAAAAGACGCAACTCAATATAAATTCTTTTTAATTCCAAGAAATACATTTTTATCTTTGAAAAGATAGTGATTTTATTACTTAAAAGATGTATATTTTCTTTAGATGGTTAATATAAACAGGCTAATAACTTATAAATCATAATCGAGATTATTAATTTTTGCAATGCTATACTTTAAGAATATGCGCAAAAATATGGCAGGCCCTTCTTCTTTATTAATTGTCAGATTAATATTGTTGTTACATTCTTAATTGTGCTAGTTGAGATTTGCATTATTTGAATTTACATGACTTTAAGCATGTGCACGCTTCGCATAAATATATGCATACATATACATTTGGTCTACATGCATCATACTTAATTTTCATATTAAATATGCAAGCCTATATTACATACTAAAGTATCAAATATATAAATTATAATCAATACTTAGTTTTCCTGCAATTATCATCATCCAAAATCTTATAAATTCCACTTAATGTTATCAATTAGCAGACCATCTGCAGAATTGGAAGAAGATGGCTACTAAAACCACAGCTTTCCAAATAGTCGGCCATGGAATCCCATAGCTTCCTTTTCCAAACAGTCCTCTAACAAAAGGCCAGAAGTACAACAACACCCACAAGCTGCATACAAGCTCCCCGATACCAGCTCCACCGCCGCCGCGGCCGGCTGCCGCCCGTAACAAAGCAACTCCAACGGCGGCGGCGTGAGCGATCACGACGGCGGTACCGCAGACGAAGAGAGGAGACGAGTCGAAGGTGAACCTCCCAGGCTCTTCTTCTTCTTCTTCTTCTTTGTTGTTCGACTTTTGTTGTTGATCTTTGCGAGTGACTTCAAAAATGGTCTGTGCAAAGCCCGAGAGTTTGAGAACAACGCTGAAGAGGCCGAGAAGGTACGCGGTAGCGGCGTATATTCGTTGCATACGAAGATTGTTCCACCATGAACGGAGTGAGAGGCCGCACTCGAGGTACTCGCGCAGTGTGCTCGCGTTATACGCCAAGAAGAGTGATGCTGGTATCAGGATGCCTACTTCTGACGCCTGCAAATTAAACCATTATATAATCAATATATCATTTCTTTAATAGATATAGATCTGATCTCATTAATAAATTACAAAAATGGGCACAAGATTAACATAGGTCTAGGAAACTAATTTTTTTTCTTTAGAGAAAAATTAAGACGAACAGAAAAAAGTCCAAAGATCCTATAAACTATAATCTCATTTTCAAACTTTAATCGATGAGTCTTAAATAATTTAGAGATCCCGGTACATTCAATTATGGTACAACTCATGTTTGGATAGGGCTAAACCAAATTCAAATAACAGTTCTCCAAAATCACGATGTTGACAGCATATTGAAAATACAATGCAACTACGTTATGCCATGGAAAATGTGAATTACGATTCATGTGGGTTTGACTCAAAACTAAGTAAAAAAGGGTGAGATGGAGCTCTTTAGGTGAAAAAAAAAAAGAAGAAAACTTTGATATAAAAATTCATGAAAATCAAAACTACTTCTGGATGCAGAAGCTTGCAAATGCGGCTATGGGTGCAACAGGGGTTATTTAATTAATTTGTGAATTATAAATATATACCTTGGGCAAGAAGGAGGTGTTGGCAAAGAGACAGTATGCAGGAAGCATCATATACACCAGCTCAAAAGTGGACCTAAACGCCCATATATTGATCAATAAGTATGCTAAAAACTGGCGGAACATCAGCCTCTTTGTGACGACAGCATTAACCGGGCCTTTCCGGCTGAACAGCATTTCAAAAAGCCCAGTCGCCCATCGCTTCATTTGGGTTAAGCTGGCCGGGCCGCCCGTCGGAGCGTTCCCGAGGAAACCGCATGGCTCCGGCGTCAAGTAAACTGATTTCCAACCCGCGGCATGTATTCTCATCCCGGTCAAGACGTCTTCTGTCACGGCCCCATAGGTCCACCCAATCTATAACATAAATAGAAATCTTGAGATTTAAGTCTGAAAATAGTAGAATAGTTGTAAGAAAAGTGAAATATTCATGATTGGTATCTTCTAAGGCTAAACGTAGATATACAGAAAGCCCATCCTTCTGCCGCGGGCTGACCCGCACTAGCTGCTGTACGGGCCAAGCCGGTCAACACATGTGAATTATTTAAAAAATAAATAGTACTTGATTGTTTACAACTATTTTTGTACTCTATAAATTTGAGTCAATATCTAAGTTTGAAACTAAATAGAAAGATTGTTATGCACGGTGCTTTACATATTTTAGGATATAATTTTGCTTTAAAATTAAGTAAGAAGCTTGGAGAATAAGCAAGAGGATGTTATCAAGTTTGGTGCACCACCGCCTATTTATCCTATAAGGCTATGATAAATGAGCAAGACAGCAATACCCAAACAGCCACTAATAACTCAAAACATATTTCGACATTGATCAATTATAGTACGTCCCACTATTTAAAATACTATATTAAAGTTATTTTTTTGCCTATTGGAAAATACATGGGTGGTATCGTTGGGTAAACAATCATTTTTCTTGAAAAATATATTGTCTATTCACTTCTACTACAATCATAGCAACCCATGTCCTTCCTGATTTTTTTACGTTATTAGTTACATGTTGCATTTTCAAGTTTCCATTTTTGCACCCAACAGGGTCAACCCAATCTTTGCAGTCTTTCAGCCGATCTATATGGATTGACGCTCAACCCGATTTCAGCTAGTTCGGTCCAATAACGACATGAAACTGCAAATACGAAATTATCTCCTCACACCTTTGCACACCGTATAGCTCAAAAATCATGATAGCTCGCATAGCTGATGACCATAGATTGACTTCTTGGCCTTGTGCAAACCGAGGCGTCTCGGTTCCGCCACGTTGCGCCTCCGGAGAGGTCCAAACGGCCGTTTTCGGCAGTCTCATTGTGTTTGTGGCGACCGTGGTGGCATGATGGGCACAATTTTTTTTTTTTTTTTAATTTTTTTTTTTTTGGCCAGCTGGCCAACCATCCTTTTTATATAATAAATATTGTGAAATTTAATTATTTTAAAAAAAACTTTTGATAAATTATATGATTCGGCACGGGTCGGCATGATCGGCACGTCTTGAGATATGAGTTTACAGAAATTCGAAACAGCACAGCACGGTAAACCTTGCTGATGACAAGCCAACCAATCTCTCTATTAGGTGGAAATACGATTATTAGCTATTTGTTGGAATTCTCTTTCTTATAAGAATTTCTTATTTTTTCGTTTCAGGTCTGAGTGATTTTTCTCTATTCGGGGCTAAAATGTTATCTGCATAAAATCTTTATATGTCTCTTCGAGAAGGACACTACCATTTTCAAGAGTGTTTCGTAGTACACAAGAGATGTACGTGTATGTACCCACCAGCGTAATATTTTTACAATGATTTTTAATTAAATATGACCCATTCAATGCAGCACTTGGGTACCCCTTTTCTTATAAGAATACAACTCGAGTATTTTCTCGTGCAAAATTGTCTTAAATGACCAGTCCTAATATTTTCTTATGGAATAATTGCATGTTAACTTTCCAATCTTAAACCTCTTGCAAATAAGCCCCATATTTCAAATAGTTTGCAAATTAATCTTTATCTCGATTGTGTGTTGTATTTTAATTACTATATAAGTATTTTTTGGAGAAACTTTGAATATGAAAAAACAAAATTTTGATATAATTTACAATGTTTATATTCAAAAAAATTTTCAAAAAATATTTTTCCTACTTAGATATTTTGAAACTTTAAGGTTTTAACGGATTTAAAAATTAATTGCTAACTCACTAATAATTTGGAGACACAACTACTTAGAAATTATTTTTATTTTTATTTTTTTGAACTTTAAATATATAAAAAAAAAGATTTTGATATGATTTATAAAGTTTGTATTCAACATTTTTTCAAACAATATTTCTAAATAGATATTTTAGAGTTTTAAAAATAATGGATTATAAATAAGAGATTTATTTATAAAGTTAGTTTGGAATGATATGGGGCGCGATTCTCCTGATGCTCTTAGATCAGGATGTAGGAAAACAGACCGTCCAGATTCAATCCATTATAAATTTTTGCAGTGCAAAATTTTTCGAAAAAGTGTCAAATAATATGTCAAAACAATGATTAAAATTTTGATCATATTTTTAGTACATTATTTGATTTTTTTTTTGAAAAAATTTGAACTACAAAATTATAAATCATATTAACATTTACAACTTTATAATTTAAGTTTTTTACTGAAAATACTTAAAATTAGATCAACTAAATAAATAAAAAATTATATAAAATTTCGTGATTCGTGTATGTGTGTGATGGATTGAATCCGGGCGGTCTGTTTTTCTGCATCCTGATTTAGAAGAATCAGGAGAATCGCGTCCGTTGATATGCATGCCTCCATTTTATTGCTATCATTAAAGTTTGCTAACCTCGTCGCCCCAAGAAGTGCTGAACTCGAAGGTACAAGCGGCCACCTGCTTCGCAACTTCTATTCTTCTCGAAATATCTTTTAATGTTTCGATTTCCTTGATGCCAGAGAAAGTTTTCGCTACGGAATCCATTAATTCCTTAGAATCCCCGAAAAACATCTTCGAAAATGCGTCTGCATTTGAAGGAAGTCTCTTAACTTATCCATAAATTAAAGTTGATATGATATTTTTGAGGCTGTTTTCCTTGAATTTACCATAATTTCCGGCGATCTTAGTAGGATTCGCAATTTGTTCTGGTGCTGCTCCATAAATAATCTTTCTGCGATGGAAGCATCCCGTGCCTCCATAAAATGCACCTTGAATTCCACAGATTCCAACTCCCACTTTCTGAAACCAAATCAGAATTCCATCTTTGTTAAAATGCAAATATGTATATTTTGAATTACAACTTTACATTTACGTTTTATATGCACATTTTCTTATATCCTTCAAAAAAAAAGCAAAACAAAACTTACACTTGAATTAAGAAGCTGTAAATCCCAATAGGAGAAAAAAAAAATCCAAAATTGTTTTTGCATGCCGTTACATAGGGCAACAACACGTCAACAGTATAATATAGGATTCACGGTACTTGTAGAGCTGAATTTTCTATCTTTTTTCGGAGTATTGTAAACTTTGCGGTTTACTTTTCACTAGGCTTTGCCAGTTAATTAACTTCTTAACATGAATTAAAAAGAAAAAATGGTAGCACGAACTCACCTTTTGCAGAACGACTAACTGATTTCCAAAAGGATCGTCTTTGAGGGAGCCATGGAACTCCTGGGGGCACTGAACGAAACCACAAGCAGCTTCATCCTCAAACCCTAGAAGGAGACACATTGCATGGAGGACCACGTCGGGGTTGTTTACGAACATGTCGCAGTCGACGTTGAGCATGAACGGTGCGTTCGTCATCACTCCCGAGACTCTAGTCTGCTCATGCATCCATACATTCAGAAGTAATGTTTTAATTAGATCATCAATTTTTTAAATTCTGTTATCCCCCCATTGTTCCTCCTCCGCGAGAAATTTTATAATGCTCTGGATGTAAGTTATTCAGAGATATTTATAATGTTCCTCCACCACACCAATTAAAATTTATATTTAGATATATTTTTTGAAAAAAAATCCAACTACAAAGTTGTTCAGAAAAATATATTATATTTTTGTAGTGCAAATTATTTTCAAAAAAAATTAAATACCATGTCAAATAAATCGATAAGAAAACTATAGATAAATAAATTAATTTTATACTACCATATCTTGATAATTATTTTTTACATATATTATAATATTTTATAAAAATAATTTGAACAACAAAATTATGTATTTTATTTTTCTGAACAACTTTATAATTGAAATTTTTTTTAAAAAATATCTCTAAATATAAGTTTTAACGGGTGTGGTGTAAGTTTCAAAACTTACATCCGGAGTATTATAAAATTTCTCCTCCGCCGCATCCACCACCACTCCCATCTCGGCCGCACCCCAGCTGCTGGTTCTGTTGGTGGGGCCACCATCGGTGGGATCAATTCCGACCATCCCCGGCCGAGCATGTGAAAGTTACAAACCACTTGCTGGGCAGCTTTTATCTTGTAACTATATATACCGCCTATTCTTCTAAGCAAACGAATTTTATCACAAATAAGGAGGAGAAGGAGAAAGTGGAAAAAGAAGTAGACGGTGGAAAGATAGAAGCGAAATATTTTTTTAAAAAAAATGATATTGTTCAAGTTCAAGACTAAAAATTCAAGACTGATAAGGCAATATCTACACCAGTCAAAAATTTAAAGATATGCTTTAAGAAGTAATACTTTTTTCACTTATTAATACTTTGAGAATGACTAATTTTTATTTTTTAAATTAATTATATAAAAAATTAATCTTTTCCAAAATTGTTAATAATAAATATTTATAAAAAGTATTTCTCAATATTAAAAGGAGTCCAAATGAGCACGAGCCAACAACAGGAGAAATTTCTCTAAACACGTGGAGAGCATCCACATTAAAATTTCTCATTTCACCATACCAGAACGTTCATGGCTCCAGCTTTGTAGTGGTGCGGATGCTTTGGCCTCTTCTCTCTACACACATAAACAAGATGTGGTATACCACTGTCTTCTGAATTCTCTTTATTCTCCCATATAACCTTCAAATCGAATAATTTAATCAAATTTAATAAATAATCTCGAAAACTAAGTTCAAAGCATCTGCATGGGTCGATTACGAACCTTGATTATGCTGGGATGGTTTCCTCTCTCTATCCCTGAGAAATCTGCTAGTTCTTTGTTCATATGATAAGGCACGTACTTCTCACCTGCCTCTTCAATCCTCCTGCTTAATTTTTCATACTCCTCCTGAAACATTAACATGTAAAACATGTTTCAGAACCAAATCAGCTTCATAATATGTTTTTCTATTACAATGGTCGGTCGTGGAACATGTTTTTTTTTTTACTTTTTATCCCGCTGTGAACTTTTGGGTTAAAAACCCGGTGACGCTGGAGTTTCCCTATTTTAAGTACAAGGGATCTGGGAGTTTGGTCAAGTACTGAGGGTGACAAGTTTTTAAAATATAATTCATGGAGTTCAACTACGTTAACCACCAGTCATGGCCACCACACGTATATCGAGATTTGTAGCATGTAAATGACTGGCTATGATGTAATTGCCGCACAAACATGTTAGGGCTTTTTGCAAATCAGCCCATTTTTCGGAAACGTACAAATCAGCTACTGAAAATATCGACACGGCAGCACGTCGCGCTGCCACGTCGGCGCGCGAGGGGCTGATTTGCACAACAGTGGAAATAGATTTGGGGGAGGGGTGCTGATTTGCCATTTCCCGAACATGTTATGCTTTTGATAATCTCACAGACCTTGATGATTGTCCATTCCTTTGAGAATTCTGGTGAAGTAAGCTTTGGTTTTTCTGAGAAATAAACAAAGGGAGCCCTGACTCGAATCTTGTACTTCTTGCAAAATGGAACCCATAGTTGGGCAAACTTGGAAGCTTGTAATAAGGCGTAGTATGTGATTGGTGATCCTCCATCATCTGATACATAGCAAGCAAGCTTTCTAGGAGGGTACTCGACCGCCAGCAACGACAGCACGGTGTTCACAGTGAACAAAGGCGGCTCTAGATTCGGGTCAGCCGTCGTAACGAACATGTCCACTGCTGGAAGATCTTCAAACCTTTGCAAGATGATACGAATGCCAAACATCATTTCGATTAATTATTAGCCATCGATCTTCTTTTTTTTTTTTTTAAATGCTACTTAATATTGCACTAATTTATATCATACTAACGTTATGGCCAACCATTAATTCAGAACATGGGCTATACAACACGATGGGCAGAACTCTGAAAGAATCCCAACAAATAACTAGTTAAATTTAGCTCGTTGGACACCTTAATGACGTGGGTACTTTTTATCTATACGCGTAAAAAATAACGATTTTACCTCTTAAGCAGGCGATCCGGGTGAGTTTCATACTTTACTGGACTCCATTTCGCGTTGGTCTGGAGAACCCACACGAAAGCAAACCAGAACTCACATGCGAAAGCAACGATCCAAGCTACCCCGCCCCTGCGAAAGGAAGCTAAGCGGTAGCAGAGGAGAGAGAGTAGGAGGAAGAGGATGACAAGGTCCGAAGCCCTCTGTATGTTGTTCTTCACATAGAGTTTCTGTTGCAGTCCCAGAGCTCCTTGGTCACCGGCCATGGAAATAATATATTACTTCAAAACTCTACAAATACGACAGTACAAGACTTGTTGAGGGGCTTCTCCAGATTTGCTTTCTTTTATGGTTGAAAAGCTGTGGACATACAATTTAATGCCTTATCCTTTGCAGAAATTCGAATGGATCCTAATGTAATGCCCATTTCCAGGTCCTTGGGATGGGTGAAAATGATGAGACGACTAATCGGTGTTATTTAACATCTCAATTCTATAGCAAAGAAATAAAAACCAGAGTAATGCACGTAAGTAGAAGACTATCTTATCATAAAACTATCCAAAGACAAGTAGGATATCTCGGTACCGAATTTCTCTTAAACATGTGATTTCAAATTAATGGTAGTTAAAATTCTATTTTTACTTAAAAATCTTTTCAATTATCACTACTTTAATATGAGACTAATTCCTATAGCTTAGTAGGGATATAACCGGATCATCCAAACTAAGGATCATTATGAACAATTCAAACAATCTCTCAACAAAATGACAATGTCCATCTAACCATCAAGATGCATGAACCTTCTCATTCGGAATCCAAAGAACAACTGTGTGGTAAGGGTTGTAGCCATGGTGTCCTATGTGGGAAGAGAGACAATTATGATTCTGGATTTCTTGTCACCATAACATTAATCAACGAAGTCTGATTGCTAAAAGACAACAGTCACTGATTGTCCTTTTCGTTACTGCAAGTTAAAAAGATACGTTAAGTTACCACTTGGCATCAATACAATGACACCTTAAAAGAGAGTTATGTTGTTGTTCTATTTTGTTAACGTTATCCCAAGATAGAATATTTAATATTTTGAAAACCATCTCCTTAGCGATGGAGAATCACATTGTTGTGGCCAAATTATAAAATTCTCAATTTGCAAAAATGAAAGCAATTTTTTTTTTAATCTTATAGATTAACTCTAAATATAGAAAACATAAAAACTGTTATCCTTTAAATTTTCAATATTATAATCATTTGTTTAATTCTTTAAAGCTTAGACATATGTGCCGGAATACCAGCACACCGATCGAAATATATATATCTTCATGAGAGCACGGTCGAGGTTCGTCGGAGCTCCGGCAAGGTCCGCAGAGGGTTAACTATGGCCAAGATGATAACCAGTGTGTTCGTCGTGTGGAAAAAAAAAAATCTAGTGCACATCCTTGACATAGGCAAATTCTATGGTGCGCGCCCGCGCACCAACATTTTGGTACGCGGGCACGCTAAAAAAATATTTTTCTGAAATTTTTTGAAAAATATTTTTTGAAATTTTAAAAATTGTAGATCTTAATGAGATTTACAATTTTCATGTTAAATTTTTTTTTCAAAAAATACTTCTAAATAGATGTTTTGAAATTTCAAATATTAAAGAGTATTAAAATAGTCTTAAAACTAACTTCAAACCTCTTAATATTTGGAATCCAAAAATATCTACTTAAGTATTTTTTGAAAAAATTTTCAATATGAAAGTTGTAAATCTCATTAAGATCTACAACTTTTATATTAAAAAATTTCTCAAAAAATTTTAAAAATATATATATATTTTTTAGCGAGCCCGCACACCATAGAACTTGCCCTTGACATGTCATCATTCTACATATCATTGTTATACCCCTTAAATTTTAACAGATGGTGCATAAGGTAGACTAACCTTTAAAAATTCAAAACTTACTTAAAAATTTTTTAATTAAAGTAAAATAATATGGAAGTAAAGCTGTACGAACGTTAACAATTTTTTTGATAATTTTTTAATTTAAAGTTGATCTATCAAATCAACACGATGATTTGTTTGGCCTGACACCACATATCAAAATTTAACCAAAATTAACTTGATATATAAAATCATGACTGTCAATGGTAGGCACTAAATATAATTACTCCACCGCATGAGGTATGAACATGGTTGGGATTGCCGAAATAGGGATGTCATACGGTCATCTATGAGGTCATGACAGTGTGGTCTCTTGCCACGCTCCTAGTCTCTCCGCTTTCCAGTCGAGCTCGAGGGGTGTTCAGATTATCATGTGGACCCCCGGATGTGGGGGTTAGTAGTAGAGGTGAAAATGAACTGAGCTGTTTACAAATAGGCTCGCGAGCCTAAACGAATTTTTTTATTTTATATAAGTAACTTTTATAACAAAAATACTTAAACGTATTCGAGTTCGAGAATCGAGCTTGGTTTAATTCATCTAATTGAGCCGAGCTCGAGCTCAATTTCATTCAAACTCGGTTTAGTTGATACAATCGAGTCAAACTTAAATCTAGTTCCAGTTTTAAATTTATTTAGTCAAGTCGAGCTCAAATTAGCCTCTAAATTGAGCTCGAGTTCGAGTTAAACCAATCGAACCGAGCTTAAACTTAGTGGTACTTGATAAATTCGGCTTGTTTTCACCATGTTGACGACCTGCCTGCGATGAGGCGTGGAAAAAAAGTTTTGAAGTCAACACCTAAATATTTGTGAAAATTTAGAAAATCGGATAAGGCACGTCTGATATTCTTAAGCTCGTTCGTCGGTTATGTGTGAAAAAGACGGAACACCCCCACAACGTCCCACGTGACAAGGGTACTCTTTAATTAAGTGGTTTAAGTTTAACTTTATTTAAAGTCGAAAACTTGTAACAATTGACTAATTTAAATTAAGTGGTATAAAACTTTTAGAATCGGATAGCTACCTCATTTCGTCTTATACTTACTAACGTTCAAATATGATGTCTGGATATCATACATGCAGTAATATATATATACAAAAAATCGAGGTGTAGGACTCGGGTAGCCGTCTCGTCCTAACCTAAAGGAAGAGATATTTTTATTTTTATTTGTCGAGGCTCAACATGTTTCCGTTTCCTCTTCATCGTCTCTTTCTAAATGCTAATTAATACAAGATTAGAAATCGGATAACCACCTCATTCTTTTCTTATATCAATAAGCATTTAAGTTATTAAGATTTAAAATTTAATTAGATACCATAAAACGCCGTATCAGTTAATTATACAATCGAGTGATAAGGTGTAGGATTCGGATACACCACCTCATCCTAACCTCTTGTCAAGCGTATACGTATAAAACAAAAAATTGTATTATCCATACTACATTTATAAGTATCAGATACTATTGAAGGTGTAAATTAGGATTGAGGTGTAGAGTTCGGGTAGCCGCCTCACTCTAACCTCGAATCTAACTCACAATCTGCATATTACTTAGCATGAAATTTATTTAGAACCTATATATATAACATGTCCGATGGATTATACTAAATCGGAGTCTAAAAATAATTATAACTGTATACAAAAAATAAAAATAAAAATATATAAATAAATAATAATAATAAGTAAATAACGGTGTGGTCTCTTGCCACGCTTCTAGTCTCTCCGCTTTCCAGTCGAGCTCGAGGGGTGTTCAGATTATCATGTGGACCCCCGGATGTGGGGATTGGTAGTAGGGATGAAAATGAATCGAGCTGTTCACGAATAGGCTCGCGAGCCTAAACGAATTTTTCTATTTTATATAAGTATCTTTTATAACAAAAATACTTAAACGAATTCGAGTTCGAGAGTCGAGCTTGATTTAATTTATGTAATTGAGCCGAGCTCGGGCTCAATTCCATTCAAGCTCAGCTTAGTTGATACAATCGAGTCAAACTTAAATCTAGTTCGAGGTTGAAATTTTTTTAGTCGAGTCGAGTTCAAGCTAGCCTCTGAATCGAGCTCGAGCTCGAGTTCGAGTTAAACCAATCGAATCGAGCTTCAGCTTAGTGTTACTCGACAAATTCGGCTTGTTTTCACCCTGCTGACGACCTGACTGCGATGAGACGGGGAGAAAAAAGTTTTAGAGTCGCCATCTAAATATTTGTGAAAATCTAGAAAATCAAATAAAGACACATTTGAGATTCTTAAGCTCGTTCGTCGGTTACGGGTGGAAAAGACGGAACACCACCACAATATCCCCCGTGACAAGGGTACTCTTCAATTAAGTGGTTTAACTCTATTTAAAGTCGAAAAACTTGTAATAATTGACTAATTTAAACATTAAGTGGTATAAAACTTTTAGAAATCAGATAGCCACCTCATTCTCGTCTTATACTTACTAACTGTTGAGAATATTGTGGAATCTCTTATTTTAGTAAGAGATATATCCGGAAATATTATATTTAGAATATTGCGTGATCTCTTATTTTAGTAAGAGATATATTTGGAGAGCTCTTATTTTAGTAAGAGATATATTTGGAGATCTCTTATTTTAGTAAGAGATATTCTTGGAGATATTGTTGCTAAAATAAACTATGTACTCAACTATATTTATAGTGGATTGATGCCGCCATCTTCTTCATGACTTTGAGGACCGGCTTCGTGGTTTTTCTCCCGTTAGGGTTTTCACGTAAATTCTTGTGTTATTTTGTGTGTGCATTTTTATGATTTATTTTTTCACATGGTATCAGAGCAGATCTGAACCATCGAATTGGTGGAAATCAAATCTCAGTCATCGATTAACCCTATCAAAATTAGGGTTTGTCCACATTGCTCCGCCGCCGCACTGTGCAATCCACCGCCATCAGACATCCCACCGTCACGCTGCACGTTGCGTTGTCCGTGTCACCGCTGCCACGCATCGGATCATACTAGCACGTCATCACCACTCTTCATCCCATCGCCGTGATTGTCCTCGCTGTCATCTCTCCGGAAGAATTGAGAAATTGTCACTACGGTCAATCGCGAAGCTGACGACATCGTTGCATTCTTTCTCCGCATCACTTGAAGGAAGTTTAATTCAGCACCTAGCGGATCAATTCATCACGTTAAAATATCTCTCATAATCTGCGTCTCTACTTTAGTTCAGATTTTTCTGTTTATTCAATATGGAGTATAATACTAACCATGAATTGTATCACTATCAACGCTATTATTGCAGTTATTGCAAAAGACATGGTCATACGCAGGATCATTGTTGGAGATATCACAGCGATACAAATTGGATATTGAGGAAGATGTTGAAGATAGTTTTCCAAAAATGCCAAGAGGCTCATGTTTCAAATATTCCTACTACTTCAGTTGCAGGTGATCATTATGCTTTACTATCCAATTCTGACACTTGGTTGATTGATTCAGGTGCCACAGATCACATGACATCCAAGGAGAAACTTTTAACAGATATTCGACCTTTACAACACCAGTCCATCTCAGTCGCAAATGGTGATAAGATTTCGATTAATGGGAGCGGAAAAATAGAAATATTTTCTGCTACTTCTGAGTCATTATTTGTTCCAGCTCTCTCTTCAAATCTACTATCTGTCAGTAAAATCACAAAAGAACTGAATTGCAAAGTGATTTTTTCATCCACTGGAGTGATCTTTCAAGATGCAAGAACTGGTGCAATCATTGGTGAAGGTACAGAAAGAGGAGGACTTTACACCATTAATTCTTCTGCAATCTCAAAGGCTCTTCATACTAGCAAAACTAAGGAGACTGAAGCTTCGTTATGGCATCGTCGAATGGGGCATCCTTCAGATAAGATTCTTTCTTTTTAAACTCTTCTTGGAAGTTAAATTCAAATTCTTGTGATGCGTGTCACTTTTGCAAAAGAACATAGAGTGCCTTTTCAGCAGTTCACATGTGTCGACAAAACCATTTGAACTTGTTCATTCAGATGTTTGGGGCCCTGCACCTGTCAGTTCGCTAGATGGTTTTCGATATTTTATTACATTCATTGATGATTTTAGTCGCTCGACATGGCTGTGCTTGCTTAGAAATAAGAGTGATGTCTTTTGATGCCTTTCAAACTTATTTCCATATGGTATGTACTCAGTATGAAAGCAACATAAAAATATTGAGGACTGACAATGGTACGGAATATATGAATAGGAATTTTTTGCCTTTCCTAAGAGTAAGGGCATTGTCCACCAGATTCATGTGTTGGCACACCTCAGCAGAATGAATAGCTGAAAGGAGAATAGACATTTACTTAGAGGTTACTCGAGTCTACTATTTCATATGAATGTTCCTAAGGACTATTGGTCATATGCTGTTCTTACCAGCTGCTACTTGATTAATCGTCTACCTACTCAGATTTTGCACAATAAATCACCACTTGAAGTTTTGAATAGTAAGAAACTTGATATTTCTCATTTGAGAGTCTTTGGATGTTTATGTTACGTTCATTTGCAGCATCACAGTAAACTCGACCCTCGTGCCAGTAAATGTATTTTTGTTGGTTACTCCACCACTCAAAAAGGGTATAAGTGTTATGATCCATTGACCAAGAAACTTCACATTTCCAGAGATGTTTCCTTTGTTGAAAATGAATCTTATTATAGTGCTCAAGTTCAGGGGGAGAATTGTACACAACAGAAACTTGATCACTTCATGCCACACATCAGTCCAGAGCCGCAGTTTAGTCCCGAGACACAGATTAGTCCAGAGCCGCAGTTTAGTCCCGAGACACAGATCAGTCCAGAGCCGCACTTCAGTCCTAATACACAGATACAATCAGGATCATCTCATGATGTTACAACTCCAATTACTACAGAGCAATCTCAGCAATCTTATACTCAGAATTCTATAGATTTGCCTCCTACAAACTTATCATCTGCACAACCTCTAACTACCACGAAATCAGGTCGGGTCATCCATCCACCAGCTTGGCAGAAGGATTATGAAATGGCAAATAATGCTCATACGGTAACATATCCAATTCAAGATTATATATCTTATGATAATATTTCTAACAATTATGCTAGCTTTCTTGCCAAGATAGATATACCACAGGAACCGACATGTTATGAAGATGCGAGGTGCTCTGCAGAATGGATAAAAGCAATGGATGATGAATTACGAGCTCTTGAAAAAAATCGTACTTGGAACATCTGCAAATTGCCAAGTGGCAAACGCCCAGTTGGATGCAAATGGGTGTACAAGATCAAATACAATAGTGATGGATCTATAGAAAGACATAAAGCGAGACTCGTTGCTAAAGGATTTACTCAAACTTATGGTATAGATTATAAAGAAACCTTTGCTCCTGTGGTGAAAATGAACACATTTCGAGTTCTCTTATCTGTTGCAGCAAATCTTGGTTGGCCACTTTTTCAAATGGATGTCAAAAATGCTTTTCTTCACGGAGATTTAGAAGAAGAGGTTTATATGAAGCTTCCTCCTGGACATCTTTTAGAATCACGTGGTGATATAGTTTGCAAGTTGAATAAAGCTATCTATGGGCTCAAACAATCACCAAGAGCTTGGTATGCAAAGTTAAGTTCTGCACTTATCAACTTTCATTTTCAGTGTTGTGCATCTGACTCTTCCATGTTTGTAAGAAAAGGTGTTTCAGGAACTGTTGTCGTTATTATTTATGTTGATGATATAGTTATATCCGGTGATGATGCAACAGGAATTTCTAATCTCAAATCATATCTTCGAGATAAATTTGACATCAAAGATCTTGGTCATATGAAGTATTTCTTGGGGATTGAGATTGCTCATAATCCTGACAAAGGGTGGTTTATCTCTCAGAGAAAATATATTCTTGATTTGTTGAAGGAGACTGGTAAACTCGGTGCTAAACCTGCAGAAACACCAATGGATTATAAAGGAAAAATTATCCTGAATGAGGAGCCACTTCATGACATTGGGCGTTTTCAAAGATTAGTAGGTCGTCTAATTTATTTGACTATCACACGTCCAGATATTTCTTTTGCGGTAAGTTATATTAGCAGATTTATGAGTGCTCCTACAGTTGGGCACATGGAAATGGTGGAACGAATTCTCAGATACCTCAAAGGATCTCCAGGAAGAGGATTATGGTTCAAGAAGAATGGACACCTTGAAATTACTGGCTATTCCGATGCTGATTGGGCAGGTGATCTTCATGATAGAAAGTCTACTACAGGATATTGCACATTTGTTGGAGGAAATCTTGTTGCTTGGAAGAGTAAGAAACAAAATGTTGTCGCAAGATCAAGTGCAGAAGCCGAGTACAGAGCTATGGCATCCACCACAAGTGAGTTGATTTGGCTTAAAGCCTTGTTACAGGATATGGGTTTTAACCCAATTACCCCAATGAAGATGTTTTGTGATAATCAAGCAGCTCAACACATTGCATCCAATCCGGTATTTCATGAGAGGACAAAACATATCGAAGTCGACTGTCACTTTGTCAGAGAAAATGTTCAGGGCAAGATAATTGATACTCCATATATCTCAAGCAAAGATCAGCTAGCTGATTTTCTAACAAAGCCGCAAGGGAAACAACAATTTCAGCATCTTTTATCCAAGTTGGGCTCGATTGATATTTTCGCTCCAACTTGAGGGGGAGTGTTGAGAATATTGTGGAATCTCTTATTTTAGTAAGAGATATATCCGGAGATATTATATTTAGAATATTGCGTGATCTCTTATTTTAGTAAGAGATATATTTGGAGAGCTCTTATTTTAGTAAGAGATATATTTGGAGATCTCTTATTTTAGTAAGAGATATTCTTGGAGATATTGTTGCTAAAATAAACTATGTACTCAACTATATTTATAGTGGATTGATGCCGCCATCTTCCTCATGATTTTGAGGACCGGCTTCGTGGTTTTTCTCCCGTTAGGGTTTCCACGTAAATTCTTGTGTTATTTTGTGTGTGCATTTTTATGATTTATTTTTTCACACTAACGTTCAAATATGATGTCTAGATATCATACATGCAGTAATAATATATACAAAAAATCGAGGTGTAGGACTCGGATAGCCGCCTCGTCCTAACTTAAAGGAAGAGATGTTTTTATTTTTATTTGTCGAGGCTCAGCGCGTTTCCGTTTTCTCTTCATCACCTCTTTCTAAATGCTAATTAATATAAGATTAGAAATCAGATATCCACCTCATTCTTTTCTTAAATCAATAAGCATTTAAGTTATTATTAAGATTTAAAATTTAATTAGATACCATAAAACGTCATATCAGTTAATTATACAATCGAGTGATAAGGTGTAGGATTCGAGTACACCACCTCATCCTAACCTCTCGTCAAGCGTATACGTACAAAAAAAAAAAAATTGTATTATCCATATTAAATTTATAAGTATCGGGATAGTATTGAAGGTGTAAATTAGGATTGAGATGTAGAGTTCGGATAGCCGCCTCACTCCAACTTCAAATCTAACTCACAATCTGTATATTACTTAGCATGAAATTTATTTAGAATCTATATATTCTCAGCTCGACCTGAGAATAGCCTATTCTCAGCTAACATCTCAGCCGTTGATCTGTTTGATCCAATGGCTGAGATTTAATTTTAACACTTAACGGCGCCGTTAAATACTTAACGGCGTGAATCGTTATTCCGTTAAGTATTGAAATTAAATCGCAGCCGTTGATCAAACAGATCAACGGCTGAGATGTTAGCTGAGAATAGGCTATTCTCAGGTCGAGCTGAGAATAGCATCTCTATATATATATATATTATATATATATATATATATATATATATAACATGTCCATGATGGATTATACTAAATCGGAGTCTAAAAATAATTATAACCGTATACAAAAATAAAAATAAAAATATATAAATAAATAATAATAATAAGTAAATAAAAAAGGGTATTTTTTTTTTAAAAAAATTAAAAAGGGGTTAATGGACCGCGCGAGCTGGGCTCGTGCAGCCTTATTTCGGAGTGACCGGCTTGGCCGGTCACCCGCGACTTAAAGTCGCGGGTCGGTTCTCGGGTTAATGGGTCGATTCGACGGGCCGATTCGACCGTTAACCCTTGTCGTCTTCGCGCGCGGGGCGAAGACGTCAACGCTTCTCTCTCTTCTCTCTCTCTCTCTCTCTCTCTCTCTCTCTCTAGCCTCTCTCTTCTCTCCCTCGATTTCTCTCTCTCCTATACCCGCTGCCTCGGTCCTTTATTCGCCGATCTTTCACATCCCCAAGATAATCGCACGTTCTGGATTCGTTGGAGATGTCAAAAATCAATTTCAGTGGATCTTTCGACCGGTTTCTACAGCGGCGAAGTTTCGGTCGCGTTTTTCGGCTGACACCGATCGCCACCGTGACAGCGGTTTCCTAGCCTCCTCAACACCTAGATCTCGTATCTAACATGCAAAATTGTTTTCGCTACGACTGTACACGGTTGCAACTCTCTCGAACTCGGCCGAGCGTCGTTCTATCTTACCACTGGTGAGGTTCTTGGTCACCGGGCCGTTCATTCGTGCTTATTCATGTCTAAAGAACTTGCTTAGCCGTTAATGGCGTGTTATTTCGTTCGAAATCAAGCTTGGTGCAATTTTATCATTTTTCCGTTTTTATCATTTTTCCGGCCGTCGCCGGTGACGCCAGCAATTAGCTGGTCATGCTTGTTAACAGAATTATGAAAATATTGTTACAAGAGTAAGAGATGGTTTGTATGGCCATACCTCAAAACGTAAGTTTTCGGCCAAACGGGTGCAACGTCGGGGCGGCGGCGACAGCGGGCTTCGGGTGTCGTGAGTCGTCGTGGCAACACCACCAGGACTTGGAGATTACACCGGTTTGGTCTTCTGGGCTTCACTCCTCTCTCACGGCTCCTCTCTCTCTCTCTCTCTCTCTCTCTCTCTCTCTCTCTCTCTCTCTCTCTCTCTCTCTCTCTCTCTCTCTCTCTTTCCTTTTTTATTTGCTCTCTCTTTCTTCTTGCAGTCTCTCACACTCTCTCCCTGGTGTCCTCGTTTAAGTGAGAGTAGGGAGTTTTTATATAGATTTTGGAGAGTAGTGTTGCTTGGGGAAGGAGTTGGTGGGGGTTGGCAGAGGGAAGGCGGTGGAGAGGAGGGGATGGGTAGGGTTTTAGGGTGTTGGGTTTGCAGCAGCCTCATGATTACATTCATTTTTTATTTTTTTTATATGTATATATATATGTATAAAGATATTTTTTGTGTATGTATGTACATGCATGTATGTTGATATATGCAAAGGTATATGTGTGAGTTACATACTTACATGTTACATGGGTGTGTATATATATATATACACACACGTGTGTGCATGTATGTGTGTGTTTATATATGCACATTTGTGGCTTATTGCGTGTGCGCGTGTTATTGCATGTGTTGTACGCTTGGTAATTTGGTCATATGTATGTTTCAAGAGTGAGGAAGCGCATGTGTTATTATGGTAGGTAATCCGACAGAATGGGGTGTCGACACACCCCTAGTTGGTAATGCCTCTAAATATAAGGTAGTTGGAAGCACCCTCGATCATGAACATGAGATGGTCCTTCGTCGCAGATACACGATGCCAGTAAGCTCGGTGTGCTACTTTTCTCCTGGTGGGCCATTCTGCGCTTTAAGTCCATCCCACGTCAAGTCGCTTTTTAAGGAATTCCCCCAACTCTTAGATCACAAATTAAATATAAACAAGAATGTACTCGGTCACTTTTAGCCTAGTACTTTCGCAAAAAATAATTGTATCTATATTTAAGCACAAATAACATTTATCTCTAAATTCACCTACAAACAAATGAGTGATTTGGTAGATGATAGGATGATTTAATAGATGATAAGTTGAGAGATCGATCTAGGAAAAAAATTTTGAATCGACTTTGCCTGAAATGAACCCATACCTAATATCTAGCCTAGCTTCATGTACCCTAAGAAACAATCTTAAATAAAATGCAAAATGACTTCAATGTCTCACTTAGGCAATATTTAGATATAAATGCGTCAGCCAACATGTATAGATTAATTTCTAACCTAATTGCAAGCCGCAATGTTTCTAAGTTTCGAACGTAATCGCATTCATCTCTCAACTAAAAAAGAAAAAGGGCCTAAGAAACACTTCGATTCAGTTGCTCCTTCTTCTAGCCATCTTGGTGGGGGAAACGGAAAGTGTTTGGCTGTGACTAAGTTTTGCAGACATATGCGCGTCCAATCACTCATCACGAGGGTGGTCGGAAGGCTGCGATTAAGGTCGCGGTCAATTATAATTTTGGTGGATATCCACTATCCACCTACAAAATTCAGGTCCCATTTCACTATTTTAGGCACCTAACCCATGGATGAGATTCTGCATTCATATTCCATTAGGTCGCAACCAATTATAATTGGTCGCAACCCATGGATGAGAAAAACCACTGATTTTTCTTCTCCTTCTTCTTCACCCTGCTTTATGTTTGGGCTAGTTTCTCTAGGATGGCAGCTGTTATCGTTCTGATCCGCAGATGTGCTGTGTGGACTACAGAAAAAGCTTGGATCCATCAGAAGGTGGAAGTAGGGAACATCAAGGCCACCCACATGATGCTGTTCTTTCCTTTTCAAAAGGACTTTTGATCCCATCTAGGGCTCGGCACAGCAAAGAATCACTATCTCAATGTCTACCACCCAAACAGTATATTATATATATATATATATATATATATATATATATTATATATATATATATATTTAAAAAAAAAAAAAAAAAAAAGATGTTAGCCCTTGGTATTGTTATGCTAACTATCTCCAATAGCCGGGCCAGCGAACACTGTTAAAGTGAGCCGGTCTGCACCTATGGTCAAGGGCTGGCTCGAGCTTAGCAGACACCTAGTTTGGCTCATCTTGAACCCCTCCGAGGCGGAGGCACAGTACGGGCAGGACAGTAAACATGTTGGCCCACTAAGTAAAAGGTTAAGCACAGGTCGATCTGGCCCAGCCCGCCTTGTCAAGCAGACCTCAAATGGCCGTTCAGTCCAAATTGCCTATTCAATGCAGCTCACACTATTTTTGAGTGGGCCGGATTTGACCTGTTTTGTTCGTGTAAGCGACGTGTGAGTCAACAAGCCGAGAACTTTTTTGTCGTCAAATTTCATAAATACTCATGACAACTATTACCTATTCTTTTGACAGCAAAGTCTGGTTAATAAGACAATAGGCACATGTTGTGGGTGAATTTTATGGTCGGTAAATCTGAAAACCATACATATAAAAGTTTTATGAGGCTTCTTTAGACTTGGAAACAGACACAGAGACCTATATGTAAAGAAGTTAAGAGGGTCCTCTAAGCTGACCTTATTTTAAGGGCTTTTAGCTATTTTACCCCCAAAAAAATAATAAATAAATAAATAAAACTGCTTTTTCTAAGAAGTAGAGCCCGCCTAGCCCACTAAACCCCTTCTCGTACAGTCTTTAACCCGCCTAGCTCACTGTTTTTTTTTCCCCCAGGACAACTCGCCGGCTCTAAATTAAAATGTAAGTGTTTATGTCACTCCAAAGGTCGCTCCTACGATTAAACATTCTCAACTTTCGTACGTCAAGGGGTGACACTAGGAGTGACTATAAGTCAATTATCTGCACTGGATTAGTATACATGTCATTTACTTCTTCACGAGTTCGCGTTTCATTCGCCGCAATGTATATCACAAATTTTTTCGAATTTTTAAAACATTGCGGTGAAAATATATCTGCACATACGACATTTCACTCTCTGATCATGGTCTAAGTACTATGCTAAGATAAATTATCTGGTAATTTTTAAACATTTTCGTCTTTGTATCTCAAAAGAATAACACCAGTAATAGACCAGAGGTGGTTCATGTGCAAGGATTCCAAATCTTATTAAACGAGATTTTGAAAAACTCTTTTTTACTCCGATCAGCTTCACTCCATCATAATGGGGCCTAGCCAACACAAAAGTTTATGTTTTTTAATTTAACAATAATGTTTTTTTTTAATTAATTGAACTTCTAAGTCGTATATTATTGGTTGAAAGAGGTTAGTGTAGTGGGTTGTATAGGTAAGCTGTCCACTTTCCATGGTCCAAATCATGTGCAGAACTTGCTCCCACTTTGTACAGCTACGACTGTGACTGAGAACAACAGTTTGGACCATCATAATTTGGAATTATCAGTCCGTTGATCCACTTATGTTCTTTGGTGGTGGCTGGAGATTACCATATATCAACTTATCTAATCCGATAGCCGATCTTTATGCACCCATTCTTCAAGTATATTTGTATGATTTGCACCTTCGCCAATCACTTTCATTGGAGCCTATTTTTCCTACATCTCCATAAAACAACAGCACAGTACAATAAGCCAGTCCTAACCTACTTTTGCTGGGTTTCAAACCTCTGACGTAACCGTTACGTGTTGATTTGGATAAGTCCGAAAAATTTGTATTTTTACTTTGTATAGAAAGAATATACCCTCAATTCGCAGGTAGTGATTGGAAATTGAAACATGAGATGCTCACTTTTGGAGGTGGAAATGTTCTTACCATCCATCCTTGAGAAGTCTCAAACATTCATTTTCGGTAAGATTGATCTCAAAAAATTGAGATAACAAATACATACTGCTAAGTCTAGCATAGATGGTTTGGATACAATAAAGACCAACTCGGAAATATTCTTACCTAAAAAACATAGTGAGTCGTACATTGGTTGTTCCAGCATACAGTGTGGCACGAAATCCTCCCCTTGAATGGGGGGGTCGTGGGTTCGAACCCACGTGGGTGAGGGTGGTAGATTAAGTTGGTTGGACTAGCCACCAACTCCACTTGGACAAAAAAAAAAGTATGAGTAGTACGTGCAAAGTAGACCTCTGTTCACTACTCAGCAATACCAAAAATTCACAAATTTGTTCCATTATTACAAGCTAGAATCGAAATTGAAGAAACCATCTTTTCTAAGGGTGCTCATCAGAAAATACTAATACTTAAAAATCGGACAAATGATAAATCTGCTTCGCAAACCTTTTTCAATTCAGTCCCAAAAATTAAACTTGGTCAAACTAATTTCTAGTCGAAAACTTCTAAGTATTTGAAACGTCTAATACAATACGGCTAGTAATATTAGTAGTGTTACTAGTAATAATCATATTGTTGAAAGTGAAAGGTTTCGAAGAAGCTATGTTATTGCTGCTAATAATGATTATAGTATTTGTGATATAATGTATGATAGAATTGCGAAAATGGAGTTTTGGTCATTGTATAAGGACATTAGTGTTGTGGAAAATGACGTCTCTAATGCTAGTGAGGGGTTGATTTAAGACAGTGAAGGCAAAGTTGTCACTGGATTGATCAAATTACATAAACTAAAATTTTGGGTCTTTTTTATCAAATCTGGGACAGAAAATGGTGTGTGTGTGTGTGTGTGTGTGTGTGAGAGAGAGAGAGAGAGAGGGAAACAAATGCATCAATTTTTATCTTCACTCTTACTTTGTTTCCACACATACTACAACACTATCTATCTCAAAGTCTGAAACGAGGAGGACAACATTCCGTTCTGCACCGACCAGGAAAGCACATTGTTGCTTGCCAGCTTCGCCGATGCATCCATGGTACTTACCATCCAATAGGATTCCTCAGTCCTCAAAAGCACAAATCTATTTCTCCTCCCACTAAAGTCTGAATCACAACAAAAATATCCAAAACAAATAAAATTTAAGAAAAAAGAATGATCATTTGGCCACATTAACTTGAAAATTGAAGTTAAAAAAAATCGTCTGTTTAATCATCCCAAATTAAAAATCATTACACAAAAATCCTTACATACACTAACCAAAAACTTCCCGCTAAAATTCCACAAAACCAAAACAAAACCCTCCTTTTTTCCCCTTTTCTTAATTATCTATTTCCCACAGCCGAAAAGAAAATGGGTTCATCTTGTCATTTGGCTATGATTGAGGAATACAATTACTATTTTGCAATTTAGGACTACAATTAATCAGAATGCCAAAAGTAAGTCGTCGGAGTTGGCGGCGGCGACCGACTCGTCGCACCATGCGGACCGGAGGAGCTTGAGCAACTCCTGAGCTTTACGCCTCGCGCGATCGGAGCAGCCGCTCTGAACCATCAAAAGCAACTGCTTAAGCAGCCCGGACGCCACGGCTTCGCTCTGCAGCGCTTCTTCGCCGACAAGCACCGCGGCCAGCGTTCCGGCCGCGTGCTCCGCTGCTCTCTCCGACGCCTTGCCGTCCATCGCCCGTACAAGTGCCCGCACCGCGCGGGAGCCCTCTGCCACCACCGCCTCTCTCCCGCCCTCCGTGCGGCAGAAAAGCTCCACGGTCGCCAGCGCGCGCTCCGCCTCACCGCGGGAGAGCTCGCTGAGTCTCCCCACCAACGCCGCCACCGCCCCAGCTGCAACCGCCCGCTCTCTGTTCTTACGTGCAAAGCACAGCGCGAAGAGCGCGCGTACCCCGGTACGCAGGGCCCGGTGGCTCCCGCCCTCCTCTAAAAATTTCACGAGCCCCTCAATGACACCATCGATGGACCCCACCTCGTCGCGACCTCCCGCCGCTGCCGCCGCCTCCAGCACCATAGCGGCGTTGATCCTCGCTTCCACAGATTGATTTTCTCTTAGTATAGTCGACAACTTCGCTAGCCACTCGGGCCTCGAGGCGACCACGACGCCTTCTTCCTCCGTAAGCGATAACGCGGCGAGCGCTCCGAGAGCCTCGACCGTTAACTCATCCGAGCCGGCTTCGAAGGTGATAGCGAGGAGCGCAGCCCGCGTTTCACTTGTGGCAACGACAACGCGGCTCTTCTCCGACTCGCGCGCGACAGCGCGTAGACGACGGAGGGAGGAGAGACGTGTGTCCATTGGAGCACCAACAGACGATGCTTGAGCGACGAACTGACGGACGACTGCGGGGTCCGCGGGTTGCCTTGGCGTGGGGATTCGCTCGACACCAGACGAACGGTTCTGGACGCACCACTCTTGGATCAGACGGCGGAGGGTGTGGTTCGGGATCAATGTGAAATCAGTCAGCGCCGCGCGTGTGACCGGACAAGTCGTGTTCCCCGTAGCCACCCACGATTCGATGCTCGACCGGTCGTAAGTTTGTCCGGTGACTGTTGTCACCGGATCGCGCATCAACTCCAGCGAGATAGGGCATCGGAAGTGCCACGGGATCTGTACACCGATATCCAGCGGCCCCAAACTCCCTGGCATCGCTTATCTTCCTCTAGGCTTCTAATTAATATGTTATATGTTTCGTTTTCTAAGAGGGACGCGGGCGAGCGGGGCTTTCTTATCGGTGAGCCCGCACGTGCTGAAACGCGATTTCGTGCCTGCTCACATGCACTCTTTGTGATTAGTAAGTTTGATTGTCTACTTTTATCGAGGAAAATGTGGTTTGTAAGCTGCGTGGGATTTTGCGGACTGGCTGAACGACCATGGGTCTGGTGAATTTGATCGACATCTACTATTCGTAGAGAGCGCACCGTGATTCGGTGCGTAAATCACAACCGTTACTTGGGTTTGAATTGCAGAGCTCTAGACCAGGATTTAATTTCGCTTGGGCAAATAAATGGCTGGCAACTGCGACTGCGACTGCAGTTCAATCACCAAGGAATCATCGACAACTATTTTTAGGAGCCGGCTCCTCGGGTGCTAACGCATCAGGGTGTAAAAAAATCGGCGGTGAAGATCATGCCAAGTCAGCAAGTACGGATCATGAGATATTAAATAAAATTTTTGTTTGTATATTTAATCTATTATTAGATATTTTTAGGAAAAATTTTGAATTATAAAGTTATAAATTTTGATGTGATTTACAACTTTTTAATTGATTTCGAAAAATCCAAACGTATGTCAAAAGACAATCTAAATTTTGCATACCGTTTGACATTTTTTTGAAAAATTTTTAACTACAAAGTTGTATATCACATTAAATTATAATTTTATAATTCAAAATTTTTTCTAAAAGTGCCTAACAATAGGTCAAATCAGCGAACGAAAAATTTATCTAATATCTCATGATCCATGCTTACTGACTTGGCGCGATCTAAACCGTGCATTTTCCTATGGGAGCGAGCTCCCTATTTTTATTTCACATTTCAATTAGATTTTTTAATTTTATTATTAAATTACGATTTAATACAGAATCAATTATAAATATTTATTCGTTGTTATAAGTAAGGGAGAGTTGCGTTTGAATCTAAAATTGTAAATTTTATTGTACTAGAGTTCTGGATTAAATTTTTATTGCGGTTAAGTTATTCTGCGCAGGGTATTAAAAATAATTTAAAAATTATCAGAAATATATCAATGTGTTATTTTTTTATAAGAAGAGTGTTAAAAATTAATAAGAATGTGTCAAAAATCTACTAAAATGTATTAAATATAAAGTATTGGACGTATATCAGGGGTGTCAAAAACTCATCGGAAAGTGTTAAAAATTCATCGGAATGTATCAAAATGACTGAAGTGTAGAAAAAAAAATTTAGAGATGATTTAAGTGATGTTAAAATAATATGAATGGACTGTATAGTAATTATCCGTATAAGTAATAATAATTGTGTAATCACGAAAATAATGAGCTAATTAATTTCTTATGCATGGAGCTGGACAGTCAAACATCTGCGGCTGGTCAAATTACTGGTCTGGATCCGTCCGGCTTTATTGGCGAGCCTTCTCCTGGCGCCTGGCGAGGTACGTATGTCGCCGGAGACCACCCCATACGTGTCTAAAACACCACACACTATCTCAACCCAATTACAAATCAACACGAAATGCTAGTGGTTATGCAAAGTTATTAGTCAAGCAGGACCCACAAGTACTGCCGACGTGGATATAAAATAGGAGGCGTCGCGTAGCGCACGCGTGGGCGATAGGGGTGGGGCCATAGGGACCGCAAGTTGTTCCCAGTCAACCGTGCATTGGGCTACGTTGGCGGGCACTTCGAACCTTTGCTCCTTGTGCACGTGCCGTCGCCTACGACACGTGTTACAGCTGTTAGGCACCAGCGCGGTTGTTTTTGACCGGCATCGAGACAGCCGCTGGCGTACGGAATTCTTCGCCGCTGTAGGATATAAATGCTGCATGGTCTAGGCTCCGATAATTCCAGACTAAGATGGAACTTATGGTACCGTAAGCTTTGCCTATGAGGTCCGGTTTCCGAAGTTGCTTGTTCTTTGGAAAAATGGTACTCTGTGCTAAAATAATAATAAAAATAATAAAGAAAAATTACGTTTAAGCCCCCCTAAGCTTGGGATCGCACGATTCAGCCCCCCGAAACGCCACGTGGCGGCACGCGCGCGCCGCCACGTCGGCGGGGGAATGCGTTTCGGGGGGCTGAAAAGTCGAAAATAGAAAACGGGGGGGCTGAAACGCAATTTTCCCAAATAATAATAACAATCTGATACTTTTTAGATTAAGTTATTGTAACTGTGCTTTAAACTATATTAAAATTTTGTGTATTTTCTTTTATTTTCATTAACTTTTCTTAATATACACAATATTATTTTACTTAAAATTATTTGATATGTTTGAATTAAGTTTATTTACTTACAATTTAGTATGGACATTGTTGTAGTTGTTATTGTTTAATTAAATTTGAACTGATTCCATTAAATTGGAGCGAAATTATTTAAAAAAACTTGGAGAAAATTCTAAGCATGATAGCACCTCTAGTTATGATTGAGTCAGAAAAACTATAAATAGGGATTGAAATTTAGGGTAATAATTCATAGAGGTAGTAAATTAACTTCTGCATAGTAAATTTACTATTAAAATTGACTTGATTCTAGGAATAAAAAACTCAGGATTGGTAACTGAATTTTATTTCTCTACCTCCAGAAAATTAAAATAAAAAACCATTTATATCTACAATCTTTGCCCTATAAGATAGAGTTTTGTTAGTCACGCGCATGATTGAAAACGAGCCGAGCTGCTCTTGTCGAACTCGTTTAAGCTTAAATAGTGCTTGATTCTTCAATGAGCTCCATCCAAATTCTACCTCAATTAGTTAATGAGCCAAATATGAGTAACGTATTACTCAGATTCTTGTGCTTCCGAGCCTAATAGAGCTTTACTATTTTAGTTAAATATCTTCTATAACAAGATTACTACAATGAGTTTGAACTCGAACACAATCTAATTGATATAAATGAGTCGAGCTCTATTTGATTCAATTTAAATCAAATCAAATTGAATTTGAGTAGAGCTCAAGGAGAACATTTTCTTGAATCAAACTCGAGCTCGAGTTCGAGCTAAAGCAATCGAACGAGTTTGAGCAAAGTGATGCTAGGCTCACATTCAGTTCATTTTCAACCTAGTATCGAACGTCCCCAGCATTATATAAAATAAAATAACATTGTATCATTTTATAATTTAATTTAAAAACTATCGTTTATCAAGCCGGTATTTTTTAAATAATCCATCATCTACTCATTAGGAACGGATTCAACTGGTAGTAAAAAATATATGAGGGATTTTTTGTGTGTAACGACTACACCACGTCACTCCGTATAATAGCCTAAAAAATTTTATTTATAAATATTTTTTGAAAAAAAAAAAGTTAAAATCAAAGTTGTAGATTTTTAATAAGATCTATAACTTTTATACTCAAAATTTTTTGAAATATATTTCCAAAAATATATTTTGGGACTTCAACGTTTAACGGATTTGAAGCGGATTTAAAAAATTATTTAAAATTCGTTAAATTTGAATATTTAAAATTCCTATTTGAAAGTATATTTTGAAAAAATTTTAAATATGAAAGTTTTAGATTTCAACAAAATCTATAAATTTTATTTAGAAATTTTTTTTAAAATTTAATTATATAATTTGTTATTTTATTTAAATATAAAAAAAATACATTGATTTGGAGTAAATATTTTATTTTAGAATTTTTCAAAATATATAGGGTTAATGATTGGACAGCCCCTGCTTTACAAACCTCTACCGATTCAGCCCCTGGTTACTGTTTATGTCTATTTCTCGTAAAATGTGCATTTCCGTTTTGACTATTATATTAGTATTTTTTTGAAAAACTTTCAACATAAAAGTTATAGATTTTGACGAGATCTACAACTTTCATGTTGGAAGTTTTTCCAAAAAATACTTCTAAATAGGTGTTTTGAAGTTCCAAAGTTTAACGGATTTTGACGTGACATTTCAGAACCCATTAAACTTCCGACCTCCAAAACATCTACTTAAAAGTAATTTTTGGAAAAACTTTCAACATGAAAGTTGTAGATCTCGTCAAAATCTACAACTTTCATGTTGAAATTTTTTTCAAAAAATAGACCAAAGTCGAGGTGTTAGATCGTCTCGTTTTTTAAGCCCCTGCGGATCGGATAGCAGGGGCTGAATTTGGATTGGCAGGCCCTGCCAGGGGCATGCCGATCATTGCCCCAAATATATACGTTAACTGCTGTTGAAAGTGTAAAACGTTGAGCTGAATAGCGATCAGAAGGCGTCCAATCCGTATCATATCTGATGAATTTGACGTGACACCAGAGAAGGGCAGTCAAAAAACATCAAATCGAAATCGGCATCTTTTGGACTCTTCACTGTGAAATGAAAGGCTCTGAATTGGACCTCCAATATCCCATTATCACCTCTGCGGTTCCATTTCAATATGAACAACGGGTAAGAGGATGGTCGAGGAGATTTTCCCCGCAAGTTTGAAGTTTGTACTCCGAATCCCAAATATCGGTGGGAATTTAGCATAAAAATTTTAGAAAAAATTACTGTTCAGCCCTCCGTTTTTCGTTTTTGACTGTTCAGCCCCGAAACGCGTTATCCGCCGACGTGGCGGCGCGCGCGTGCCGCCACGTGGCATTTCGGGGGGCTGAATCGCGATACTCCAAAATTAGGGAGGCTGAACAGTAAATTTCCTAAAATTTTATCCGAATTTGAAAACATTCATATTGTGAGCTCCGTCATGATAATTTTTTTTTAAAAAAAAAAATAGGTCAATAAGCATTTCGTTATTTGCCGGGTGGCCTACAGTCTATTTAAACTTAAAACAGTTTGGGCCTCCAGCCCATGGTATTTCCGTTTTACTGATCAAGCCCATGTACTTATAAAAAAGTTTTTGGCCTTTAAATAAGTCAAAAAAACAAACTTAACTCATATGTATACTTAACAGTACAGTGGGTCGACAACTAATGGAGAAATTTGTGACACTTGGTAATCTTTTCTAACCCGTTTTGGAAAAAAAATTCGGCAAGTTTTGAAATTTATTTCAATAGCACTTTTATATTTACGTTTTAAAGAAATCTGAAATGGATAATCACCACAATAATATTTTTATATATTTCATCTATCATTTATTAGAATTAATTTCATATATGTGATTTTATATCTGTCGTTTTATTGAGTTGAATTTATCGAAAACTTTTGTACAATTGCTATTAAACATTGTTGACTATGTGATAAGTTTTAATAACCTTTTAACTCGGTCATCTTATAACTCTCCATTATTTTACTTATGAGAAAGATATGTATTAATTGTGGTAGTTGAGAATTCCTATTAGCCATAAAAAAGTGTTGGTGTATAACTTGTCAGCTTGTTATATTTTATTTTTTGCTACATTTTTTTGCTAAAAAAAAAAGAAAAAGAAAAAGAAAAAGAGAGATCATTTGCTTGGTCTTGAAGGTAAACTGAGATAACTACTACCTTCACTTAAGAAAATAGCTAGACCAGACAAGGCCAGATCATATGGGAAAGTTAAACCCCACATATGTACGAGGTATCTAAGCTTCCTCCCCCCTTTAACACGAAAATAGCTAGAAATTATTACTAACAGCCTTGCTTTTGTGTTGTCATTTAAAAAAAAAAAAAAAAAAACTCCTTTTTCCGCTAATTGCTAAATCAACTATAAGTAGTTTTTTTTCTCAAAAAAAAAACCTGTAAGTATTTTTGAAAAAAAAAATTAAATACAATAAAAACATCATTTGATGGATTTATAACTTTTATATTAATGTTTTTAAAAAATATATCAAAATAGATGGTTTAACGATACAAGGTGTTTTCCTATTATAAAGGCTGCAACCTCAAATCATCAATGTATGTTTTTTAAAATAGTTTAAAAATAAAAGTTATAGAGACACTATAACTTATTTTTTTAATAATTATTTTTTAAAAAGAAAATATGTATAAATATATGATGGAGTTTTTAAATTTTTTTAATAAAATTTGTGATTTTTTTAAATTATTTTGTAAAGGTCTTTTTGACTGAAATCCCAAATAACTGCCCTTGAATTTCAATTTAATAGACATTTACATGTCGGTGACCAAGTTAGCTTGAGTGCATGAGTGCTAAACCGGGGGAAAAGACCGAAAGATTAGTGGGGGCAGGGAAGGAGAGGTGGGAGTATATGTGATATATATTTCGATACATAATATATGGCTCTAATTACGTCAAGGCCACTACGAGGAGTTGAAATAACAGCATTTTCGATCAAAGTTTATATTTCTAGTGGCTATCAGGGCCGCAAAATAATGACATCCTGATCAAATTATACATTCTTTGTCTACCTAATAATTTTCTTATAATATTGCAAATACCTAACTTATCTTTTCCAAATTTAGTATTTGCTATCATATTTTTACTTCAGAAAACAAATAGTTTCATATTATGTAAGCATTAATGCATTGCCAGTCTTATTATCAAAACTATTTATTGCTCTCTTCATATTGCATGTCCTCTAATTTCTATAAAATTGGCCGTCGAAATCATATTAAGATACAAGGAATAGTAAAATTAGTAGGAATATTTTTAAAAATTGAGTTGGACTTTGGAGGCCGACGTTCTTTCTCTTTTTTAAAAAGAAAAAACAATGTCCTTCGAATAGTGTAAAATTTATGAATGCACCACTAAATAGCTGTAGATAATACATGAACTTGTAAGGATATTTAAGAAATTGAGTGGGGCAATTGCTCACCCACACTGTAATATAATGTAGCTCCGCCCCTGGTAAACCGTATGACTCCATTTATTTCTTATGTCTTAAAACAAGGCTCCAGAAGAAGAGCTACAATAAATGCTTGCTTAAAAACATTCATAGTGTTTCAATTTGATGGCTATTCTAGTACAGGGACACAACAACCAGGTCAAATAAAATCCATACCTACATGTGCGGGTTTTTTTTTTTCTATTTTATTTTATTTTATTTTTTTTTGACACACGTACGTGTGAATATCAATTTACAAGCCCCTGGTGTTATATATATATATATATATATATATATATATATATATATATAGAGTATTAAGGGTTTACTAGATCTATTTTATTTTTATCCCGAGATAATGAGATCGGCGATAGACATCCTAGGCGCTTCAAAGTTGACAATTACTAAAACAATGACATGGTCAACTATAAGCTGAACTGAATTATTGTCAAGTTCAACTTGAGTAGCACCGTCAGAGTGAATAATTCGAGCGACTCATCGTGTAATATTTATGATTTATAGCTATTTATTATACCGATCTGAAGTGTTCTACCACTCCCTGGCAGTGGCATGTGAAATGGTGTTAAATTATTATCAGCATTATAGCAGAGCTTTTAATGTTTAATTGGGCCCATATATACGAAACGGAGGCCCAAAGATTCTCTTTGAAGACAAGCGGTCATTAATGTGGAAGTAATGCTAGAGAACTCACTCAGTATTCCATCCGTCCATTTAGTATTCCTCATTAATGGGCCCATATCCGCAGCTTTTGTTTTAGTCGTATATATTATAATGTTTAAGTGCTAACTATCTATCGGTGTTCAAACATCATTATCTTAAGGAAGAATTATACTGCAGTTCAATACAAGAGCTAACCTTGAACTGCAGCTCACTTGTAAAAAAAATTACATTTAGATCATTCTACGGGTGTCAAAAGTTATCAAAAAAATATTAAAAATTATAAGGATATTAAGGTGTTATGTTTTAATATGAGTGTGTCAAAAATTAACATAAGAATGTCAGAAACTTATTAAAAGATATCAAGATATAAGGTATTGGATTTGTGTCAGAGATGTCAAAAATACATTAAAATGTGTTAAATGCATTAAAAAGTATTAAATGATTAAAGTGTAAAAAAAATTTTAATATGACTTAAGTAATATTGAAAAAAATATAGAGAGATTATAGTGCAATTGTCCATTATCTTAAAATGTTAGTAAAAATTTGCAAAGAAAAAAGGAAGAAAAAATTATCGTCAAAGTTCAAGGACAAGAAATAGGTGGCGAAAGCATTTTTCTTAATGTATGTGTATTATGACTAGAGACCATGTAGGAGATCAGGGGTGAGCGGGTGTACTGTATAGACTTACGAACTCGGACAGTCCGTATTCGACACTCTGTCGTTGTCAAGATTAAATTTGTCGCGGGCAAGCGCACGTACTTTAAATCAGTCCATATTTTTACTAACGTGATAATACATAAGTCTTTAAAAAATCGATATATATATATGTAAATATTCCCTAAAAAATGTAGGAAATCTGCTTCTACTGGGCAATAATAGTGCATCCATCTTCCAAAAGCTCATGTGTATTTTTTTTTATCGGTTACAGTAACATTTGATCTGTATAGTGTCATGGTCATGGTCCTCGGGTTAGGAATCTGGATTGGTCGATGTATTCGTTATCTTACAAAGATTCATGCTATGTCTATCAAGACTCAAAAATTTATCTATTACGATAATCGTATAAAAAATAAATTAATTACAGATAAATTGTTTTATAATAATCTAAAAAAATATATATAGAGGTTAAATAGTAATATGTGATTGGTAGGAATAGGTGAGGACGAGACAAGAACAGAAAGGGCTTGATACAAACACCTGTTAGTTGCTTAACATGGTAATAATAAGCCATGCACATACGTCCAAGTACGTACCAACTTAACTTATCAAATCCCTTTCTTCTCTGAATTCCCTACCTAACCTTTATTAATACATCCCGCGTATGTTCTTGAAAACGGCACCCCAACCATATCCTATTGTGTAGAATTCAAGCAATCTATTTTGGGTTTTCCACATATCAGCCCTCATTTTTTAAAACTTACAAATTAACCCTTGAAAACGCGTTGTGCGTTTGCGCATTTTCAAAATATGGGGTTCTTTTTTCGGATAATACCATTTCAGCCCCCTATTTTGAATCGGTTTTCGGATCAGCCCCTGAAAACGCGTTTTCAGGGGCTGATACGGCAATTTCAAATATACGGGGGCTGATATGGTATTATCCCTTCTTTTTTTGTTTAATTGTAAAAAAAAAAAAAATTATAAAATTTTATATATCTCGTGACAGGAACTCCTGTTCATGAAAAATTGTACTCGGATCCCAAAGCGTCGGTCGGGACTGGACGTGGGAGTTTTCTGTAAGTTTGAGGTCTCTATGGGGGCATGCGCTCACATTACAGATTCCACCACGACTCTAAAAAAAAATTTGATAAATAAATTACGAATTATGCGTTTTATATTTCACCAACCGAAATATTCTAATTATTTTTTTATACGTAAAAGTTCAAATGAGAAGATGAATCTTGAACATCTTTATAGACAATTTGAATCCGATATACCTTTTTTTAAAGGTGCCTTACTAACTATTCGTTCTAAATATTATGGACTGAAACAATATATCTTTAATGAGTTGGCATAATCGCAAGCTTTAGTCTATTAACTCATCTGATTGTCACAACTGATGAGCCAACTTCATTTTTCTATGATTCTCATGTTGATTTTTCGTTTCTTTATTTTTTGTGAGAAAACTCATTTTGATTTTTCACTCTCAGCTATTATGGCTTTTACTAAAAAAATAGTGACTACTATTTTGAAAAAAATTTTGTCTACAGTCGGCTCATTTTTGTTTTTTGTCAGAACAAATAAATCCACATATAATATCTATCCAAATTCTACCAAATGAAAAGTTAGTCTTTTTGTCGGATGAGGATTTTCTGCACCGAATTTCTATATCGTCTCGTACACCATCTTAAAAAACTATCTATATATTTTATGAAAAAAATTTAAGTTATAGATTTATTAGATCTATAATTTTAATATTAATTTTTTTTAAGTGATTATAAATAGAATTTTTTTTAATTCTAAAGTTTTAACATCTTAACGGGTATTAAATTATTTGTAAACCATTAAAAATTTTGGAATCACATCACACCTACTATTAAAATTATTTTTTGAAAAAAAATTAATATAAAAGTGTAGATCTTATCGAAATATACGTCTATATTTTCTCAAAAAATATATGTAGATATTATTTTAGAATAATGTTGAACGGAACGGTGCATGAAATTCGGTGCAGAAAATCATCCGCCCTTTTAGTTTTTATATGCCTAAAAATTTGTATTATCTTTCATAGAATACAAATAATATAATTTTTTTACAACCTTATGGTGGCGATATAATCCAAGAGCAATTGGTTCTACATTCCGCGCTTAAAGTCTTTAACCATTTTTTGTAGCATTCGAAGTCGGCAACAACTCTGTAGCACTGGATTGCTAAATAGCTCGTGTTCTTTTCCACGTTGAATTCGTAAATTTGTTCATGGACATAGACTAATATTAAATATATTGAATTAATTAGTTGGTGGGTAAAGAACCTTGCTATAATATATCCAATCATTTACTTTTTCCTTTTTTAAAGATGACAAGCGTTTGGTAGGGCAGGAGCACTTTCTTTGTAGAAAAATTGAAAAATATTAAATTAAATTAAACATCTATAAATGTAGATTATCGCAAATTCAAGTGAGGTTATATTAAACAACCATAAATTAAAATATCCTACAATATATGTACGATTTTACAAGAGCAGGTGATTTGTGAGAAAGTCGGACATATGATATTGCTGTTTTTAGATTATTTGAGAAAAAAGAATTACAAATAAATTTATAAGCAAAATATATTTATATTTCAATAATCAAGAAAATTCAGACTTTCCGCTCTAAATTTTATTTAAACAAAAAGAGATAGATCACTTTAATAAAAAAAAAAGAGATAAAGGATGTGTTTAAAAATTTCTAACCGAAATTGCTTTATTAAAATGAATTCCAATTCTTAATCGTTTTCAGCGCCTAGGAGGCCCACTGTCATCATATTTTGTAAAATATATTTAGGAATAATTACGTTTCAGTCTTTCATTTTCTGAATTTACTTATTTCAACTTTCGAAAACAAAAAAATACGTCGAAATGGCTAAGCGTGCTGCACGCTACGTCGGTGCGTTTTTCCGTTTTTGAGGACTGAAATGAAAAAAAAAAAAAAAAAAAAAAAAAAAACTAATTTTAGTGAGGCCAAACTGTAATTATGCTATGTCTTTATTCGTCAGTCATTAGCTACGGCTCCCATCTCAATGGCAGATCTCCTCCCACCGGTCAATGTTCTAATGACGACTCTCTTGACTTTTATAGCAACTAAATATTAATTAAAATATTTAAGTAATCATATTTATATTATCAATGAAATATAGAGTTTTAATAATCAATCAACTAATTTACTTAAATATTAGTGTGCTAACATAAAGTAACTTATCTGTTGGTTTTGTATAAGCGGAAGAATATAATTAGTTGTCCACGGGTTAGATAATATTGACTCCAACCAAAATACTTCGCTTTCAATTCGTTGATCACTAAGGAATAAAAATGAATAGCTCTTTAATTTATTCGAGATAATAGGTTAAAACTTTTATCTCGTAAAATAAAGGGGTTCTGCCAAAACAGCCCCCCGTTTTTCTTTTTAACGCTGATTTGCTTTTTTTTTTGCAAATCAGCCCCCCGGAAACGCGTTTCGGGGGGCTGATTTGCGAAACCCCAAAATAGGGGGGGCTGATTTACAATTATCCCTAAAATAAAATCTCAAACTTAAATTTCAAAAATACCCTTTTTATAAGCGTAGAAAAATTTATGGTCTGATATTCTATAGTGCTAGGGCCCAGGGGTGAGTGGCTGGAGGGTCTGTGACTCTGTGCTAATTTGGACAGCTGTATGGCAATCGATGCGGAATTGTGGGCTATTTTTTGGCACTTGAGCTTGCATGGAAGTTGGACTTTCAGAAAAGTGAAGTACGAAACGGACTAAGTCTCTTACTGCATTATTTGGAGTTTGATCAATTATCTGAGGGATATCAGTGCAATCTGGTGGTTAGATGCAAAAAATTTCTACATGAGGATTGGAGTTTGTCAATTTTAGGTTCGAGCTCGCGTGGGATAAAATTTTTCGTAAGATTTTTTAAAAATTTTCTATATTTTGTGGCAAGAGCTTCCGTTAATAGAAGGTCTGTACTAAAATTTCAGAGCGTCGGTCGGGACTAGACGTGAAGATTTTTCGCGAGTTTGAGATTCCGACAGGAACATGCGCTCGTATTACGGATTCCACAACGATAAATTATAAAAAAAAAAGGTTTAGCAAATTTACCATGAAGCTGACTTACTTGCTAACCATCTTATAGAAAGGCGCTATTACTATTCCTAAGGGTATTTCCCCTCCTCCGGAGGTAACAAATTTGATTCTATTCGATATATAAGTGGTATTAGTATATCGAGATTAATAAAGACCTGAGATACATAGTCCTTCTCCTTTGAGAAAAAGAAAGTTGAATTTTCGTTATTGCCCTCTACAATTTTTGATCAAGTTAGAATTAGAATAAATCTATTAAACCCGTAATCTATTTTACTAACATTTTAAATTTTTAGAAACTTTTTTTAGGAGATGGAGGGGTCTTTACAATATAAAAATTATAGATTTTTATAGATTTTCTATATTAAAAGTTTTTTTTAAAAAATATTTCTAAATAAATATTTTGGACTCCAATTTTTAGTGGGTTTTAAAACTCGTTTAAAATCCGTTAAAGTTTCTATCCCTAAATATCTACTTAAACGTATTTTTTTTAAAAAGAAAATTTAACATAAAAATTATAAACCTTATTAAAATGTATAACTTTTATTTAAAAAAATACTCTCATAATATTTTTTATTTTTTATTCAAATGAATTATTAAAATTTGGTAAATTTGTGGGTATGAGCCGTTGTTTCTAAATATAATGTGCAAACAAATAAAAACAAATAAGTAAATAAAAAATAATATTACTCATTCTGATAAGGAAAATGGGGCGCATATACTCTGGTGTTAGCACTAGGATGTAGGAATAACGGCAGCGAACGCATCACCTAATCACGATATATTATACAAAATTTTCGTTCACTTATTTGACATATTTTTTAATAGTTTTAGAAATATTTTGAATAAAATTATATATTTTAAGGTGATTTATAATTTTACAGTTAAAATTTTTCAAAATAATTTTGATTATCTTTTTAGAATATTATTTGATTTTTTTTTGAAAAATTTAAATTATAAATTACATAAAAAATTTTAATTATAGTTTCAAAAGTTTTTTAAAAAATTTAAAAATAAATTAAATAAGTAAAACAAATTATATAATATCTTGTACTTACTGACGTGGCACCGTTCATTTTCCTGCACCCCCGTGCTAACGTAGCCTTGCCCAGGAAAATGACTTCGGACAGCTCCATCTCTCCTACTGCTACCTCAAGTACAGGAATACTATTTGTCCTCACGAATCGGAGGTCGCATCTAGCGTCATTCCCTCCCGTACCGACAACGGTGTCGAGATGGTTGAGTTTCAGCTTCTCGAGATCGGTTTTAGCAGATAGACGGCGGAAACATTGCAGGTGAAGATGGGTGACCACATGAATGATTTAGCTCATAGGAAAGGCACAAACAATTTGTTCTTGTTTTATAAAACATAATCAGATAATCCAGGTAGCGGAATCCACCAAAATATTAAATAGTAAACTAGAAACGTTAATCTAATACGACTTAGGGAAATTTCATACTATTTATCGTTCGAATACTTAGTTAAATCGTTAATTTGAAAGTTTGTAAAGTATATAAACCAATATTTTCAAGTCAAAAGTAAAAATTTGCATTAAATTTTCAAAATATTTTGTCAAGAAATATATAATTTTACTTAAAAAAAATCAACAAAGTAATTGAGTAAAATATAGTATAGCTCATAATATTCTATAACTTAATAATTTTTTTTTTTAGATTAACGTGGGAAAACTCTGCCCGTAACCGGCCCTCATTCGAGCAACCGTCATAACAGGTAAACCTACGGATGGCACCGATTCCTGTTCTATCAATCGAGAAATTCCATCCTTACGGGTAGGGCAGATTCTGGCGCACGTCCCCGAAGGGACCTTAAACTATGGCCCATATCATTCCTCACGGGGTACAGGAAGCGAGAGCTCGAGCCGCCCACACTAGCGGCGCGGGACAACTTAATAATTTAAAACTTCTCAAAATAATTCTTAACATACATATAAGAGATTAGTCTATGCCACCGTTTGTAAGACCCATTCCAGTGATACCTACTCTAAATTTGCGAGGCATTATCTGCTCAACAATTAAAGATGTCTTATAACAACTATGATGTATATTTTTTTTAAAAAAAACTACGTGTGAAATTTAAGGCTAAGATCTCTTAACGACAAAATAGCTAAGACATTTTGTAATGCTTCTGTTGTAAGTATCATATTTGTATGCAATTCATTACAACTCACATCTAAAATATTTTTTAAAAATTAAGTTACAAAGTCATAGAATATATAAAAATTTAAGTTATAGTTTTGAATACTTTTTTTTAGAAAAAAATGTGTCAAATATATATATACAAAAAATCTGCAAATATACATCGACATTTATACTAACGTTTTTATTATACATGTGAGTTTTTGGATATTTTTAGAAGTATATTAAACCATAAAATCATTTTTTTTTTACTTTATAATATTAAATTTAATTTTAAATGTAAGTTTTAACAGATGGGATATGAATAATAAAACTTGCAGATAGAGTGTTATCAAAATTTTCTTTATTAATTGAACCATGAGACGTGGGCAAACAATTTGCTGCTACAAGTAATTCCTCATACAGTAATAAACTAATAATATGTAATTAGCTTCCTCAAAAAATATACATAGTACTTAAAAATTCCGATTATTCGAAGGAGACAAGGACCTCTCTGTGAAACACTCGCTTCTCTTCTCCACAGCACCAATCTCTCTTTCTCTCTCTCTCTCTCTCTTAAATCCTTCTTCTGTCCGACGCCATTACTAGTTATGGTAGTAGCACCATTTATATGCACTTTACTAAACTACAATTCAAATCAGCAGTGAGCAGCAACAACAACAGTAAGGGATCACATCAAACTGATGTCAGGGCCACCGAGCTCGCCGGCGACGCCGACCGACGCGCTGTCAAAACACACGGCGATCTTTGGTCTTCGATTGTGGGTGGTGATCGGCGTCGGCTGCGGCGCTGCATTTGTGCTAGCTCTATTCTTACTCTCTCTTTGGCTCACTTCTCGCCGCTCTAAACCCCGCCGTCGGCCGTCCTCCTCCGCCGCCGCCGTCACCGCCGTAGATATCCCACGCGATATCCCCGAGATCCGCATTGAACCCTCTCCCGCCACAGCCAACACCCCTCGCGGACCTTCTCCAACGACCGCCGTCGTCGGATTTAGAGTCCCCCGCCGCCGCCGTCACTGAGCGCCAGGCGTTGCTCCGCCATGAGAGAATTCAGATTGACATAGGGAAGGAACATAGAATTTCTTACCCAGGTAGTGGCGGCGGCGCCGGAGGTGGATCGTCACATGGCAGCGGAGGCGACCCGGGGACTCCGACTCCGGCGGTGCTTCCGGAAGTTTCGCATTTGGGGTGGGGACATTGGTACACTCTCCGAGAGCTTGAAGCGGCGACCAACATGTTTGATCCTGATAATGTGATCGGACAAGGAGGCTATGGGATTGTTTATCATGGAATATTAGCTGATGGTACTCAAATAGCTGTAAAAAATTTACTCAATAACAGGTACTCCAATTTGGAATTCGAAAATTTTTTAGTAGTTAAATGCAATTTTTTTTTTAAACATATGGTTACATCAATTGTATAAGAATATGGTTCTATCATCAGTAGAACTCTCTCAAAAAAAAAAAAAGCTTGGTGGAGTTTCACAAAAGGTTGGTTCTTTTTGGTTTTGTTTTGTATCCATGTTTGTGCTCTGCATTTTAGAATTGCTAAATTTATTAGTCGTATGTTTTCTTTAAAGTAAAACTGTTAGAACTCCCTTATCCATAATGTTCTGGTTATAACACACTCATATCAGTTCTAGTGAACAAAATTATACATTAAATTGCGTAATTTGTGATGTTATGAACTATTGTTTCCTAAGAACATTGCCTGTAAGCTGGAATATAAATCATGAAGCATCCTTTTGTGGCATCACAGCAATGGCATTCCTCAAGTAGTATCTTTTTGCTTATTTTATAAATAAGCAATTGTGTCGGTAGCTAACAAATGGACTTTGAACTTGAAAATTTTGATTTGTCCTGGATGTAATTTGGTTGAATGTTTTATGTGCAGGAGTAGTAAATTGGGAATACAAAACAGTGTTCACATCTAAGTAACGCGAAATGTGCCTTTGTAAGCTTAGACATTTCATATGGTAGTCTGTTGACTATATGCAATAATTTGTGATACGCAGGAATCATAATAGCAGCAGATACAGTATTGTATTTTGAATTTAGTCTTCATAATTCTTTACTTCTTTCATCTAACTTCATCTGTTTGCCTCTTTAGAGGCCAAGCAGAGATGGAGTTTAAAGTTGAGGTGGAAGCTATTGGGCGTGTTAGACACAAGAATCTGGTCAGATTACTCGGTTATTGTGTTGAAGGTGCTCATAGGTATTTATGCTGTCTACTTTCCTTCTTCAAATTTTTTTCATATACTATTATTATGATAGTAATTCATGAAAAAATTTTAAAGCTCTAGAAATGGCGTTCACCATTGTCGTTGACTTCACCTGAGTGGACTTTGCAGGATGCTTGTTTATGAGTATGTCGACAATGGTAATTTAGAGCAATGGTTGCATGGGGATGTTGGTCCTATCAGTCCTCTTACTTGGGACAATCGAATGAAAATAATTATCGGAACAGCCAAAGGGTACTGCCTGCGTATATTTCATGGAAACCTCAAAGCAATTCATTCCCACACTCTTCTTACCTGTTTATTCTTATTGGCTATAAAATTCAGGGATGTACTTCATGATGGATTTGAACCCAAGGTGGTTCACCGTGACATTAAGTAAGCAACATTTTACTTGATAAACAGTGGAACCCAAAGGTATCTGATTTTGGACTAGCAAAGCTCTTGGGAGCAGAGAGGACTTATGTTACCACAAGAGTTATGGGAACTTTTGGGTAAGCTTTAAACTTCAAAAAGCATGCTTAACATGTTTTTTTTTCCCTATTATTAAAGGTTATTCTATTCCAAATTTTAATAGGTATGTAGCTCCTGAATATGCTAGCACTGGTATGTTGAATGAAAGAAGTGATATCTATAGTTTTGGAATCCTTATTATGGAGATAGTTTCTGGCAGGACACCTGTAGATTATGGCAGGCAACCTGGAGAGGTTAGTGTTTGTTGTGGAACTACAATTTCATTTAAGGGTTAAAATTTAATTCACCGAATTAAATGATAAATTTTTGCAGGTTAACCTAGTTGACTGGCTAAAGACAATGGTCAGTAATCGAAATTCTGAGGGAGTTTTGGACCCTAAAATGCATGAGAAGCCTTCTTCGAGGGCTTTGAAGAAAGCTCTCTTAGTAGCGTTAAAGTGTGTAGATCCTGATTCCCAAAAGAGGCCCAAGATGGGGCATATTATCCACATGCTTGAAATTGACGATTTTCCATACCGAGATGTAAGTGAATCGAAAATTCTCTTTTTCTTCTTTTTTTTTTCCCATGTTTCTGCTGACAAGAGATCGATGCAGATCATCACTTAGCTATACAAGATTGGTCTCATACTTCAGTTTTGATGTATTCAGTTAGTGCCATACATATGTTGATGCTTTTGTCTTTGTGGAAATCGTACTTTTGGTCAGACTTGTTGATTGAATGATTCCACTTTAACTCTTCCAGTTACATATATACCAAGTAGTCCAGAATTAGGGTGGAAATTGTGACCGAATCCGATTAACCAACGCAAAACCGATCAAAAAGAATTCGGTTCGTGTTGGGGGAAAATAGGTTCGACTCACTTTCATAACCCAGTTCTGACATCAGGTAGGTTTCAATCCTTGGAACAAATTTGTCAGGTAGGTTTCAATCCTTGGAACAAATTTGTCAGGTAGGTTTCGATCCTTGGAACAAATTTGACCCTAGTTTACCTGATTTACCTACTTAACCACAATAGATAAAAAATTTCTGAGTATGCATTAATTTGAAACATCTTTTGCTTAACCTAGCATTATATACTTATAATCTCATCTTTTAGTTGTAGTAAATGGTCATTTACTCATTTTCTTTTTTTTTTTTTAAATTACGTTTTACGCTATTTGTTAATTAGTTGAGTTCATCAGGTTACCCGAATCAATGATGCCAATATGATTATACATAGGTTTGGGCGGACCATTTGTGACCCGACCCAAGACCTGAATTGCTACCCCCATCTACACTTTTTACTTTAGCCTCTTTTATAAACCGCATAATTTGTTTTTCTAGAAAGCAATACCATATTTACATGTCTTTAAGGAATTCTACAATTCACTTGGCATTCGTTTTTCCTAATGTAATTTTTGAAGAACAATGTGTTCTTTCAATAGAACAAAAGCTCGATATCGACCAAGTTACAGTTGGTTTATTATGCCTGTCAGGGTAGTATCAATTATATTAATAAAAAATAGTAGAGCTTCCAAAATTATCGAGTGAATTGAACTATGTCCTACTTAAAAGGAAGGGAATTATGTGATGTTCAAATTCAGCTTGAAGCTCCACATTACTCTTTTACAATTAAAAAAAAATAATTGTAGTGCTTTATGCCTTGGTATGAGCCTGAGTTGTACAGGAAAAATCTATTTCTAAGTTTTTCATTTTACGCAACGTGAATAATATGTGAAAACTGAGATTTTACCCTACATTTTCACCTTCCTTTGACTCAGGATCGTCGAGCTGGACGTGATCGGGACCATGGAAGAGCATTTGCAGACAGTCCACTAGAAAAACCTGGAGTTCTGAAATCAGTTGCTCAGCCAGAAGAAAGGAACGGGCAAGAACACAACAAGGAGAGCATCAAGCCGCCAAGGTGGAACGAAGTAGAAAAATCAGAAGACAATGTTCAATAGGCTTATGTATTGTAAATCTTAAAATAACTTTTGAGAGTGTGAAGCATCATATGCTCCTTTGTGTATAAAGTTATCTTAAATCAGCATATGCAATATTTGTTTAAGATAAAATCTTCACAATTTTGCACCGAAGTTACGTGCAGATATCTGATCAGCTATAATTTTTGAAAAATTGTTATGAACTGAGGGGATGACAATTTGTGGTATGCTTCATCTTTCGGTATCTTTCAAGGGGGAAAAGGGAAAGAAAAATATAGAAGGTATTTTATTTGATCAGATAACATTATGAAACTGTTTAGTTTGTAGGAATAAATGATATGGTATTTAAAAGCAGAGATTTCAAAATTATTTATGAGCGAGTTTCTCTTTAACACAGTAAAGATCGTGTTTGGCAAAACTTCTTTTATAGCTTGCAATGTTTTATCTTTTCTAATATATATACATGTATATATAAAATTAAATATCAATGCCATTTGGCCTCACGTGTCATCTTTAATAGATTATATACGCTATGGGATATTTGCACTTATTCTAATAAAATCACATGGCATCTAATAAAACCATGCACTGATTTGAATTTTTTTTTATAATATATGTATATAACTATCTCCAAAATTGATTAAAAATTCCCCTAAAAAAAATTATGTATTAAAAGACAATTATATAATAATATTTAAATATATTATATGAAATATGAGTGCAGTTAATTTTAATTAATGTCTGTACAAATTTTTTTTTAAAAAAGATTTTACTTAAAACTAATCAACTCTAAAAAATTTATCATAAAATAAAATTATTAGTATTTTTATTACAAAAATATATCAATTTTTAAAATCCAGTTTACTTTTGAATATATCTTAGAATATGTACGGTTATCCATTTTGAGATGAGTGAATATGCAAAATATAATTAATTAATATATAGAAAACTGGCAAGATAAATTGATATAATAATTGATTATGCATATAATTATTATAAAATAAAGAAATAAGATATAAAGAAAAAGATAGATAGAGCATATGTATACTTGATAGCAATTTAAGTTTAACATATATTTGTTCTGTCAATGGTGATTGTATATGTATACAGTTAATACAAGTGTAATTAAAAAATATAAGAATTGATTAAAATTAAAATTTGATATAATTTAAAATCTAACAAAAATTTTAAGATCATCATTGATATAAAAGTTTATACTAATATTTGTGTGTATCTGGGTGCAAACTAGTATCTAACTTAATTTATAATCTATTTTTGATAATATAGCTAGTCGCAACTAGGGGTAAAAGCGAGCCTAATTTGATCAGAGCACCACTTAACTTAAGTTTGGCTCAATTGATTTTGCCCAGTTTGAGCTTGAGCTCGACTTTGACGAGCTTCAAACATTGGGCTAGAACTCGGCTCAACTCAAAAAAATTTGAGCTCGTATGCAACAACTGAGCTAAACTCGAGTTGGATCAAACCAAGCTTAAGTTTGGCTCGAGTTAACGAGCTTCAGATACTGGGCTAGAACTCGGCTCAACACAAAAAAATTCGAGCTCGTATGCAACAACTGAGCTAAACTCGAGTTGAATCAAGCCAAGCTTAACTTGAGCGTGGATTGATTATATCAAATAATAAAAAATTTAATTAAAATAAAAAAAATTATTTAGGCTCGCGAGCCTAACGAGTCGAGTTTCGATGGCAGGATATATACCGTCCAAAACTTAAAATTTTAGTTAGTTTCGATAGGTATTGAAATTAAGAATGATTGTCAATTATCCCTTCCTTATTTCTTAACCTCCCTTATAACCTATATTATCGACCAAAATAGTCTATTAATTTATAATTTTCATTTACCACTTAACATGTTTCAAAATGCTCACTATGGATACTAACAAAATGGCATGGGCCGGTCTGCTGCATTGCACAATCGTATTCGATATAGTCGAGATGAAATCAGACCCGAGCGGTTCGCATCAGGTCCCCTCATGAGTCATGAGTAAGTACTATATAAATTCCGGCTAGGGTTTTCCCGGCGAGCTCAACTCAGGCTCGTGCTTTCTCTATTCTGGGCGGCGCTTCCCCCCTCTTCAGGCGAGAGCTTTCAACTCACAACAATGGTGAGCATAAATGGGTTTACTTTTTACGATTCTCTTCTCATCTTCTAATTCCATGTTGTTTTCTACATCAGATTATCTCCAAAAAGAACCGGCATGACATCTGCAAGTACCTCTTCCAAGGTCAATTTCGTTCAATTCTTTCTCAATTTACTGGTGATCACTATTGTCTTTGCTAACTTTGAATTTTTTGGTGGATCAGAGGGTGTGCTGTACGCGAAGAAGGACTACAATTTGGTGAAGCATCCTCTAATTGACGTTCCCAATCTTCAAGTGATCAAGCTGATGCAGAGCTTCAAATCGAAAGAGTTCGTGCGCGAGACCTTCGCGTGGATGCACTATTACTGGTACTTAACCAACGATGGAATCGAGTTCCTCAGAAGTTTCCTCAATCTGCCTTCTGAGATCGTTCCCGCCACCCTAAAAAAATCCGCAAAGCCTCCATCGCGAACTTTCGGCCCTCCTGGTGATCGCCCTGGGTACGACTAATTCTAGAATGATCCACCTATGGATAATTCAGTAGTAATATCATTTAACTTTCGTTAATTTATGTGATGTATGATTGCAGAAGAGGTCCGCCGAGATTTGAAGGAGATAGGCCGAGATTTGGAGACCGGGATGGATATCGAGGAGGTCCACGTGGCGCACCCGGTGATTTTGGCGCCGAAAAGGGTTCGGCTCCACCGGAATACCAGCCCTCTTTCAGGGTGAGTATCTGAATTAAACTTATTATGCTGTTAAAATGGGACTTTATGCCATGTATGTACGTTTTGTAGAGATTTGATGAAAATGCCTTTGTTAAATGTACTCTATCCTTTTTAATTTGCATTGTGGTTGCAATAACCAAACGCCTGAAGTTTTGAAGAAGTTCCCTATTAATTCGATGATGTTTGATTTTATTTTTTATGTTTTAGTACCTGAATTAATAATTCAGTTAGAATTTGAATTATTTATATGTACTAGGTGCTATATGATGAGTATTTATTTAAATCTCGCGATGGCCATCTGAGACAGTCCTTGGTGTCCTTGCTGACATTCAATCCAACTCTGATGGTTACCTTCCTTTCATGTTCTTTTCCTTTTGCGTTTATGGACTTTGATATTCCGTTGTTTATAGTATCTGTTAAGTGATCTAGATATGTTTGTAACCTCAGGCAACTCCTACTTAGGCCTGGTATACTCGGAAGTAAAAAGGAAAAGTGGAGAGAAAATAAAGAATTGAGAAAGTGTAATGGTCGCTTCTTATTTATTTTGGATAAGAATAGAGAAAAAATGACTTTCTCCTTCCTCCTACTTTTAATTCTTTATATAATTTTCATCTTCTTCGCGTTTTCACCAAGTACAACGAAGTCAGCAGTAAGTAAGGGTTATTAGATTTAATAATAATAATAATAATGATAATTATATCATCAATGATATATTATTATAAAATTCCCAATTCATAATTAGGGTTCTAAATTTTTTAAATTTAAGAAACTAATAACTAGTTTTCAATTTACTAGTTAATTTTAAAAATTTTAATAAAATCTTATTAACAACTTTTTCTGTCAAAAATTATTAAATAAATATTTTTTGTAAACAGTGAATATAAATAATAAATATTTTACTAATTATAAAAATAGATTATTTCAGATTAATAAGAATTAAACAATAAATATAATAAATATAAAAGTTTTATTAATAATATTATTTTTTAGATTATGTTTTGTAATCCAATTAAAAATTTTAAACTATTTTCATCCCACCATATTTTCAAGTGAGTAAGGTATTCTAAACCAACTTTCTCACCACTTATTTTCACTTTTCCACTTTTTAATTCACTTTTGTTCCACTTTACTTTTACTACTTCCAAGTAAACAACCCTAATGTGAAGTAATAATTCAGTTAGAAAGTGATGGATTTACATTATAATTAAGGTGCCATGTGATGAGTATTTCTTTGAATCTCACGGTGGTCATCTGAGACACTAATGGTGTCCTTGCTGACGTTCAATTAGTTCTGATGGTTAGCTTCCTCTCACGTTCTTTGATTTTGCTTTTACGAACTTGACATTCCATTATTTATAATCTATGTTAAGTGACTATATGTTTATAATCTCAGGCAACTTTTACTTATTGCAATGTTGACATACAGACCAACTCTAATTGATATCCTTTTACATGTAATATCTCATGTGTTTTTTGTTACCTCTTAGCATTTTCGCTGCTAGGAAGATGTACATACATTTTATCATCTTTTGGTAACTTGTACTTGTTATATTTAGACGCTATTTATATTTTGTTGGACCATCGATTGTATATTTTATCGTCTGTTGGGAAGGTTTTTAATTGATTTCATGTGTCTGGAATAATGCAGGGTGCTGGAGGCAGACCTGGCTTTGGTCGCGGAGGTGGTGGCGGCTATGGTGCAGCGCCTGCGTCGTCAATGGAGTAGTTTATCTTCTATTGCTTATCTTCACTGTTTTGGTACTAGGATCTATGTTAAATCGTATAGAGCAGATATTCTTTTTATTCAGTATTTGGAATGTGAAGATTTTTCAGGCAAGTATTTTAGTGAATGTTTTTTGAGGTTATATTATGTTTGGCATTGTTGGATATTCCATGTGGCTTCCTTGCAACAGTTTGTTGACAATTTGGGGGCTTTTTGTTTTCACTTTTTTTTGTGGGTCCTGACGCCATCAATGTAAATTCTATGTTGCATTGTTTTTGGTCTTGACGGAAAAGAGGCCCAAATTGCTCACGCAGTTAAATGTGGTGCGGTGGCCCGTCCCGGAAGCTTATACGCTTTAAGATGTTTAGTCCCAGATTTTCCAGACAACAAACATCCACTCACCCAGGAGGCATAAAAGAAGCAGCGCTGCGACATTTCAAAGCATACCTTTCTCGGCCTTTTGGCTAAGATCAAGTGTAGTATCTGTTCTTATCAGTTTAATATCTGATATGTGGGCCATGTGTCCACAACGATATTAAATTTATTTTTTGAGGGGGGAGGTCCATTACAGTGGCTTGCCACTGGGGCTTCTGCGCGTCGCCTGTGCGTTGCACTATAGCACTGGTCCGGCGCACCCCAACAAATCAATTTCAAGTTTTGTCAAAGGTCTCTTTAATTTCAAGTTTTGTCAGAGTTTTCTCGCAGTATGCAGGAAATGAGTAAAATTTATGATGAACTTATGTAGTCACTGAAGCAAAGTTCTTGTTAATCGTTTGTGTTGAAAGTCTCTGGATTAACTTATAAGAAAAACTATTTGTTAGTCGGAGTGGCAAAGATGTATCGAGGTTCCAACTTTATTAGTAGTTCAAAAACGTACTTCCAACATAGTTGGTTTTGAGTAATTTTGACCTGTTAAAATTCTGGAAGGTAGGTAATGGAGCACAAATTCCCATTTATTTGTTTCCGACACTGAAAAGGAAAATATAGCAAGGACATTTAGAGATTTTGATTAGAATAGGAAATGATACAGAACCAATAGCATTAGTCAGGAATATGAAAGAGAAGGTATAATCACAGTAGCAAGAAAATTAGAACAATGGGTGCTACTGAAAATAAGAACACCCATTGAAGCCTCAAAGAGGTTTGCGAAGCCTCGTAAGTTTGTCATGTTACTCGTGGCGGCCCCTTAGAGAAACAACTGGAGCCTCCGCTGCTTCTCGTCGTGCAGCATACTCCGAAACCTGCCATAACCTGCTCGCCAATAAATAAGTGTTGTGTAGCTTGATAGGTGGTGGGATTGTTGTAATTGGTTCAGTCCGGTATGGTTCTTGAACCAGTTTAAAGATCCTCTGGCTTGCAATTTGCAAAGTATTTGTTATCTCAAGTTGTGGTCAACAAGCTATTGTTGAGTTACTAGGGTACACCAGGTTTTAACAAAAAGGGGTCAGGATTCGAGCTATCGGTCTTTTTAAACAATAAAAATACCTATTGGTAGTGTTAACCATTCATTTCATTTGTAGTATTCATTTGCCCCAATTCCTCCTCTTATTCTCCTCGTATACTACTGGTGGTTTTGTACAATTCAGACATGGGTGCAAGAAGATGAAGCGGTTGACGAGGGGATGGGCGAAGAGAACTTGGACGAGAGGTGTTGAAACTATTTTCCACTTTTGATGCACTGTATTTGCTAAGTTAGATATTCTAAACTCAGTAGACTAGTAATGTATAAGAAGAAGGATGGTAAGGTGTTGCACGTTTAGGAGGGGTAAAACCTATTATTCATGTTGCGTTTGATATGTTTGGTTGGATATTTTAATAGGATTATTCACGCGGTTCAAGTCGGATCGAAAGTTGTTTTGTACTTTTGGATCGATGACTGTATCTAAAACAAGCTTGTCCAATCTACCTAAACTCGAACTAAATGGAATACGATTTGGACCAAAAATATAGGAAAATGTCATAGTAGCTCATATTTTTAAAAAGTTGTACAAATTAGCCCTTTTTCCAAATATTTATAAACAGATAATTGCACTGCAGTCATTCTATATTGTTTCAACATCACTTAAGTTATCTCATAAATTTTTTATACTTTACTTCTTTCGCATCTTTTAAACATTTATAATATTTTTTAATGAGTTTTTGACACTTTTGATAGACATATGATATCTTGCACATTGACATCTTCTAGTAAGTTTCTAACATGTTGGTGTTACATTTTGACACCTTCATTTTTAAAGAATAATACCTTGACACCATTTTGATAATTTTTAATACCTCAATAACTTTTGACACCATTCATAAAAGGATTTAAGTGTAAATATTTTTACAAATATGAATTACAGTTCAAGACAAATTCTTGCCTTGGACTACAGTGCAAGTCTCCCTTATAAATTAGTACATCTTAAAATTCGTGTGAGATATATTTTAACTAATATATTAGTATTTTTTAAAGAAATTTTAAATACCGAAAAAAGATTTTGTGATATACAATTTTTGTTATTTATTTTTTTTAAAAAAAAAGTACATATAGGTAGATATTTTGAGGTTCTAAAATTTTAGCAGATTAATGAATAACCCGCCAAGACTTTGAAGCCTCAAAATATCTATTTGGAAATATTTTTGAAAAAATTTAAATACAAAAAAAATTTAATGCGATCTACAACTTTTTTATTCAAAGCTTTTTTTTTTCCTTTTAATTTATAATTCTACATAGTTATTTTGAAACGTAAAAAAAAAACGGATTTGATGAGAGATTTATTTATAAAGTTAAAACAGCACAGCGATTGATATGCAAGTCCCCAAAATATATAATCTTACTTTAGTTTTATTAAAATAAATAATATAATCATTTTATACAAAATCATATTCATAACAGATTAATACTTATATAACAATACATCTTTAAACAGCTACTGTTTACATTCCTAAACAGTTGTCCTATTGTCTTTAAGCCTGTCTGTAGTTATTCTCAAATTCTGTTCTCGGGTTTGATCAGGACCAGACCAAAGGCCATACGTGCCAAATAGATTAATTCAGTTTGGGCTGGTATTTAAACAGGACAATTTGAAGTACCAAGTAAAGTACAAATATGTTGATGATAAGGTACAATTTGAAGTACAATTTGAATCGTATGTATTGTATGTATGAGATCCAATCTTGTAAAGCTTGTCCCCTACTGCCCATTGCACGCTTGTACAGTGTTTGAACATCTGATTATGCAACCGGCCATTATTACATACCGTAGCTTTTAAATGGAAATCTATAGTATTAGTTACCGCAACACTGGAATCAGCATGATTTAACCAATCTATAGTATTAGGAATATGAAAATGATATTAAGTCCGACTGAGTAGCTCGAAAAATAATCCAATTGAATTTCATCTGCACCTCTGGATTACAAAATGTTAATTTGACGACGGGCGTACTGCCATGTAATATTTTTTTCTTTAATTTTTAGAGACTGATATATAAAATTCAAAAAATGGGAGCTACTATACAACTATCCATTTGTTAAAAAAGAAAATGTTTTTATTACTTCTACAATGCGTTTATGGTCAATTTATCTATTTATTTGATCAATTTGCTAAAGTGGCTTAGGCAGATTAATTATGAACCATATAAAGTCCTATAGATTCTTCTTGATATATTCATGGTAAACGGATAGATCAGATTCTGTTTGGAGGTTGTGCATCGTCTGAGTTAAACATGAAGAGTACATCATCTCAATTGAACATGGAGTCATCTAAGTCACCAATTGAGTAGATCCCCGTCTAAATCATGATATGTGGTAAGCTTCTTGTTTTAATTTTTTAAATATACCTCTAAGATGAAGAAATTTTTTTTTTACTATAGAATTTAAATAATAGGTTCTATAGAGATGATACCACCTCACAGCTAGAGGTGTAGTTAAAGCAATGTTTAACGTAGTCTGTTACTGCTTAACAGGGGCAATTATCACTCAGGAGTCTATTGTTTGGTAATAAATATAAAAATAAAAAATGAAACTCAGAAAGAATGGAGGTAATTTAACCGCACTACGTGACAGTACTTGTATGATGGGCTTGACAGAAAAGAGGCCCAAATTGCTCGCTCAGTTAAATGTGGTGCAGTGGCCCGTCCCGGAAGCTTATACGCTTTAAGATGTTTAGTCCCAGATATTCCAGACAACAAACATGCGCTCACCCAGAAGACATAAAAGAAGCAGCGCTGCGATGTTTCAAAGCATACCTTTCTCGGCCTTTTGGCTAAGATCAAGTGTAGTATCTGTTCTTATCAGTTTAATATCTGATATGTGGGCCATGTGTCCACAACGATATTAAATTTATTTTTTGAGGGGGGAGGTCCATTACAGTGGCTTGCCACTGGGGCTTCCGCGCGTCGCCTGTGCGTTGCACTGTAGCACAGGCCTGGCGCACCCCAACAAATCAATTTGAAGTTTTGTCCATTACAGTGGCTTGCCACTGGGGCTTCCGCGCGTCGTCTGTGCGTTGCACTGTAGCACAGGCCTGGCGCACCCCAACAAATCAATTTGAAGTTTTGTCCTAAGTTTTCTTGCAGTGGGCAGGAAATGAGTAGATTTATGAAAAACTTAAATAGTAGCTGCAGCAGAGATTTTGTTAGTCTTAGCGTCGCAAGTCTCTTTTTGGGTTGTTGCTCGGTTTGTGAAGCTACGGAGGCAATTTCAGAAAGCAAAGATCAGATATTGAATCGTTTCTTCGCGGTACATCAGTATTAACTTCAGAATATATGTTTTGAGTTGCTTTTCAGATCATCAGCTACCTATCATCCATATGTGAAAGTTAAGCCTAAGTGAAAAGACTTCAATATAAGCATCTTTCTGGGAAGGCCATTGGTGGTACTTGAAGATTAAGGTGATATTGTAGACCGATAGTTTGATCACTCTATAAAACAACCAAAAATCTTGTCTTGTCATCGGGTGATGTACAAATGAGTGTCACAAAGTTAGAGATCAATATTGTCACTGATAATTCAGAAATGGCTCTGCAAGCCTGAGTTGCTGCTACTATAGTCGATTCAACCTGGTTTGGCAACTTCAACAGAAGATAGGCTCTGTAGAAGCTGATTTAATATCATTTTTTTAAAGGTCCAACATATAATTTTTGGGTGAAGAATACTAAGTATACTGAGTGGTTTATGATCTTGCCGCTTCTTTTTTTTTTTTTCTCTAGAATATTTTGGGAATACTCTGCCTATAAACGGCATAATCGAAGCGTAGTTTCTGAATTCTGTAATACAGTTGCAAATTTGCTTAAGGTTTGCTATACGAATGGGCTATGGTTGTGTGAGGCAATAACTAATAAACTGGTTAGTTCCAAACTGGGGAAGGACTCTCCCGCTCACTATCTAATTCTCATGTTGCTATTCTAGAGTTTTGAGATATATTTGAAGCTGGTAATTCTTTTTGAGGTTTAAAGTATCTTTCATATAATTATTAAAATGAAGCTATTCTTTGGAAATTCACAATTCTGTGCCTGTCCAAGTTTGTGATTTGCTTGAGAAGATGCTACATGCTACTTTTCATGATTTTTTGAACTGTTCTAAACCAATAGTGGAGTAGATAAACATTCATCAGTGACAGTTTTGATATAAACTCTTGGTGAAGTAATTATCATGTATAAATTAGCTAGAGTGGAAATAAAGAACAAGCATGTTAGAGCTTGATAATTGGATCTATATGTGGTGCTATTTTATCAACGATGAAAAAACAAAAAGAAGAAAAAGAAAAATTCCGCATCTTGACTCTAATTTGCTTCAAAAGTGAGGAGAAATTATGTTTGTTATAAAATTTCAAATCATTTAACTATAATTTGGATGGAGACTGATACTGCGTAAAATTAGGCTGCCACGACAATGAGGTCGGACCAACCCGAGGCACGGACCGACCCGAGGTATGCCGACCTCCGTCATATGCCGACCTCCGTCATATGCCGACCTCCGAGGTATACCGACCTCCGAGGTATGCCGACCTCCGAGGTATGCCGACCTGAAGTACTGAAGCGCCGAGGAGCTGAGCTGATAAGCTAGCCGAGATGCTGAAGTGCTGAGCTGAGGAGCTGGCCGAGGTACAAGTGTGCCGAGCTGCCGAGCTGACAAGATGGCCGAGGTACAGAGGCGCCGAGGTGCTGAAGTACCGAGCTGTGGAGCTGGCCGAGGTGCTGAAGTATAAATCTGAGGTCGAGCTCCCATTTTTCAAATCTGAGCTCATTAAATCCGAGCTCAGATCCATCAAATCAGAGACAACCCCACATCATTCTTAAAGTATAGATTTAGAGATATGTATAGTATACTCTCATTGCTAAATAGGGGGAAAAATTATCAGCAATCTCATCTGGTGTGAAGTTACAAAATGGAACTCAAAATACCACAGCTACGTGCCAGTCCTTGGATAATGGGCTTGTAAAAAATACAGGCCCAACAATTTGCGCACGTGCTTTTGTTCTATGGCCCGACTCCACGTTTTCGAATATTAGTCCCAGATAAAAAGGGGAATGGTAAGCACTCTGCTCGAAGACGATAAAACGCAGCACGCGAACGGCGCGTGGACGTCTTTCTGGCTTTTGGCTACGATCAAGAAACGTACTTATTGTTATTATTAGTTTAATATATATTTGATTGATGTGTGGATTTATATTCACAGTGATATTAAATTATTTCTTAGGTGCCTTCAATTACGAAAAAATGTAGGTGCCTTCAATTTTTGAGTCATTTAAACCAGTTAATAATATTGTATGCTTTTCAGCTTTTCATCCGTCTTTGGATTTAAACTGTAAAAAAATACTATAATTGGTAATACCTCTTATAATTAATCTGGCAGAAACACGGCACATAGCATATATTTGCTTTCATTATAGCATATAAATGATTTTTACAAAAAAAAAAAATCGGAGGTTCCTAAAGGTTTTGGAAAATAAGAGTGCTCTTTCAACAGTGAATTAATGCTGTGAGACGTGTCTTAACTAAACATGAGCATATGTGAGCTTGTAACTAACGGCGTCTCAATTATTTGAGCAACTGATTGTTGCGGCAACTCTGTAAATATGAAGAATGGAGCCCAACAAACGTCGCTCTTGCAAGTTTAGATTTATAAAATGGTCTATAGATATACAATTATAAGAGGACAAAATTATTAATAAGATTTATAGAAGAATACGGTTTTATATTTAAAAAAAAGAAGAATTGGTGAGAATTTATTCAATAATTTAGATATGTGCAGAATCAAGAGCTTCCAAAGAATCAGCTTAACAATTTTTTTTTGAGAATTTTTAATTCTATTAGTCTTATAAGCAGCTAATAAATAGCTCTTGGTAGCCATTTTCTTTTCATATTTATATCTAAATAACAAAATTTTAAAAAGCTAATAAATTAAAAAATAACTTGTAAACCGTTTAAGAAGCTTATCCATTATAAGTAACTCTTGAAGGGCTCTTTCCGTCTATTAATTGTTTGTTTTTTTGTCAACAAATAAAATTTAACATCAGTTGGACTATGTCTGTTTAAACATATTTGATAATCTCAATTTTTTTTTCTAGTAATCAAAATGTTCTTAAAAATCTTTAAAAAAGAGAAAAGAAAGCATAACATGAAGCAGAAGCAAGAATTATAGTCACAAGCAATAAAAACAGGAAATACCAAAAAGAAAAGAGAAGTCGAATGCAATGCGACAACATAAATAATAGATTTGTTTTAAGATCATCGAAAATTTTTTGACGGCTAACTTATTTGGTAAGCATACTAACAGTAAAACTATTTTCTTCGGTAACTTCTGGCTCATGTTATGTCGTACGATAGATCACACACACATTCTGACATAGCATAAATCAAAGAGTTTTTTTTTTTAAAATTTAGTTTATAAATATTTTTATAGAAATTTTACAAAGTAAACTTTTTTTTTTTTTCCAAAACTTACAAAGTCAACCCAAAAAATATGTATTGTTTAAAACTTCTCTATTCAATTTTTTTTTAATCAAAAATATTCTACACATATATTTCATATTTATTTTTTTTAAACTAATAAGAACTTGACGCTCAAAATACATATTTAAAAATATTTTAATTTAAAAAAATTTCAATATAAAGAAATCAAAATTTATTTTATAAATTTAACTTTTTTTTGAATATATATATATATATGATAGACTAATTTAGTAATTATCAGAAAATAATTTTTTTTAGAAAAAAGTATAAAAATAAGAAAAATACTCGTGCACTCCAAATTCTTATCAAATTTAACTCAAATAGATAAAAATAAAAAATAAAAAACAGTTATTTATTCGTATGTCCTTACTATAACAAATTTTCTCTTGGTAGTAAAGTAACTTTTTATTATTTTGATGGATTGATTAGAGCTGGTATTCTAGAAGTAAATACTGATATGTAATTATATCTGAATTCATATGGTATGGTTGAAATATTATATATGGATCAATTTCTTTTAAGCCCTAGATTTTCACCTGGAGTTATGACTGTCTATATAAAATTTTCATCTGGCTTTCTTAAAAATATACTTAAAAGTGTTCTATTACATATAAGGAAGTACATGTGCATATATCTACTTGTATAATATTTTGTAACTGATAGCAGAAAAAAAGGGGCTTTGCCGTATCAGCCTCCGTTTTTCAAATTTGTGTAAATTAGTTTCGAAAATAAATTTTCGGGGGTTGATTTGCTTTTTTTTTTGTAAATCAGCGCCCCGAAAACGTATTTCGGGGGGCTGATTTGCGCACCGCCGAAATAGAGGGGGCTAATACGTAATTATCCCAAAAAAAAAATCTAGATTAATTGGTCCTCACAAATCACAACATGTGAGGATATTTCATTTCGAAAATAAAAGAATATATAATTTCAGTAAAAATAACTGCAAAAGAATGATGCTCGCACGTGAAAGGGAGCGAATAGCGACACTTCTTACTCACTCTCAAACAACGCTTTACAGAAACCAACCTGATTAAGCCGCATAAAATGTCCGACTTTGTATTCCGACAAAGAGATGAGAGCCACACACTACCAATTTCCGTATATGCCATGACTCTCGTCGGCCTTTAAAGTCGGCCAAGTAAACGTAATTACAAATTTACCACTGTCGAGCTTGCAACGAGACTCTCACGCTGATTCTCACTTTTTTCATGCGATTGTTTTCCGATGCCGGCGACGATCCCGGCGCTGCTGCTACTTCTTGCAGCTCTGCAGTCAGATAGGTTTCTCGTTATTGCACAAGGTTGTTGATTATTGTCGCAGATTTATGCTTCAATTTTCTATTTATTTTCGGTGCCACTAGATTCGGTTTTGGAAGTGCTTCTGAATCGCAGTTCCAATTTAGTTCAGTTCTAATGAAGTATGGATTCGAAATTTCGGATTTATGCGGTTTTTTTTGGAGAATTTGTTAGGATTCATGATCCTTTCTTGATTATCTTTGTTCGAGGGGCTGACAATGTTAAAGTCTTATTAAAAAGTCTTTGACGATAATATGTTGATTGTGCTTCAAAAGTAGAGCATACGATTATCTGTTAACCTTAACATGCGACATAATTAATATAATGCAAATATAATCGGTGTCATGCACAGTATTTGCTACTAGCTATCTTATATGATTCCTAGTACATACCTCTTAATTACATCAGAGTTAAACATATATAACCACTAATAAAATTCTAAAGCTCAGACGTGCATCTACTGAATGCCGTTGGCTCGTTCAGTAGCATGGTTTGTTAGGCTACGCCAACCAACAATTTTCCCCAAACGGTGTGATTGTAGAATGTCCTTATTGAATTTGTAGTAGTTTATATCAGAGTACAAGAGACAAAAGGCTGTTTGTTAACTGCATATCATGTGATAAGATTACTATGACTTAAAAGTCTTAGCATATCATGTGCATACAACTACCCTTTAGCCGATCTTATTTAATTCCATTATCAAGATGAAAATAGATTTGTGGGTTCCACCTCTTCAACACTCTTCATTGTCAAAGGGCAATCACTTTTCATGCATATATGCATGCGGTTAGTGGAACTTGGATTTAATAGAATCATCAACCAATCATAATATCAGTATCAAATTTCCATATACCTTTAATTTTAGGGAAAGAAAATAAATCTTACTCCTTTTATTTCAAGGAGAAAAAAAGTCTTCTTGTACTTTCAACTTGATCTTCTAAAACACCAATTTATATAGTTTCATGATGTCCGTATGTATATAAATGGTTTAGTTGTTGATTAAAGGTTCTCATCATATGTCAATATTTCTTGGATAATTTAAAGTCAAAGTGAGTTGGTTATTGCATTACAAACCTTAATCATTGTTTATTTGCTCTTTCAGATTGTCCCTTGAACTTTAGTTGGGGGAATTTGACTCTAATAGCTTCTGCATGTTCAAACCAAATGGAACGAGCAAAATGTTGCCGCTATATTAATGCATTCGTTGCTGTCTCCATTGCCCATTACGCAAATGCCGCTGGTGGTGGTACATTGGGAGTCCCATTGGCGTTACTTGATGAATGTCTCAACTCTTTCTCAGAAGTCTTAAGGTCCTCTGGTGTCTCTGCTAATGCCACTGTAGCTTGTGGACTGGGGACAAAAATTCAATTCTTATATCAGTGTCAAGGAAGAGAAACTATCTTGGAAATGCTGCAGTCCCCTAATTTTAATGATGTTAGTGAGAATTGCAAAATGCTACTTTCATCAGAAAGAAGTTGCAGAAGGTGCTTAAACTCCGCGATTATTTATCTTCACCGTCTTGTTGGAGCTGGAGATAATGTTACCTTGAATAGCTGTCGGGATGCAGCTTTTATTGCACTTACAAACCATGCTGACACCTTTTCAGCTATTGCCATGGCTAGCTGCTTTTTCACTGTTGAACCGCTTGGCATTCTTCCAGGTAAACCCTCGTGCACCATCTCCTTCTCTATAGAATGAACTATTGGATCGAAACAAAACCTACTCATGTGGATGCTTAACATCTCATGGGCATTCATGGAATTTCTTTTAACAACACGATTATTTTTATTGCAACTTAGCACCAACACGGAGGTAACAGAAAAATGCAGTTCGGAGATTTAATCCCAAATAGAAGGTTATCTTGCCAAAGAGTTTATTTTCACTTAATTAACTACTCGTTCCTTGATAAGCTGTTATATCTGTGTATTGAACAATGTGGTCACGTCCATAACTGCATGTGATAAAGGCAAATAGTTTTTATTTGCATTTGGGTTAATTCCCAATTGATCTTACACAAGTATAGTTGTTTAATAAAAACTATACCTCATTAGTTGCAATCGAAGTTGCAGATGTAAGGGCTAATTACTCTACACTGTAACATGATTGAGAAAATTGGTTGCCATCGATGTTATAGGTTTCGCTATGTTAACATATATGTAGTTAGCTTACTAGTCATTAGCCAAGCAATATCTGTTGTCTTTTCATGATTGGTCATTGATAAAGATGATCAGTAAACCTCAAATTATTCACAGTTTGTTAAGTGTTAATTACACGTAAACATTGTCCCAAATGAATTGAAAAATCATCTCTCTCTGGAACTCAATGCAAACAACTATTACTTGCATGGAATCATCTTGGGTGAAACAGTGATACTGAAGCCACGTATCCCCCTTCCGAGAAACATTTTTTTGTTGTGTTCTACTTTGTAGTTCAAAGCTTGTTCAAAAACATCACAATATGGATCTAATGAGCTGCAGAATTCGTAGTTCCACATAATGCACAACATTATTGTTTACCATTTACTGGAAAATGTCAAAATGCTTTCAGGAAGGCACGAAATGTGGCTAGAGTATGCCACTGCTACCTAAGTACTTGACTTGATAATGCTTGCATCAATTTTAGAAAGTCACTTTTTCCTTGTACTTGAGCATTATTTGTCTGCACCAGCAGATGTAAAATTACTTTCATATTCTTTCGGTTGGTAAGACGCTGCTAGCTATCTGACCCCCTGTGTTTGCTTCAGAACCATCATCCCAGGCACTTGTTCCAGAAGCTTCTCCAAGTCCTTTCTCTGCTCAGGCTCCAATACAGCAACTGACTGGAATAATGCCTCTCCAGCACCAACATAGATACAAACTAACACGGATTCCAGCCATTGGAATTGCTGTTATCGTGTTGGCGTCTCTGCTTGTAGGTATACTATTGATCCTCATTAGGAGGAAGAGTAGAGAATTAGATAATGCCGATACTACCATCCAGGATACAGTGTCTTCTATATCTCCACATCCTTTGAAGCCGGAAGGAGGTTTGTGAGCCCTGCCTCTTTTGCATGTATTTATCAAGCAATTAAACGTGCCGTAATTATTTTTCATTCACATTAAATAGCGATTTGACGTCTCCTGGAGCTATCATTGTAAGAATATGAACTGTTTTCTTCTCAAATATTTCTGGAATTAATGATGACATGACTATCATATCTACTGCTCCTTGCTTCTAGTGGTTTTGTCAACATATGTACAATTGGTCCATATTTTAATCTACTTGTATTATGTATGTCAGGCAGCATGCTTCTCGTTGGAAATGCAGATATTATTTTATTGTTTTGTCTGACTATATAGTTATATTTGTAGGTCAGCTAATAACTTTCAGAAGGTATAGTTATAAAGAAGTCAAGAAGGCAACAAATAATTTCAGTTCAGTTGTAGGAAGAAGTAGAGATGGGTTTGTCTATAAAGCTAAATTTAATGATGGTTCCCTTGCTGCGGTTGAACGAATAAGCGACATTTTAGAACAGAGTGAGGAAGAGTTCTGCCGGGATGTTGAGCTTCTCGGAAGACTACACCATTGCCATGTAGTTGCTCTAAAGGGCTTCTGTGTTGAGGGGCACAAAAGGCGGTTATTATTTTTCTTCTATTAATTTTCTTGCAATCACTTTGAATCTTTGATATTGTTGCTTCTTATTCTTTAAAAAGTTGCTTATTTTTGCTTTCAGGATGCTGATTTATGAATATATGGAGTATGGAAGCTTGAAAGATCGTCTTTACTGTAAAATCTTTTGATTCTTGTTTTACATCTGCATTTCTGTTTGAATTGCTAGAATACTTTCATGAAAGGTTTCCTTTTACTTTTGCAGCTCCTAATTTAGCTCCGCTGAGGTGGCAAGTTAGAATTAGAATTGCCATAGATGTAGCTCATGCTCTGGTAATTATCACTAATTTATTTCCACATAGTAATGTTGCCTGCTCTACCTTTCAAATTTTGACGGCTACTCTAGGGTGAAGTTGGATTTCAACAATTATTGCTTAAAAGCTATACAAAATCTTCTCTATTCTGTAGCAATAACTTAATCCTACTTATACAGTCAGGTAACATGAAACTTAGAATGTGGATTAGCTACTTGTTAGTTTATGCAACTAAATAAACTTGTGGCTTATGCGCTAGCTAGATAAGGCCTGCATTCCATGTTGTCTCATTTTCCAATATTTCTGCATCGGTGATGAACAATGTCTCAGGAGAGAACGGAAGGGTACAAGCTATCTGCAAATAGTAGAATGTTTGACATTGTTATTATGGCATTCAGGAATATCTTCACTTCTATTGCGATCCCCCTCATTGCCATGGAGACATAAAGTCAAGCAACGTTCTCTTGGATGAACATTATATAGCAAAGGTACATGAAGTGATATGCTTATTTGCTAGTGTTTCTAATGTTTCATCAACTGTAAAGCTAAAATGTCCAAATACAACCAGGTTGCTGATTTTAGTGGTAGGGCATACTCCGTCAAATGATGGTAGTATCTCCGAATCCAATTCTGCAGGTACGCTTCCTAGCATATATACAGCAGTTCACATAGATTTAAATCTATTTTCCGCAGATGGTATGCTGAGCTAGATTGATAACGTCCTGATACATGTTACTCTTTTCTTTTAACATATTCTGGAGCCATGAGCTTGGTTGGGGATTGAAATTAAGGATTATGTTCTGCATCTCTTAGTAGTACAAGCAAGCTAATCTTAGTAGGTGATTTAACTGCATGGTTGTCTTTATGCTGCTATGAACTGTTGAGAAGCATATCAGTCATAGATCATGCAGTTTTGGCCTTTCCAGCCCAATTTGGAAGTCCATATGCTTGATATAATAAACGGTACCCATGGTGTGATTGGAAACTAGGGCCTTGTGATTGGTCCAGTAATCAAGAGTTCAGCTTCTTGCTAATCTCCATCTTGACCAAAACTATGCTATGCTACATACCCAAAAAAAAAAAAAAAAAAAATTGAATTTGAGATACCCCTTCTTGCTTCTTTATCCAAAACCCGAGCTTGGAGAATGAAAAGATAACAACACTTGTTTGAAATCCATATTCGTTCTCAGCGGATGTTTCCAAGAAAAGAAATGCATCTATCTTTATTTCCATGGCATGTAAGAAATTTCAATAGTTATGTCATGTTTCTAGTGTAGTGGATGCAAAACCACTTAGATTAAATCTTCTCAACCATACAGAGTAACGTGAAAAACAAACTAATCGGATAAAGAGAAGGTAAGTGGTAAGTTGTTCTTAAAAAGTTGAAAATCAGAAACCAGGTACATACAGGTATTACTAGCATACCATAGAGGATATGCTTTTCAGTGGGTACAAGCTTGGTCTAGGTTATTCAAAAATAAATATGTTGCATGTTGCAAGATTGAGTATGTCGGTATACTGACCCCGTTGGCAAAATAATGTGATTGAATTTTCATGACTAAGGGATGCTTACACTTTAAAGATAAAAACAAGAACCGAGTCTTCAAAATGCAAGCTAAGCTAGCAAATATGCTGGGATGCATGCAAGCATTTGGTAATGCACATTTATTGCTAATTTGCTATATGCAACAACTCACCTGTTAATTTCATGTGGCTAATAAAATTATTATTATGTAAAGTTCATCTCTTTGAGAAAAAAATCTCTAAAGTTCATTCCTAACCCCATGGTGAATCATTCAATGAGCCATTTCTTAGTCTTTTATCACTAATGCTCCTAAATTACACACTAATACTTGTTTACTACATAACAGGTTACCTGGACCCTGAATTTTCGGTGACTCGACAGCTAACTGACAAAAGCGATATCTATAGCTACGGTGTGCTTTTATTGGAGCTTCTGACAGGTCGACAAGCAACACAACAAGATGGACAAAATCTGGTTGATTGGTCACAAAGATTTATAGCAAGAGAATCGATGTTACCTATACTGCTTGACCCAGCAATTGCAGATTCCTTAGACTTGGACCAACTCCAGGAGTTGGTGAAGATCATTCGGTTGTGCACCCAGCGAGAAGGCAAGGCTAGGCCGTCTATTAAAGCAGTTCTCAAAATGCTCTATGAAGGACTAGATTCTGGATATAGCGGGTTTATACAGCTGATGAAAGAGGAAGGCTTGCGTTGCAGGGGTGAAAATCAAGCAGATGAAATTTCTAATGGCGATCCTAGACACCTGCATTCTTCTTCTAGCACATCGAGATCGTACTGCAGCCGATCGATCTTGCTAGACGGAGGTTCACCACAGTCGCCTCATGGTGTCCTCTGAACTTTTTAAGATTTCATCCTTGTCACCTATTTTAGCATGCGATTCATGCTGTCGAAATGGTGTGGTTTCGCCTTGTTGCCTAGTCTCTTTTTTTTATTTCTTTTTTTCCTGGAGAGACATTGAGGTGGGCAATACACACCAATCCCTTTTTTAAGAAAAGGAAATACCTGATACGTAGACACGCAGACCTGAAATTGAAACTTCAACAAAGGTGGCTTTGTATTGTTACTCCGTCATTTGATTTTTTAGCAATTTGAGTTTGTAAATGTGATCGTATGAAAAATGTAATAGAAAAAGTTTTGATCGAAGTTTCCTGTTTGTTGAGAAACAATCGTGTGAAGTAGCAGCTGTTCTTGAACTGCTAACAGCTGATTGCATGTGGGCTCTCCGGTGGTTGCACAAAACATGCCCTAACATTAAATCCAAAAGTCCAAAGTCTTAGCAACATAAAGAGATCGAAACTGTTGTATTATCTCATAATTTTATTTTTAATTCATACATCACCAAAAAATATGATAAGAGTCCTCAATTTCTTGCATCTCACAACAATAGGAACTCCCATAAAATTCACGACCAGAATGGTGGGCCGTGACCTTAACCATGAACCCAAACCAGACCAAAATCATATTTCATCAAGTTACTTTGAAGAAAGCATTATAACAGATCTTGGTCAGAGATAAGATTTTCCAGAAACAACAGCTTTGGGAGCTCCTGCAGTAGTAGGGATATTTTTTGGAACTGAGAGACTATAAACTTGTTCATGTAGTTATATTTTATAATTATACAGTTTAACATTTACCAAAAATATAAAAAATACGCCGAACAAACCGAAGTTATTCATAATGTTTTAAAAAAGTTTCTTATGAACTATGATTTATTTTGAACCAATATAGAGAATGAGCTGTATTATTAAGGCATTTTCATTACAACAATATGACATGTTATCGCTTTTATCTTATCTAGTTTTGAATTGAGTACTTCATACTAAACAAAAGTTGGATATATCTAAATCAAAAGTTCAGTAGTCTAGAAAGTACTTCCGAATTTAAGTATATTTGTACTACATACGGCTGTGATTGACACTAGAATTGACTTAGTTTAGAGTAATTACCTAGTCATGCAAAATACAACTGGGAAGAAAGTATATCCATATTCAAATCAATAAGCTGTCAAGCTCCAGATATTAGAAAATTCAAAATAAAATAAACATTTTTTTTAATAAAACTTTAGTCCCAGATTGCCTAGTGAGAAATGTCGGAACATACTAATAATCCTGAAGGCCACACCGAGTACTGCTTGTGGTTTCATGATACATACATAAACATAATCATCCAGAAAATCCTACGATAGACCAGCATTATTTTCATTCTTAGAAAAAGATATCATACGAAATAGCATCATTGTCAGCACTTGCAGTATTCTGCCATATATACCATTTACTATTACCACCCGAATAAATAGTTCCATCAAACTTTACAATGCCACAGTGAAAAATTAAAGAACAAAAAATGAACATAAGTAATCCTCAATTCTTCTAATATCGGGGATTCAAAACAAGTCTTCCAGATATACTCCTGGATTTAAAAAGTAACAAAACTGCTTCACAAGAAAGTAAATGCTATTCGGTATAGTAAGCTTCGGATGGTAGAATTTTTATTTTCCTTGATAGAGTGCAGCCAACTTTCCTGGTGAGCGAATTCAGCTTCAACCTCTGCCAACTTCTAATTGCAATGCAGTGATTCCTTTATTGTCGGTATTGTAAAATGAGCAATTATAAAGCCCAAATAAAACTCTAGATAAAGCTCTAATGTATATGATTATTATAGACAGCCAAATTATTTTTGTTGTATGATATGAGGTTGAATACAATTACCAGTCCTTGCTTTGTCATTATACTTATTTTGTACTTCGGCCCATCACTTTGTCTATATATTGTGGTTGTATCGTGCTCATGCATACAGCTGTGCCATGAGAAATTTTCAATGAAAGAGGTCTGAAAAATGTCTGGCTTCGGAATTTGCTTCCGGAAAGAAAGACGATTCTCAACTGTAATGCTTTGTCCACACAGGCAATGAAAATATCAGAGTGCCTAAGCCAAATGATGGAAGGATGGTCAGGAGAATATAGGCAAAAGCTCTTCCATGATGTCCACTCTGCCTCATTGCATATACCTCAGCGACAAAAGTAGAGACCGTGCTAAGACACCCCAAGAATCCAAACTGGATTCCCGTCATAATAAGCCCAAACTTCTTTTTATCAACCTGCAAAATTTAAACTATGCTTTCAATAATAACGAAACCTTAAAAATCACTAACTTTATAGATTTTAATTATAGAGGCTGTTTCAAATAATACCTCTTTGCTTATAGTTGACAATGCTGCCATTATACATGCCGCAAGAACATTAGCTAAGAGTGTCCCAGTAGGTAGCCACTTAAATTTTTCCTTTTTCCCCCAGCCTTGACCGTTAAGCCTCGCTAAATACCAACGACACCAAACACCGAAAGGACCAACTAAGCATCCCAACCAAAGAACAGCTCCATTAGTGGCACTGTCTAACTTTGACCTAGCCAATGATCCACTCAAAGCCCATAAAGAAGCCAGTACTTTAGCATCATTGACGAGCATAGATGACAACTGCCTCTTGCGTGTGTTCAACTTCCAACTGTTGAGGCGACATACAGATTTTTGAGATCTCTCACTAAACCTATGGATGAGAAATTTGCGTGCCCATTCGGCCGATTCAACTCCATAAGCTATGCATTCATTCACAATGAACATCCCTGTAGCAAAAAGTTTTTTTTTCAGACTTGCTGAAGTGCTGATATATTACATGCGCCTATTTGTGCCTTTAAATAGCTCTATCTAAGATGGTTAAAACATATTAATTATCCACAGAAGATTATCTTGCTGCAGTAATTTGATTACTGAGAAAGGAAAAAAAAGAGGAACTGTAGAAATTATTAGTACGACCCACCGTTTATGGCTTTAAGTGCTTAACCTTGAGATAAAAACAACGGGAAGGAATACATCAATAACATGATATGACCAACAAAAGAAATTTTAGAAAGCTGTACAGAAATTTAACAACAGAGGAAAAAAAATTGTAATGGATCTTTTTATTTTACTCCTAGTCGCCTACAAAATGTAGCTATCTTACCTAGTACAAATCCACCAACAGCAAACACCCAATGGCCCTTTGAAGACAAATCAAGCATTTTCTGGTTCCATCCACTGAAGGTTGTGAGGCTTCCCATATACCCAGTTGTCACGCCAACTGTTACTTGTTCAGATATTTGGCGAAGATCAGATTTGAAGACGATACCCAACCAACCCATCAGAAACGAACCTAACTGATACAGAAGATTATCAAGTTGTTAATGTAAGTATCGAATTACAATACCTGAAGACATCATCGAGAGGACATACCATATTAGAGGGAAGATCAAGATATAAAGGGGTATTATCTCCTGTAAGGGCAAGAAGGTTAGGGCCAAAGAGCTTCTGTAACAAATACCTTGTAAATATCTGGCAGCAACAAGCAAAAGCAGGTCACAGAATCTGATTATTAATAGGCCATTAGCATGATAGAAGCAAATGATTATTCATGATGAAATCTAGTCATTGAATAAAAAAGAAGAGATGTTTCATGGTCTTAATTGGGCACTTGAATATGGTGTATACTGAATCATCTAGCTAGTTTCAAGCTCCTCAGAGTAATCTTTAAATATCTGTTGGTATGATCTACTTCTAAATGATGATTAAACAAGTCACATATTTGAACTTTATGGAAACTTGCAGGTAAAAAAATGATTTGCTAAAATACTCTAATCTAAGTTAAATAGCCATAAATAAGTAAAAGCTGCATAAGTGCCTATTGATGTCTGCTCTAGATCAGAAATGAGAGCAAAAGATAACCAGGATGCAGATATGTTTTGTTTGGAAATTCTTATTTGAGAAAACAGGATTCCTGGAATTTCATCAAGTGTTAATTATAAAATTCAATAGCCTTGAGAATTACCCCAAGAATCCCAAATACGGCCAAATGAAGAAGATATGATACATAGTCCAAATGTTTAGGAAGCTGGTACTGCTTATCCTGCAAGGAAACCTAAAGTCAGTATTTCTTAGTCTTCCTCTTTATAAATCGTTCTTATATGAAAAATTTAAAGAACAAAAAGAAAGTTACACATATATCGTGACAAAAAATGCAAGAACTTGACTGTATACTCACAAACTTTTATCATGAAGAATAACGCATATATGAAAGCGAGCTAGTGAAATAAGATAAAATAAATAGAACTAATCTCAGATGTTCCAATTAATCTCAGAATTTAAAACCTATTAATCTAAGATGCAATATTTTGATGTTTGCATGGAGTTAAAGATACTTGGAATGGAAATTTACAAATATCATCAAGCAGTAAGATTTTACATCAACGAACCACATTCTTCCTTACTACCTGAAATTGATCCTTCACGGTTGAATGGATGGTGGAATCTATAGGCAAAGAAGAAACAACCTCCAGATTCTCCTCTACAACCGGCGAGACATTTGACTGATTACCAGCACCTCGAGACCTGCGTTCACTTGCCACCATAAATGCGCCATCAGGAAGTTTCACAACTCCATTTTCAATCTCAACACTTGCCTCACTCTCCTCTTGTCTATTATCTTCAACCACTCGATCACCACTATCTCCAGCTTGTGCGATCACTGAACCATCAACATCTCCAATTATTTGGTGCGCTATGTCCCTTGACAAGCTAAACGAATCCCAAATTCGTTCACCCACATCCCTTGAGAGACTAATTGAACTCCTACACGAAGAAAGCCTGCTACTTCCAAGTAATTCACTTCCGACAATTCGATCACCACCTCCAGTGTGCGCCTCAAATTCACTCGAAGCGCCCTCAATTGCCCATCTGCCAGATTCATTTCGCGAAATAGAAGATCTCTGAGAGCCCAAGCTACTCATCCTACTCAAGGAAGCACTCATCATCGATACAAATTTATAAAAGTGTCAAATCCTAAATTATTTAGGCACCTCTCCACCTTCGAATCTATATCTATGTTTTCTTCAGAATTCTTTTGTCCTTTCTTAGAATCCCTTTATTGTTCCATCAACTGGTGCAAGTAAAAAAATCGTCACAAAGTGTATATAAATTTAAATGCTAATAAGGTGCCCAAATATAAATTGATATGGGGTTCAGTAACATGCAACAACGAGAGAAAGACAACAACATGAGATAACCGACACACAAAAAAAAAAAAAACCAGAGTGAAATAACGTTCAGACAATGATATTCAAGACGATGAAATGCAGATAGTAACGCCAACGAGAACATCGAGATTCAAGTTGGAGAAAATCACAATCAAGAATTCAAATTCTGCAAGTAAAAGAGTAAGAGAAGACGTATAGACATCCATTGAAATGCCAAGTATGTCTTTATTAAACAAAATCGATAAATAAAAGCCAAGTAAGACCGAGAAACTCTGTAGAAAGTAGACTTTCGATTTCATAGGTAAAACCGTAAAATATGTGGAGAAAAAAAGAATTATCCGAATAAATCTTTTACGATCCTAACCAAAACACTTCTACGAGAAAAGAAAACAGTTTCTCCAATGTATTTGATAGAGTCTGCAGTATCCTCAAATCTCAATCCTTCTTTCAATTATCTTTTAAACAGAAATATTTTGTATCCAGAAATCAGCCGAATCATAACCACAAAAATATTGAATTTCGAAATTAATTTCTTACTGCTCATTTTTAAGTCTGTGGATAACAGAGTAGTTGGAAAGGCAGCCATATGGCTGATTTTTTTTAAGACAAGTTAAAAAGTTGCGATCTCCAAAAGGCGATCTTTTTTAATTATTAAAAACCCATTAAAAACAGCATTGAAAGGAACCATACAACATTAGACAAACTTGTTTTTGACCAGTCCGGATTCAGGAGTGGAGGAGAATAAAGCACGGTAAAGCCTCCCCAGCTGAGGGTGTCGAACAAATTTTACGAGAATTGGAAAGCGACTTTAGGGAAAAGAAATGAAATACACGCACCGGTACGCTGGGGAAACAGCGACAGGACGGAGTTGTTGAAGCCGGCGTTACTAAAGGCGTAGTCGCCGACCGAAGAGAGCCGCGGCCGGCGGCGCCGGCGATGGACGTGATGGATCACTAAATTAAGAATTAACGTTACGTTTGCAGGCTTCGGATTGATTGCGTTGCATCTCTACAGTAGTTGTCACGGCAGCGTCGTACTCCAAAGATCGCAGCAAGGCCCGCACCCAGTAACGCACCAAATTGCACTATAATAATAAATTAATAAGGTAAAATTTATATTTTTTTTTCGAAATTATAATTCAATTCCTCCTATAATTATATTTTTTTGGTTCAACCTCCAGAAATAAAAAAATATGCCAATATGATGCACAATATGTATAGCCACGTTGGCACGTTTCTCTATTTTTAAGGTTAAAATGAACAATCATAAAAAATAAAGGATGATATGTAATTATCCCAATTTTATTTTGTAGTTTTAGGTTGCAACACTTCATCACGACACTTTGAATTTGGGATAATTGAAAAAAAATCTGAAAATATAAAATTTCACAAAATGGATCTATATGATAACCCCTCTAAAGAAAAGTCGCTTCAAATTTAAATATATATATCCAGCATAGCATGTTAGAAACAATGTTCTCAAAAATAATTTCTCCCTTGAAATATCCAAACCAATATCATTATATGATCACCTCAAAATGACTTCGTCATCACATTTTCTAAAGTAGTTAAATAATTAACCTGGGGCACTATTACAATCCAATAAGTGGAGCCAGCCTACAGATTATAGTGTTTCTTTATTATAATGTTAATAGAATTAATCGTTTAGTTAATATTTTACATGAAGCCGTTAAGATAACTAATCAAGATGATGCAACAAAGAAGTATTGATGTTGATTAAATGCTTATTTTAATAGGTTTTTAGAGATAATTTTTTAATAAGTTTGAGTGGAGCAATAATAAGGATAGTATCTAGGATGATGTTTCCAGCAAGCATTGTTCCAATTTGTTAACACGTCTGAGTACTGAAAGAAGTTTATGGCATGTTCTTTATAAAGAATAGATGAAGAGTTGAATTCAATAATAGCTATTTGTGAGAAAAAAATTTTAACGCATATTATTTTTACTTCATATGTAAGATAGAAATCAGTGATTAATAAGAAAAAAAAGAGAAAAAAGAAAAAAGAAAAAAGAAAAAGAAACTACTACGATGTTACCTTATTTGCTTAGTTTATATGAACATCTTGATCAAGCAGGTCAGCAGTTTGTAGCATGAAATTAAAAAAGGTGCTTATTAGATATGCTATAATTATATACTTTATTTTTTTAAAAAATTTATAAAATATAATAAACGGCCAACATTATATTTTTAAATTGTAACTGTGATGTATTAGGTGTATTATTTATTTTTTTAAAATTTAAATTATAAAACTTTGGATAGATTTAAAAGTTTTTAAGAATAATGTTAAAAAAAGATCTCATACTTTTCTCGTATAAATCAGCCTCGGCGTTTCAACTATTGTATAAAATTCATGGCTGGGTACTATAGGTTGTTCCACATGTCTAGTTCAACATTTTAGATAACTAGTATAGTGTTACCAGTTTGTATTATATTATTTTGACCGAAATATTCTATACAAGCAAATAAAATATCGGAGCGAGTAAAATAAGTATTTCGGAGAAGTAAAAAAATATTCTGAAAAATTTACTTAGTATTTTTATTTAGGAAAATTGTGTTTCAGCCCTCCTAAGTTTGGGGTCGCGCGATTCAGCCCTCCAAAACGCCACGTGGCGGCACGCGCGCGCCGCCACGTCGGCGGGGAAACGCGTTTCGGAGGGCTGAAAAGTCAAAAATGGGAAACGGGGGGGCTGAAACGCAATTTTCCCTTTTTATTTTAAGGTCAATTTGTTCGAGTTTTGGATTGCAGGATTTTTTTTTATTTATTATTTTACAAAACCCCAAGTTTGTATAGTTTGGTATTATCTAAAAAGTGAATCCCTGAGATTTTTGGATGGTTGGATACTTGGATCGGTCAACATAATCTTTTCATATTCATATTTTTATATATCATATATATACCAAATACCACCACCCTTAAACCCTAGTATCCAAAATCTTTCCCGTTCTCGTCTTCTTTGTTAAGTTCGAAGCACCGCTCATCTCCATGGCCGAGACTGAAGCTTCTCGTACTTCAAACCCTAATTCTTCGAAGTACATAGACTCCTCAACATGCGAAGAATGTGGCGAGAATCCGTGGAAATATCGTTGTCCCGGGTGTTCAATTCGCACGTGCGCACTCCCCTGCGTCAACTCCCACAAGCGCCGCACTGGTTGCACCGGCAAGCGTTCCTATGCTGAAATCGTTCCGATATCGCAGTTCAACGATTCACTTCTTCTGTCCGGTAAGATTTTTTTTTTCCTTTAACGGGAAATCTCGTCAGTATGTTGTCCGCATCGGTAGGTCCTGCAGGACGGATAAACCAATAATTCAGCTCCACCTTTCCGAGGTAGCTCCGGACGCAACAATGTGTGCCGGTTTGCCAGGGGTAAAGTGGAATAAATTCACCTTTTTTTTGGTTTTACTCTATTTTTGCTTGCTAGAAAAACAGTGCAATTTGAATGGTGTTTTTTTTTCCCGATGAACAGTTTCATTTGCTAGAAAATAGTTTGATTTGACTCATGCGTCCACTGGACGTTCATTTGGTTAGTTGAATCATGATTTACTCTTTTCTGTTTGTTTATGTGAAGATTATAATTTGCTCGAGGAGACAAAACGTGTTGCAGAGTCTGCGGATAGAATGCTTGGCAAGTTTAGAAGGGGTTTTGGTCTTAAAGTGCCAACTAGTCTTCGATTGCTTAGGGATGCTGCCCGTCGCAGAAGGACTCATCTACTTATATTGCCACCTGGCATGTCTAAAAGGGAGGCAAACAAGTCTAGATATAACCTCAAGTATGTTGATTATTTGTTTTCTATGAGTATACTATTAAAAGTTACTTCATTTTGTTGATATTGGCTCTTCGTTTGATCCATCAGACATATGGCATTCAAATTGTTCTAATATACAAGTGATTCATATTATAGCTGTATGTGATTTTTTGGTTAGCATTTGATTTGTTCCGAAGACAGAGCTATTTAAAATAGTTTGTTGGTAAAGAAGATACTAACAGATGAACGTATCTTGGAAGGATAAATTGTATTTGAGCGTGCTAGAGAATTTAAATTGGAAACAAAAAAAAAAAGTCATGATAATGTTCAAGGAAAAAGCATATATGCTGGGTGGGCACGTTCAGCATTATGTTTTCTGATTTGCCATTGATCGAGTAGTTTAGGATATAATAATAAGAATTGATATCTATGAAAACATTTTATATGTGCGTGTGATACATTATAGTCAGTGCAATGGAAATCAAATATGACCAAATTACTGAAAGTATTGCTTGATTTTAACATGATCTAAAAGCTCTAACGAGGGCTGAATTATTTTATGGTACAGGGTTTGGGTAATCAGGTGAAAACCCCAAGCACGGTATTTAGTGCAATTGAACTTCACATTTTTTCTTTTATATGCATGGTAAATGAGAAAGACCATAAAGAAGTCTGTTGCGCTCGGCTAGATTTAAGGTTTTGTTCTCTGCTTTCTCAAGTTCACTATAGATGACTTCTCGATTCTTTTCGATTGAGGGCACATGCTTGACAATATAATAAAAGAAATCTTTCACAACTATAATTCTTGAAACTATCTGGCTCTTCAGTGATCCGTCCTTATTTCTAGTTCTTATTAATCTTACAAGATACTGTTTATGAATTTTTGTTGAAAGTCAGCTATTTGCACCTGAATTCGTAATTGTTTCTTATTTGCAGAAAGAAAACCGTATATTGGACAATTGAGTGGAGGTTCCATTCAACAGATGTTACCCTTATTGATCATGGGTTAGTAGTAACCAATTTGATTTCTTTATCATCTAGTGTATCATTTGATTGACTAATGGACTCGTTTGTTATTATGTTGTGGCTTTACTCTATATATAGGGTACATACTATTTAGCCTCTTACATTACTTTGTGTTAGCGATGTTTTCGCCGATTATAGAATTCTGTTTGAACAAGAAATTTCATGAACTTTCATGCTCCTTTAAATGAACCACGACTAAGATTCCATGTGTTTCAAAGCTTTTAGGGACTGGGATCATACTTATCAACCGAGTTCATGCAGGGTGGATGAACATGCAAGCTTATCCTCAGTCATAGAGAAACACTTGGTTCCTGGTCCATGGAATCATCCGTTGAAGCCTTTCTGTGATGTTAACATAGATGAGCTGAAACTCTTCATTCAGAAGAATCCTAAGGTACTCGTGTAGTCCTTCATATGTGCTTCCTGTTATATACTTCTGGTTGTTTTGGGAAATTAAAATTGTAATAAGCAATTTTGCTTGGCTGCAGGGTCAGAAGTCACCATTCCGTCAATTGAACATAAAGGCTTCTCTTGTGCAGCAAATGGCAAATATTGTTATTGTAGAATTCCCCGTCCTACATGTTTTCCTTACGTCCCACAATGTTGATTTTGAGGTCGAAAAAGATCCAAAACTCTTTCCTACTAAAGAGAACTCTTGCAGCTCTCCTGATAATAATATGAGCCCCAAAGGCACACTATATAGGGAGGAAGAAATAGGAGGAGGAGAGAGAGAAGTTACTCAGGTCTCGGATGTTATGGATTACATGTCTTCTAAGAAATATGAAGCAATTGGTCTCCTAGATAAGCAGGTCCAAAAATCAAAATCTGAGGGTTTGGAAATAGATTCAAATGGTAATGCACAGATGGATCTTGTGGTGGAAAATTGCGAACAATCAACCACTAAAGTAAGTTCAGCGAACTTATGTGACGATGGGTTATATGACTTTGATCAAGAACTAAGAGATGATTTTATAGACCTTATGGGTGATGTAAATCCTGATGATTTTTTGTGCTTGGATAGTGGCAATGAAGACAAATCGACGGAAGGAAGGGGCCACTTCTTGTCACATATAGAAGACTTCTTGATGAAAGAGGAGGAATTGGAGGACGGTGAGATCCCCAGTTATGGAAGCAACTTACCATTGCAGCCCGGTGAAACTTGGTACTGGACGTAAATTATGGAATCTTCTGTGGCAGTCCTCTAGCGTCCGGATTACTAGCTTAGCAATATAAGAGACCTAAATCATCAATGCCAGGGCTTGTTCTTGTCCCCCTTCTGAAGCTTTACCATCATGCCAGAGCTTCAAGGATCAGTAAGATTCGAGAATAAATGGAAATGGAGTGATAATGAAGTTTCATATGAAGTTTTGTAGGAAAATGATATGGAAGTCCTCAGCATCATGTTTGCAAGACTGCTCAAAATTTTCCTGTATTTCTTTTATTTATTTTTATCTTTTTCTTTACTTAGGATTGTCTTTCTACAGGATGGAATAATGGTGATATCACTGTACATGGTTTTCAGTGCTTGGTGCTATGTATCAGAGTTCTCTTTTATTTATTATTATTATTTTTTTTATTTTCTGTATGATATTTGACATAAAAAAATGACCAGCTTACTTTTTGTCAATTGCAATAAAGATTTGACTTGGACTCCCCAAGAATGAGTATGCTTTATTATTCTCCTCTCTTTCCTTTTTTTAATTTTTATTTCTTTTCCATTTCTTTTTCTCTAGCAAGGGTGATTGAGTGGTAAGCGGTAACACCTGGCAAAACAGAAAGTGACACAATTACCTTACTTAGGTTCATTTACCGACGCCCATTAAACCTTACGTGGCCTGCTCTTTGTTCTGAATCGCACGCCCATTATTAAATATAAACGTTGCTATTATGTTTTTCATGTACTTAAACTCAGTTAATGTATTCTAATTTTAGCATTCTACTAACTTCTATATTACATTTCCATAATTATGTTTTGGAGGATACAAATACGTTAATAGGACGAATACATGTCCTCTAATAATATTGCCGTTTCATGCCACAGATTTTTGTTTTGCCATAGAAGATACCAATTAAAAAACCGATATATGAGGTGTGGATAAAAAAAAATCAAATTTGACGATTATAGACTAAAACGTAAAAAAGATAAAAAATAAACTATTGATCAATTTAATATTATCAAAATATACATTTTAATACAAAATTTTTTATTCGTAACTATTTAAATAATTAAATTATCTGTATCAAATTAACTATTTTTATTTAGTTAGAAAATTATAAATATAACTTTTATTATTTTATAGATTAAAAGATATAAATAAACTATTTTATAATTTTTGATATTTTTAATTATAGGGTATAAAATGATTAAATATCCGAACCTTAATACTACCTCCTCGCGTAATTCTCACGCTTATTATACTCTCACATCTTGCTACTATAAATACCATTTCGTCATCGCTCAACCATTTCGATTCTTCTCTTCTCGATCGCTTGGTTCTCATCGGCGGCGGGCGCGATCGAAAATGGCCGCAGCCGGCGGCGGTGGGAAGGTCTCGTTCAAGGTCACCCTCACCTCCGATCCTAAGCTTCCCTTCAAAGTGTAAGGCCCTCCTCTCTCTCTCTCACTTCTGTGCGCAAATCTATCTCGATCTGATCGTTTGATCCATTGATGTGGGACTCGAGATCAGTTTCAGCGTTCCAGAGGCGGCTCCGTTCACAGCCGTGCTGAAGTTCGCGGCGGAGGAGTTCAAGGTCCCTCCTCAGACCAGCGCTATAATCACTAACGGTACATATCTATTACATGTTCTTTACAGTTTTTGATCATGTTGGGTCCTCCATCGATGTAATTGCGTTTCAGTTACAATAGATTTGGATATATCGACTTTCTGATATTTGAATTTTCTGTTAATTTAAATGGTCATTAGTTTCCTTGAAATAGGCTAATAGCATAATTTCGACGAATCTGCTGGAATTTCTTCATGTAATGATTTTCTGTTGAATCTAAGTAGTCGAAAGTTGTTATTGACCTAGTCTTCTCAGTTTAATTTCGGGATATCGTGCTCAAAGAATTTTTTCATGACCTCTGATTGTGACTATCATGTTTTGTTTTAATCTTTTTCGTAATTAGATCTGATGCTAATTTAGGTGTGCATTCACATAACTTTTGTTATATTTTACATGAATAAGATAACTAATCAAGATGATGCAACAAAGAAGTATTGATGTTGATTAAATGCTTATTTTAATAGGTTTTTAGAGATATTTTTTAATAAGTTTGAGTGGAGCAAATAACCTAATAAGGATAGTATATAGGATGATGTTTCCGGCAAGTATTGGTCCAATTTGTTAACGCGACTGAATACTTAAAGAAGTTTACGGTCTGTTCTTCATGAAGAATAGATGAAGAGTTTGAATATCAACAATAGCTACTTGTGAAATTTTATTTTAACGCATATTATTTTTAATTCATATGTAAGATAGAAATCAGCGATTAATAACAAAAGAAAAAAAAGAAAAAAAACTACTACGACGTTACCTTATTTGCTTAGTTTATATGAACATCTTGATCAAGCAGGTCAACAGTTTGCCAAGTAGTTTGTGGCATTAGCAATTTTAAGATCGATCTTATACATTGTATAGCTCAAATATTGCATATTAGATTACTATGACTTTAATATTTATATATCTAGTAGAAACTTTAGCAAAATTTGCTTAAATTTTCCTATTCATCCCAACAGCTTGTATTCGTAAATAGGAATTTTTATAATTTTTTATTCAACATATAAAATAAAATCTAAGTATAAAAAAAAAAAAATTTAGAATTACTGTTAAAAACAGTTATAATAAATTGTGTGAGCAAAACAAAAGTTTGGAAAAAAAAAAAAAACAATGTTTAAAGGCTATCATATGATTTATATTTTATTATTTAGGGTAAGACTTTATAATTGGAAATTTTGTCGTACTCTAAGCATATATTGATAATTTAGAGACATTGTTTCATTCAATTATTAAAATTATTGAAAAATCAAGCTATAGGCCAAAGCCCTTCATTCGGAATAGAACATTACATTTTTAAGAAAACTTTTCTTTGTAACTTTTCTTATAACTCAAAATTTCTTAATTTTGAGCTTTAGAAATAATAAATAATAAAAGTGCTGATTAGATATGCTATAATTATATACTTTATTTTTTTAAAAAAATTATAAAATATAATAAACCGCCAACATTATATTTTTTAAATTGTAACTGTGATGTATTAGGTGTATTATTTATTTTTTTTAAAAGTTAAATTATAAAACTTTGCATAGAATTAAAAGGTTTTAAGAATAATGTCAAAAAAAGATCTCATACTTTTCTCTTATAAGCGTTTCAACTATTGTATAAAATTCATGGCTGGGTACTATAGGTTGTTCCACATGTCTAGTTCAACATTTTAGATAATTAGTGTAGTGTTACTAATTTGTATTATATTATTTTGACTGAAATATTCTATACAAGCAAATAAAATATTGGAGTGAATAAAATAAGTATTTCGGAGAAGTAAAAGAATATTCTGAAAAATTTACTTAGTATTTTCATTTTAGAGGTCAATTTGTTGGAGTTTTGGATTGCAGGATTTTTTTTATTTATTATTTTACAAAACCCAAATTTGTATAGTTTGGTATTATCTAAAAAGTGAATCCCTGAGATTTTTGGATGGTTGGATCGGTCTACATAATCTTTTCATATTCATATTTTTATATATCATATATATACCAAATACCACTACCCTTAAACCCTAGTATCTAAAATCTTTCCCGTTCTCGTCTTCTCTGTTAAGTTCGAAGCACCGCTCATCTCCATGGCCGAGACTGAAGCTTCTTGTACCTCAAACCCTAATTCTTCGAAGTACATAGACTCCTCAACATGCGAAGAATGTGGCGAGAATCCGTGGAAATATCGTTGTCCCGGGTGTTCAATTCGCACGTGCGCACTCCCCTGCGTCAACTCCCACAAGCGCCGCACTGGTTGCACCGGCAAGCGTTCCTATGCTGAAATCGTTCCGATATCGCAGTTCAACGATTCACTTCTTCTGTCCGGTAAGATTTTTTTTTTCTTTCACGGGAAATCTCGTCAGTATGTTGTCCGCATCGGTAGGTCCTGCAGGACGGATAAACCAATAATTCAGCTCCACCATTCCGAGGTAGCTCCGGACGCAAACAATGTGTGCCGGTTTGCCAGGGGTAAAGTGGAATAAATTCACCTTTTTTTTTTTGGTTTTACTCTATTTTTGCTTGCTAGAAAAACAGTGCAATTTGAATGGTGTTTTTTTTCCCGATGAACAGTTTCATTTGCTAGAAAGTAGTTTGATTTGACTCATGCGTCCACTGGACGTTCATTTGGTTAGTTGAATCACGATTTACTCTTTTCTGTTTGTTTATGTGAAGATTATAATTTGCTCGAGGAGACAAAACGTGTTGCAGAGTCTGCGGATTTAGAATGCTTGGCAAGTTTAGAAGGGGTTTTGGTCTTAAAGTGCCAACTAGTCTTCGATTGCTTAGGGATGCTGCCCGTCGCAGAAGGACTCATCTACTTATATTGCCACCTGGCATGTCTAAAAGGGAGGCAAACAAGTCTAGATATAACCTCAAGTATGTTGATTATTTGTTTTCTATGAGTATACTATTAAAAGTTACTTCATTTTGTTTAATTGATATTGGATCTTCGTTTGATCCATCAGACATATGGCATTCAAATTGTTCTAATATACAAGTGATTCATATTATAGCTGTATGTGATTTTTTGGTTAGCATTTGATTTGTTCCGAGACAGAGCTATTTAAAATAGTTTGTTGGTAAAGATGATACTAATAGATGAACATATCTTGGAAGGATAAATTGTATTTGAGCGTGCTAGAGAATTTAGATTGGAAACAAAAAAAAAAGTCATGATAATGTTCAGGAAAAAGCATATATGCTGGGTGGGCATGTTCAGCATTATGTTTTCTGCCATTGATCGAGTTGTTTAGGATATAATAGTAAGAATTGATATCTATGTAAACATTTATATGTGCGTGTGATACATTATAGTCAGTGCAATGGAAATCAAATATGACCAAATTACTGAAAGTATTGCTTGAATTTAACATGATCTAAAAGCTCTAATGAGGGCTGAATTATTTTATGGTACAGGGTTTTGGTAATCAGGTGAAAACCCCAAGCACGGTATTTAGTGCAATTGAACTTCACATTTTTTCTTTTATATGCATGGTAAATGAGAAAGACCATAAAGAAGTCTGTTGCGCTCGGCTAGATTTAAGGTTTTGTTCTCTGCTTTCTCAAGTTCACTATAGATGACTTCTCGATTCTTTTCGATTCTTTTCGATTGAGGGCACATGCTTGACAATATAATAAAAGAAATCTTTCACAACTATAATTCTTGAAACTATCTGGCTCTTCAGTGATCCGTCCTTATTTCTAGTTCTTATTAATCTTACAAGATACTGTTTATGTAATTTTTGTTGAAAGTCAGCTATTTGCACCTGAATTCGTAATTGTTTCTTATTTGCAGAAAGAAAACCGTATATTGGACAATTGAGTGGAGGTTCCATTCAACAGATGTTACCCTTATTGATCATGGGTTAGTAGTAACCAATTTGATTTCTTTATCATCTAGTGTATCATTTGATTGACTAATGGACTCGTTTGTTATTATGTTGTGGCTTTACTCTATATATAGGGTACATACTATTTAGCCTCTTACATTACTTTGTGTTAGCGATGTTTTCGCCGATTATAGAATTCTGTTTGAACAAGAAATTTCATGAACTTTCATGCTCCTTTAAATGAACCACTAAGATTCCATGTGTTTCAAAGCTTTTAGGGACTGGGATCATACTTATCAACCGAGTTCATGCAGGGTGGATGAACATGCAAGCTTATCCTCAGTCATAGAGAAACACTTGGTTCCTGGTCCATGGAATCATCCGTTGAAGCCTTTCTGTATGTTCAAACATTCAGAAGAATCCTTAAGGTACTCGTGTAGTCCTTCATATGTGCTTCCTGTTATATACTTCTGGTTGTTTTGGGAAATTAAAATTGTAATAAGCAATTTTGCTTGGCTGCAGGGTCAGAAGTCACCATTCCGTCAATTGAACATAAAGGCTTCTCTTGTGCAGCAAATGGCAAATATTGTTATTGTAGAATTCCCCGTCCTACATGTTTTCCTTACGTCCCACAATGTTGATTTTGAGGTCGAAAAAGATCCAAAACTCTTTCCTACTAAAGAGAACTCTTGCAGCTCTCCTGATAATAATATGAGCCCCAAAGGCACACTATATAGGGAGGAAAAATAGGAGGAGGAGAGAGAGAAGTTACTCAGGTCTCGGATGTTATGGATTACATGTCTTCTAAGAAATATGAAGCAATTGGTCTCCCAGATAAGCAGGTCCAAAAATCAAAATCTGAGGGTTTGGAAATAGATTCAAATGGTAATGCACAGACGGATCTTGTGGTGGAAAATTGCGAACAATCAACCACTAAAGTAAGTTCAGCGAACTTATGTGACGATGGGTTATATGACTTTGATCAAGAACTAAGAGATGATTTTACAGACCTTATTGGTGATGTAAATCCTGATGATTTTTTGTGCTTGGATAGTGGCAATGAAGACAAATCGACGGAAGGAAGGGGCCACTTCTTGTCACATATAGAAGACTTCTTGATGAAAGAGGAGGAATTGGAGGACGGTGAGATCCCCAGTTATGGAAGCAACTTACCATTGCAGCCCGGTGAAACTTGGTACTGGACGTAAATTATGGAATCTTCTCTGGCAGTCCTCTAGCGTCCGGATTACTAGCTTAGCAATATAAGAGACCTAAATCATCAATGCCAGGGCTTGTTCTTGTCCCCCTTCTGAAGCTTTACCATCATGCCAGAGCTTCAAGGATCAGTAAGCTTCGAGAATAAATGGAAATAGAGTGATAATGAAGTTTCATATGAAGTTTTGTAGGAAAATGATATGGAAGTCCTCAGCATCATGTTTGTAAGACTGCTCAAAATTTTCCTGTATTTCTTTTATTTATTTTTATCTTTTTCTTTACTTAGGATTGTCTCTCTACAAGTTGGAATAATGGTGATATCACTGTACATGGTTTTCAGTGCTTGGTGCTATGTATCAGAGTTCTCTTTTATTTATTATTATTATTTTTTTTATTTTCTGTATGATATTTGACATAAAAAAATGACCAGCTTACTTTTGTCAATTGCAATAAAGATTTGACTTGGACTCCCCAAGAATGAGTATGCTTTATTATTCTCCTCTCTTTCCTTTTTTTAATTTTTATTTCTTTTCCATTTCTTTTTCTCTAGCAAGGGTGATTGAGTGGTAAGCGGTAACACCTGGCAAAACAGAAAGTGACACAATTACCTTACTTAGGTTCATTTACCGACGCCCATTAAACCTTACGTGGCCTGCTCTTTGTTCTGAATCGCACGCCCATTATTAAATATAAACGTTGCTATTATGTTTTTCATGTACTTAAACTCAGTTAATGTATTCTAATTTTAGCATTCTACTAACTTCTATATTACATTTCCATAATTATGTTTTGGAGGATACAAATACGTTAATAGGACGAATACATGTCCTCTAATAATATTGCCGTTTCATGCCACAGATTTTTGTTTTGCCATAGAAGATACCAATTAAAAAACCGATATATGAGGTGTAGGATAAAAAAAAATCAAATTTGACGATTATAGACTAAAACGTAAAAAAGATAAAAAATAAACTATTGATCAATTTAATATTATCAAAATATACATTTCTAATACGAAATTATTTTTATTCGTAACTATTTAAATAATTAAATTATCTGTATCAAATTAACTATTTTTATTTAGTTAGAAAATTATAAATATAACTTTTATTATTTTATAGATTAAAAGATATAAATAAACTATTTTATAATTTTTGATATTTTTAATTATAGGGTATAAAATGATTAAATATCCGAACCTTAATACTACCTCCTCGCGTAATTCTCACGCTTATTATACTCTCACATCTTGCTACTATAAATACCATTTCGTCATCGCTCAACCATTTCGATTCTTCTCTTCTCGATCGCTTGGTTCTCATCGGCGGCGGGCGCGATCGAAAATGGCCGCAGCCGGCGGCGGTGGGAAGGTCTCGTTCAAGGTCACCCTCACCTCCGATCCTAAGCTTCCCTTCAAAGTGTAAGGCCCTCCTCTCTCTCTCTCACTTCTGTGCGCAAATCTATCTCGATCTGATCGTTTGATCCATTGATGTGGGACTCGAGATCAGTTTCAGCGTTCCAGAGGCGGCTCCGTTCACAGCCGTGCTGAAGTTCGCGGCGGAGGAGTTCAAGGTCCCTCCTCAGACCAGCGCTATAATCACTAACGGTACATATCTATTACATGTTCTTTACAGTTTTTATCATGTTGGGTCCTCCATCGATGTAATTGCGTTTCAGTTACAATAGATTTGGATATATCGACTTTCTGATATTTGAATTTTCTGTTAATTTAAATGGTCATTAGTTTCCTTGAAATAGGCTAATAGCATAATTTCGACGAATCTGCTGGAATTTCTTCATGTAATGATTTTCTGTTGAATCTAAGTAGTCGAAAGTTGTTATTGACCTAGTCTTCTCAGTTTAATTTCGGGATATATGCTAAAGAATTTTTTCATGACCTCTGATTGTGACTACATGTTTTGTTTTAATCTTTTTCGTAATTAGATCTGATGCTAATTTAGGTGTGCATTCACATACTATAGAAGCTACTAGACAGTGCATTGCTAGCTTTTAGCTGCATTGGCAACTGGCTTAACATTTTGAGCTTTTCTAAGGAGTTACTGGACTGCTTAGAATTCTGGTGGTGAACTGTTGTTCATACCATTATTCCTTATCTGGGATCTTCTTCATTATTATATCTTACTGAATATGCATCTCTAAATGAGTCTCTCAAACTTGCAGAGATAATTATATCTGTCATTCAATGGCAATTTATAATGATATAAGAAGTTTTTTATCTAATGTAGTTCCAAGTCCTTTAATCTTACCCCAACTGTCCATCTATCAGTGATCAGACCATTCCTAATTTCTTGTCCTGACATGTAACTGTAATGAAAATCGAAATAACTTTGTATACATATGCTTAATGGATTCTCTTCTTATTTTTATGTTGATCACCAAGTTCATATAATCAACAGATTCTTTGCTTGCTTTTGGCAATGCAAGTTTTATCAGCTGGGCAGTCTTGGCTAGTTGCTTTTACTAATGGATCATTACAACTACCAATCAAGTTTTCATTTGCACATTACACTGTCCTGATATTATTGAAATGCTGTCCTCAACTGTTTGTGCCTGGAGTAGGGTAGTTGGGTATCTTACAAGCTGGTTTTCTGCATGGGATATGTAGCTTACTAGCTTTCCAGTGCTTTGCAACCTTCGTTGTGTGGTATGGAATCTGATTTCAGAATGCAAAATGTAGTACTTGTTGTAGTGTCATTTTATTGTGGTATGTATTTTCATCAATTGAATTGATAACCGGATGTTGGTCCATAACCATGTCTAAGAACTACCGCATTTATGCCAGTGTTGTTAAAAGGTGCCCGGGCGCTCGCCTAGATGCTAAGGCGAGGCAAGGTGAGGCCCAGGTGCCTTAAAAAGGTCAAGGTGATACAGTATTCACAAGGCGCCACCTAGGCGCCCGGATGAGTGCCCTAGTTTGTAGACATGAAAAAATAAAAGGATTTGTCATTTTTACCCTTTTTTTAGGTTCTGAAAAATCTTAAGTGAAGGATAAAAGTATAAAAGCAAAAGAGAAAAAATGTTATAAAGGCTTGAGTTATCAATTTAGGGTTTACTCACCCTCTCCTTGCATTAGTTTTTTTTTTTTTTTTTTAATGTTTATATTTTTGTTATGGTATGTAAGTTCTATTTTATTTTGTATTTGTGTTATAAAACTATATGACATGCTTATTGCTAGTTGAAACCCTTAAAGAATTTAAGGTATGGTGTTGAATTAGTTTCATTAGTTTTTTCTTTTCATAGTTCTATATTCATGATAAACTTGCATTAGCACCTCTCATCGCCTAGGCGAGCGCCTTGGGCGTTTTGGGGCCTTGGCGTCTTAGAGCGCCTTTCGCCTTTAAAAACACTGATTTATGCTTAGTTTGTGTACTTTCTCTTGCAGATGGTGTAGGCATTAATCCACAACAGAGTGCCGGTATGTTCTTTTATGCTTTAATCATGTTCACCTTATTTCCCAAAATTACTCAACTTTTTGGCTGTACATATTAAGGTTCAACCCGCCCTATTGAGAATATGCAGTCATATTGACATTCATGAGAAATTTTACTAACATGATTTTAGTAGATTCTTATTGGGCTCCCCATTTTCCTTATAGTAGAGTTTTGGTTTGTATATTTTAGGACATTATGAGAATGCTATAACATGCCAATCTGCAGGACAGGGTCTGCCTTATTGAATGGTGACTATGTGTTGAAGATTGGCAATAATAAAGTAGCATATTTGCCTCCTGTCTTCTTCTATATGAAGATAGTAACAGCAAATTGCGATACACCACTAATTAACATGTGCTCATTTATAGTGTCACATCTGTCAAAAAATTGCTCATGTGCATAACTTATGACCATGATTGAACGTGCATTGAAGTCAATGTTTTGGAATGGGAATGCCATCTGGCTCATATTAGCAACATTCCCCCTGTTATTGTGGACTAACTGACCTTAGATTTCAGGAAGAAATTTTTTAGACCAAAAATAAATTTTGCTTGAATGGTAACTTTTATTAAGTCACCTCAAATTGTACTTTATTCTTAATATGTATCATTGTTTTTGAAGAATCGTTTGAACCCATTTGCATAACAATAGTGCCATATTCAGTGGCATTGTTGGATTGAAGCTGGTGAGAACAAAATATGCCGTATCTTTGTTCTGTGTTATAATCTCTCTTATGTTGGGCGGCCGCAAACATATATGCGAAAGATGCATGTGGATAGGTTATCGTCTTTTTCGTATTTGACTTGTATCTTAGTATCTTTATGCTAAGCCAATCTGCTGGAAGAGGTTGCCAATTCGATGGCGACGTGTTTGTTGAAGATTGGCGACAACAATGTAGCAATCCCTTAACGCTTCTCAACTTCTTTGTTGAAGATGGCTTTTTAAAATTGCTATACATGCACTCTTGATGTTCCCTGCTGTTTCTTTTCTATATTATTGGCCATTGCTATTTGCTTTTATGATAATCACTGTTTAGTGGTCTTTTGTGTACAGGTAACGTATTTTTGAAGCATGGCTCTGAGCTGCGACTTATACCGCGTGATCGGGTCGGGGCGATTTGCTGAGCTGATGTAATTGGTAATTATATTCATCAGATTATCGTTGGAGAACAATCGAACTAACTAGTTCGAAGTTGCACCATAAGATCATTGTTGGTTAATATGTATGCATCAAGTGGACAGGGATTTGTATTTATTTGAAAACTATAAGTAATTTTTACAGCTCGAATGTGCTCCCAGATTGGCATATTACATGTTTTGTTTGGTCGGGTACATGTATTTGTGCCTATTGCTGCGTGGTGATCGTTGCCTTATCGAAGTAGTCATTTACTAAAATCAGTAAATGTCTGCCTAACTTGTGGAATAGACGGTCAGGATTTGGCATCCGGTACTTCAAATTGTGAGCAATTCTGCACAGTATTTTAATGTGATTATATTGGTTGGTTAATACACCTGCATGCTAGGGTTGCGTTGTATATGGTGGTCGGCATCCACGATTTTAGCCGTATACAAAGGAAGCATTGTGTGTGTATGTGAGTGAAATCCTATCTAGCCTAGAGGCCCAACTTTTTGGGTATGTAGTTAAAGCATCATGGCTCATGCTCATACTAATTCATAACCCTAGCGTACCAGTCAACTTTATGTGGTGGATAAATTTATGCGGTCTTGGCTCATATTCTATCTATAGAGACAGCTCATGGAGACGGACACTAGAATTTATGGCATTCTGATATTTAGATGGATCAGTCCCTGAGGAAATTAATAAATAAACTGCTACTAAAGTTCAGCCATTCAAGTACTGCAATTGTTTGTAATCGCTCCATATTAAGATACTTTTTGCGGCATGCACTAATCCCGTACAGGCACGAAATATCCAAAGCAACTGCAAGGAAAGAGCAGGAACATCTTTACTCGCTTGTAGATCCCATTGCAAGCAGGAACTCGCCCTCGCATACAAGCTCGCCTCCAACGTATGCCTTGCCTTCCATTTTGGCTATTCCAAAGCGTTTTTGCAGTTTAACTAGCGTCATTCTCATGACCAACGTGTCCCCTGCTATCACGGGCTTCCGGAATCTCACTTTGTCAACCCCAGCAAAGAAAAAGTTTTCTCGAGATCCACCAACTTCTGGTTGAAGCATTACAATCCCTCCAACCTGGGCCATAGCCTAAAATAAAATTGATTCAGATGAAAAGTGGTAGCAGATTTGAATTTTGATAAAGATAATGTTCGTTCAATAGCCCGTCTAGCTCAGTCGGTAGAGCGCAAGGCTCTTAACCTTGTGGTCGTGGGTTCGAGCCCCACGGTGGGCGTTTACTTTTAATGTCAATGTGTTCTTAACTAACATTTATTCTATTTATAACACTAAGAACTTCAGATAACACAAATGCCAAAGTAAAAGCAAAACTAGGATGCAGTACATGTAGCTAGCACTTTAAAACTTGGGGACTACAGACCGATGCATCATTTTTCGAATTTAGAGCAACAGATCTTGTGGTAGTTTTGTAAGTACGAATGCCCATTATCTACTACTCTACCTGCAACTGCAAGACATGGAGCCTTCAACCATCAACATTTGGGGGATGATTTCTTTAGAAGGAAAAACAAAAGGCCGGTTAACTATGGGATTCTAGTGTTATTATCAGTGGAAATGAGATGTGCTCATTCATCAGATTAGTTTCTCAACTGAAAATTAACTGATTAGGTTCTAAGAGGTACCCCTGCTTTTAATTTCCAGGAGAAGATGAAAAAGTCTAATTTCATAACTAGTAGTGTAGGACAAGCTCTTGTGTTATTGTAGTCAGAAACTAAAAATGCGGAACAAAGAGAATAGAAGGCATTATGCAGATAAGAAATGGAGGATATTAATAGCTCTGTGCCTAATATTTTGGGTAACGAATAAATGACATCAAGTAGTGCTTCAATTTCTGAAAAGATAGAATAAAAATCAATAAATCAGTTAGTATGGTGTTAGTTTGAGCTTCTACTACTACAAGCCCACAAAAAAGCTAGCTTAGACAGCATTCGTAACTAGCACATTCAACACTAATAATTCATATTAACACGATACTAGAAGAGATTTAATGGCACAAAACCAGGATATCCTCAGTCCTCTTATGATCACTAGCTTAGATGATATTCTCAACTAGCATTATAAATGCCATTGCAATATAACAAATTACAAACAACTTGAACTAAAACAGTCACTACTGCCGTATGTTACAAAAACATATGAATTGGCAATATAAGAACCTCATGTAACTAGAATAGGTGCCTTTGTCTTTGGCTAGTCTAGCGTAGATAATTCAACCTGAATTAGCGCACTCACAACTGCCGCATTTAGAAAAAAAATGCATTGGCGAAATAAGAACCTCATATAACTAGAATAGCTACCTCTGTCCTCGGCTATGCTAGAGTAGAGAATATTCCCAGCAAGCATCATAAGAGTTATTCTAATTTCTAGATTAAGTTAAATGAGCAACTAACAGCTAACACCAGACACAAAGCCAGAATATCTAGACATGTTGTGCATGACAAATTGAGGCTGATAACTATATAAGAAAACAAGGTTTTAAATTAAATCTAGCATACAAAGTTGGTTACCTCGACCATGAGTACACCAGGCATGATCGGTCGCTCAGGAAAATGCCCGGGAAAGAAGTTATCATTGATTGTAACATTCTTAATTGCCACAGCTGTGACCCTGGCTCATACTCGATCACTCTATCCACTAAAAGGAATGGGAACCTAAATTACAACCAGCATCCAGAACGAAACAGCGAGATTAGATCCAAGATAGCCTCTAACATACAGAAAACAAGTAGAATTTCGTAAATCTGGAAAATTAGTTTACCTGTGAGGCAGGATATCGCGGATCCGGTTGATGTCCATAACCGCAGGGAAAGGCGGGAACTCTGTTGCATCGTAACGATTAAAAAAAGAAACAAAGAATTTGATCAGCTAATGAATCTGAACGAATTCTTGACGAACATACAATGACATATCGAAGAAGAACTCGATTAAGAATTTAGGCTTCTCGATCAGGGGGATCATGCTTCACGATCAGAGATTAGAATCTCAAATGACAGAAGAAGAAAATGATCAACGCAATTTGCTAAATTCATGGCCAGCAGATACAATGAGTAAGATAATTCTTCTAAGGGAAAAAAAAGGCTAAGAGAAGAAGCAGCAATGACATTAACCCTTTTCGACCTGGAGATCAAATTCAGATAAGATTAGCTAGCGCATAGTGCGATTCATGCCGAGTAAAACACTGTTGAAAAGAAGAAGAATGGATGATACTTACGCTTTTCGATCGGAGCGGTGTCCTCGATTTTCACCGAGACATCAGCAGCAACACATCGAGTGCCAAACCCTTTTCGTCTGAATTTAAGAGATGATCGAGAGAAGTTTGATTGGAGAATAGGACAAGCGAATGCGGGAAGAAGCTTGAGATTGGAGTTGCGGGGAGATTGCGAGTAGCTACCGTAGTTGATAGATGGCGGAGATGGTAGAGATCTCGCCATTGCAGAGGCTTCCATGGATTGAGATTTGAGGGAGAGCAATAATGCGAGGTCCAGGTGAAATGAAGGGGGTATAAATAGTGCGAGGAGGGGCGACATGCACGAGGGAAGGAGAAAGGAGAGAGCGTTTGGGAGTTAATGACTGTGATGAGCTGCCGCTGCGCGTTTGCTGATTGCTTGTGTCCTGAAGCGGGCAAGGCGGAGATCCCAGTGATTTCAAACGTTATCATTTATCAATATAATCGATATCCTTGACTACATAATTACCACGTGCGTACTTAAAAAAATGATCCTGATCTGAGACGAGCTTTTCCTAACTCCAACATATAAAATACATAAACATATAGTTTAATAATCAGAATTTTAACTTAATAATTTCTATCTGTTGAAAACATAAAATCTATTTAATTTTCGAAAGAAATCTAAAATTTAAATTGATAAAGTGGAAAGAACTGCTTTTAATTGTCAATAACTCGTAGTCATAAACGTGGTCCCCCAGCGATGGCACTGATGGCAGGCGAGATGCTGAATTTTTAAAAAACCTCTTCTTCTTCAGCTAATTAATCAGCAAATCAATTAATCGTTCGACGATCTCCAGGATGCACTCGCGCCACAGGAGTTTCACGAACCAGAATCCCACCCCCGCCGACTCTGGTGGTTATTTTGTCACGTCAGCTCGTCGGAGCTTCGGCCGGCGCAACTTCTCCTCTCCCAGGACCCACCACCCCAGCAACCACCACGCACCGACGCCCTCGTGGTCGTCGGCGACGCGTAAGCATGACGCCATCCTCCTCGAAGCCGGCCGCCTCGCCGCCGAGTACTTGGCCTCCAAAGGATTAATTTCTGCTTCTCTGCTCCCTTCTCCGCCTCTCCCGCCTCAGCAGCGGCGACGACAGCCGGAAGCACTTAGTTAAGTCTCGCCGCTGCCCTAGCCCCTACGATCGCAGCTACGGCCGTGAGAACGATGATGATTATGACGAAGCTGCTCCGGGTTTTGGTAGATCTCAGAGGATCGAAGTGGTCGGGGAGAGCGTGGAGGATTCCACGTCGAAAGTTAGCTCGTCTGTCAATAGAAAAGATACGCAGATAGAGACAGAGGTTAATTCAAATACAAAAAATCTCAGGGAAGATAACAGCGACAATGGTGAAGCCGAGACGAAGAGCTTCACAGAGGGAGATAAAGAGAATGGGGGTGACAGTCGGCATGATTTATTGAAGCTTTGGAGTTTTAATAAAGTGCCTACAAGGCCGAGGTCAACATCTGTGCAGAAGAATATGAAGACTGTGGAAGAAACTAGTATGGAAGAGAAGAATAACGTTTTCGAAGTTGTGTCTGGTGATTTTCAAAATTCTAATGGGGAGGATACGAAAACAAACGGGAATGTTAGTGTTCCTGGTGCTCAGCCAATGGATCAATACGATTGTGAGAAGCAACATGAATCCAAAGAAGTAGCACCAGCACTTGAAAAAGAAGAAAATTTAGCTCTAAATCTGCAAATGGGGAGGAGGAGAAGGAATTAGTTAAAGGGAACGATTACTCGATAAATAATTCGGAAGGAGTAACGTTGGACCAGTACAATGAGGACATGATGCAAGATGAATCCCATAGAAGCATGCATGAGACAACAGTAGTAGGAGCTGAATTGTTGCCGAAAGCTGATTCTGAGCTGAGTCACAAGATTGAAAATGTAGAACAGATGCGGCTTCTGCCTACTTTTAAAATGCGTGATCTTAACCTCATGAAGGGTTCAGAGATGTGTGATAAGGATGCTGGTCCTTCTTCTAATTATTTATCTACTACTACTACTACTATTCGTGATATTAAGGAAAACTCAAGAGGATTTCCTTTGCCATTAGTTGATAGTGTAGAAAGTGCAGACAAGCGTAGACCAGTTTCAGGCAGTGAAAAAGTTGTTCCTATTATTGACCTGGAAGATGATTGTCCAGGAGAAGCTCTTGCTCATAGTGCTCCAGGAACTCGGTGAGTTTCTGTTCTGGTCTACTGCTTTTCTTTTCCCTCTGGAAAAAGTTGTAAAAGTTTGCTTTTAATATTTGTATTAAGAATTTTAATTGTTTCGTTATTGAAGTGCTTTATATGTTTTTTTCACAGGACCGGTTCAACTTTCCAAGAGATGAATCCTGCTTTGAACTGCACAGAGCATCCCATAGATCTTCCGAGCGTACAGGATAGTTTCAAACTTATGGCTCCTGAATTACTTGAAACTGGTCTTGCTGGCTGCACGACGCTGCAACCAGACCTTCACAACCTGCAAAACAGTTTTGGTCTTCCTGGTACAGAGGTAACATATAACACTTCAGGTTCAGGCTATTGTTCATGCTAATGTAGATGTGCTTATATGCTGTGATTTCTCTCATGTTAACATTTTACCCTGTATTTTAACCATAGTTTTAAGTTCCGGACGGCACGCTCGGTGACGCCTGGAACGTCTCAGTGCCGGCCGGAGCCGGCACGTTTTTTTTTTAATGTTCATCTTTCCTCGCTTTTGCGAGGAAGATGAACAGTCGCACCCACCGGCGCGACCGGCAGATGTAGGTCGCCGGTGTGCGCGACGTTTTTTTTTTTTTTTGTCGCGCCACCGGTGTCCGCGACTTTTTTTTTTATACGTCGCGCCACCCGCGTGACCACTTATTTTTTTATTTTTAATTAAAAAATTTAAAATAAATTTTAATTATAATAAATATATAAAATAATATTTTATTATCGGCACGGTCAGTACATCTCGAGTTCGGAATTTACCGAAACTCGGCAAGGCACGAAATTTAAAACCTTGATTTTAACCTCAAGACATCATATAGATCCATTATTAAGTAATAATCTATACATAACACTATGGGTATGTTTTCTTCGCAAGGCTACCAATGGGTATGTTTTCTGCTCTTCTATTCTTTTCCTTTCCAGTTATGTCTCATAATCAGGGGCGGACCCAAGGGGGGACCGGTGGAGGCCACAGTCCCCCCCAAGGTCCGTGAGTATACCCTAATATATGCATATATGTATGTTTATATATATAGGTTTGTTAGTTATATTAATATGTTGTATGTCTAGATTCTCGTTAAAATGTAGTTGTCATAGTGGTTTGGGGAGATTTTAATAACATGCTTGTTGTGGGTTCAATTCCCAACTACAACATTTTGTTTAGTCTTTTTTTCTATTTATTTCTTTGTTTTTTTTACTCTTCCGGTTTCAACTGTAACTATAGAGCGAGTTTTTTCAGCTATGAATATTGTCAAAATTTACCTTCGCAATAGAATGCAAGATAACTTTCTTACAGACTATTTACTCGTTTACATTGAAAAAGAGATTGCAGAGAGTTTTACCACTGACAAAATCATTGATAACTTCGAAGCAATGAAAGAGAGACGAGTATAACTAAAGAGATAAAATCTAAGAGTCATGAGGTATGAATTCGCGTTAGTGTTTACTTTACCTAAGTTAGTTTTCTTTATATTTTACTTTATTTATTGGAAGTGAATTCTGAATGGACTTAACAATAAAAAATTGGCCCCTATTATAAAAGTTTTCTGGTTCCGCCACTGCTCATAATCTGTTAGGTATTGACCTAACAAATAGCAGTAGTATACATGATCCAAATTGCACACAAAAACCTTTGAATGGATTGCATATTTTCTCTTTGGATAGAGGTTTCTCTGTTCAATTTCTGAGTGCAATTTTGAAATTAACAATCCTTTTTGTTGAACATTAGTATCTTCTCGTGTGGGCATCCAAATCATTTTGTGGAAAAATTGTCAGTTGAAGTACCAGTCATACAAAATCCTTCCTTGCCCGTAATTTCACGCCTTTATTGGGTGGAAGGCTTGTACATCTGCATTGGGTGGTTCTAATTGGGGAAGGACCACTTTTTCTTCTCTAATTAGAATTTTTTTTTCTTTTTTTTTTTTTTTTGGGTAGCATTTTCTGTTCGTGCATACTTGATTTGTCTCTGTTAAGATAACCTTGAGATTTGTCTCTGTTAAGATAACCTTGATGTTGTTTTATGGACTAATGTCTTTCAAAGCTTCCTATCAGAAGCAAGTGCCAACTAAACTACCTACCTTGATCATCTTGAGCCTGTACCTCCTCTGTGTGTGAGAAGTTCCTTTCTTATTACATGCGTAGATTTTGTTTGAGTGATTATCCCCGCTGGTTTTGTTCTTATTGTTCTTTTTTTTTAATTTTTGCTTTTACCTTGAATAGGTTTCGTTGAGGACTGGGACCCGCCACCACAAGAATATGGAAACTTCTTTTAAGGCATTCAACAGGTCCAATAAGGTTTAATTGTTTGCCATTTGGCAATAACTTTTTACAATGCACAAAGCAGAGTATATGTATGTATAGTGATTCTGGCTAGTAAGTTTTTTAATTTATTGTTATTATTATTATTTTTGGGGTGGGGGGGAGAGGGAACTTCTGTAACAGTCTTTGTTTCACAATTGATCTCAATGAAGATGTAGCATAATACCAAGTCCATGTAACGCGATGAAGCTTCTATATTTCTCTAATCCTAAAAGTTAGCATGTTCCAGCATCACTTAATTATTGAAATTCCCCATTTGTTGGTAACTTATTCTACTTGTAAAATAATGCTTGTACTTCTTAGCTAGTATGCGCCACCAATATTCGTTGTGCCCTCATCTCTTGCAGCTTGCGCCCCGTGAAGGTTATTGGATGTAGTCTTACAAATTTCTTGAACTTGATGCAAGAGTTGTTAAGTACAAAAAATTGTTGAAGACCTGAATTGGCTATAGAAAGTCCTCCTTTTCTTTTCAGAAAGCTCTAGGTATGCATCTCAAGGGGGTACAGGTGTATCTAGAAGTTTGAAGCAAAAGCATATTACAACCCTAAGATTTCAAGTTCATATATTTGTAGGTTCATCTACTCTGCTTTTCTTAGAAATTTTTTTGACATGCTTATCTACGTCTATTATTTGAAATTGATGGCTTGGAAATATAGATTTTTTTTTTTTTTTAAGTTTAATTTGTGCTGCTTTTTTATATTGCGTGTTTGTTTTGTTTCGCCTGATCTTAATGGACACATATGGCAAGAAGAAGTTCCAATGAAGATGACTACCAAATATGATTGAACCAGTTTTTGATGAATCTCACGATAATAATGTAAGAATCATCATCAACACAACGTCTGAATGTTACTATGCTTTTCTTTGCATGTAACTCATCTTATATTAACTGTCTTTAATTTGCTAGAGTATTATAATAGCGAACTTCTGAAAGTCCTGGAAATCTTGGTATAACCATTTTGTTTTGGGGTGGTTTCTGATAGATTCGCGGACGTCTCGATAGAAAATGCTATTTTTTTAAGACAATTTTGCAGTTATCTGGATTCAAATCTACATCAAATTATTTCCACTCGCCATGTGGCTCAATAATATAAATATATAAACTCTCCCTTTCGCTTTGACTTTTTTTTTTCTTTTTTAGGGTTACAGGTCGCCGCCTTAAGTTAGGACGTTATCCATATAAAATCCTCAACTGGTTCTTTCATGAGGATACTTAAGAGAGTGTTCCGTCGTATGTGGATGGATGTACGGTGCATACCTACCAACGTAATTTTTATAACTGATAGTACGGAAGTCGAAGCTAAATAGAAAGGATTTCTGATATTCCGTCTATCCAGTATGACACCCCGTCCCCCGCTTCGACTTTTACTTAGATTTAGCATCCTTTATGGTCATTAAGAAGTCAGACTTGTTGAGAATATTTCATCACAATTCATATGAGAATCATATAAAGATGCGATATATTTCTTTCTTCTGTCATTAATCATCTTCAATATAAATAACTTTTACTTCCTCATTCATTTTCATTTGAAAAGGGAACTGTAACTAACAGTAGGACATTAGATGAACAGATGAATAAAGTTCAGCTCACTTCTATGATGTATCATGATATCATCTTTGCAGTTTAAACTTAGCCAAGTACAATGTGCACCACGAGCTATGTCGCATGGCGGAGTTAAGGTTAGAGCCATCCAAGGTTTAATTCTTATTTGAGTGAAAGCAAACTTGACTTAGCTATCAAGAAAACACAAAAAAAAAAAAAATACAAAAAAAAAGAAGAAAAAAGTAAAAAGATTGAAGTTGGGTTAATGGCAAAAAGATATGTGTTTTTTGTCTCAGTAATAATGTTATACATATGTCATCCTTTCTTTAAAAAAAATTAGAATCACTTACAGAAATTGCCCACCCTTGAATCCTAGTAGACAACTTCATGCGAATTACTCAATCTAGTTCAAGTGAGCACAAGGACTCTCGTCTCTGGAGAGAGAGAGAGGGAGAGAGAGAGAGAGAGAGAGAAACTTCCTTTTCTTGGTACCAGGTACCTCTGGCATCTAATGTTCTACAGGTTTAGCATCTTCATTGTGCTGTTGAGTGGATTTCTCGGTTGCAGGAGCTGACTTACCAAGACCTGGACCAGTAGAAACTTTGACACCTGCAGGTCTAAGAATGCGGTCGCCAAGAACAAAACCTCGGCGGACTTCGTGTATCACAATGCCTTCGTTGAACTGTTGAGATTCCTCTCGCGCTATAGCCTCATGGATCTTTTTGGCCAAAGAAGAAAAATAAACATCATATACTCCATCGATAAAGAATTCAAAAATAAAATCATCCGAGTATCACGACATAAATATTTTCGATCATTTGAACATGTACTTCTATATTCATATATCTCTAAATCTTTTTCTAGCCCATCATTCCTACACCCTAACTTCTTTAAGCTCCTCCAACTGAGTTTCTCATCCCAATTTAGAATTTGGATCGGCTGTAGGGGAATGTTTTAAATATGAATTTTTAACCTTAAGATGCACAAGCCTTTCTTCTAAAATAGAAGCACATTGTACTTAATTATCATTTATTACTTATATGACATGCAATGTTCTGTACACTACGCAGACGTACAAGTATCTAATCGTACTTACTTTAGGAACCATTTTAGTATGTCTGCAATCACGTTGTGCCATCTTCTCCCTTTGCTCGAGCTCTAAAAGGGAGGATAACATAAGAAACGTGCAATCACATTCCAATTACAACCATACGTTAACTTATCATTATAAAAGAACTTAAAGCAAGATTAAAACAGAAGATTAGCAAAAGCTTTTCATAAGTACGCAGAAACAAACAAGAATTCATAAAGCAGTCCGTTGGATATTCAATAGGGAACATCTAGAAATTCAGCATGTAAGAATTACAATTTTAAGCAAAAATAAATCAAGGTCGAAAACTAATTAACTACACTTACAAAGTGTGTAGTTTCTATTATTACCTAATAGGACCTAAAGAAATCATGCAAGTTTTACAAGTTCTCAATACTAAATTGCTTACTTATTAAAGCTTATGGGTGCCTACTTAATATAGCATGGCAAGCTGCTTTTGAAATTTTTCGTACATGTTACGGCAAGATCGCTTTTAATAACCAGAAAGGAGGTCCTAAGCCGCAATCGTCACCATGCTCAGCGGCTTGTAAATACCCCAAAAAATTGCCAAAATTAATTTGCATCAAGCATCCAAAAAGTAGGAGTGACAAGGTTAAAAACAGACACATAACAACTATTTCGATCATCTCCATTCCAATTTCAACACCGTAGGGTTTGGTTGGATTTAGCTTACTGCCACAAATTGTCTAAATTTGGATGAAAACTAATACTTAAACAATATCATAAAATGCACCACCCTCTTTCTAATTCCAGCACAAAATTAACATTGTCTAATATGCAATCAAAAGACAAATTGGTGAAATAAGAATATACTGAAACGAACTTAGAGATTTTACTTACCGAGGGATCAAATGGTTTTCCAACTGTCTCTATAACAGATACACGTAAACCCTTCATAACATCTACAAACTGCTTATATATACCCTGGTAGCTTGTTATCATCTTTTTCTCCTTCTCTGTTTCTGTCTTTAGCTGCTGCTTGGTTTTTTCAAAACTGTCAACCACAGGTAACAAAGATTCAACAACATCTCCTTGCACATCTGACGTAAACGTGTGACGATCCTTCTCTCTTCTTCCGAAAATTCTCAAACTCCGCCTTCAGGTGCAGCAACTTGTCTCTTCTAGAATTTATTTCTGCAGTTGTTTCTGTTATTTTCAAGGACAAAGAATTCCTGTCCTTCTCGATAGTAAGAATTGCTGATTCTAGCTCAGAAATCTGCCCTTGATCTCCATCTATAATGGCCTTCTTGTATGCCTGAATAAGGTTCTTCATGCTAGGAAGATCTTTTACATCTAAAGTAGTTTCTAAAATGTCGCTGTTCTCTTTTCCTTCACCATTTATTACCTGGAAACAGTTGGGAATGAAAATCAAAAGTAACTTTCAATGAAAAGGTTTATGCCATCAGTGTCGGTGATTATGTTACTTAAACTACAGAAATTGTGAAGAAAATACTTTTTCTCCTGAAATATGAAAAGGAAAAACAAAATTACATGAAATGGCAACTTTCGGTGATTATGTTACTTAAAATACAAAAATTGTGAAAGAAATACTTTTTCTCGTGAAACATGAAAAAGGAAAAACAAAATAAAATGAATGCAAGAATAACCATTAAATATGAATACTTAAAAGTTAAAATTCGTGGGGGCTTCAATTCTCAGCATTTAAGTGGTTCCGATACCAAATTTTGTTTTTTTCTTATAATAATAAACAAACACCCTGATATCTTATTAACACACAAATACATAATAACATAACCATCTATTGATGCAAAAACATATACAAACTCAAACTTCAAAATTCAAAAAAACTAAAACTAAAATAAAATAAAAACCTTTGACTCCGCAACTTCGTGGGAGGCCCGAAAGCAATGGCGGCGGAACCGGAGTGGACGGAGAGTTTCACGGCCGGCGAGGCGACGGCCAGCGGGGAGAGCTAGGGATAGCGATTTATTAGGGGTTCCGGGGAGGAGACGAGTTTGAAGGCGTTGACCGACGGGCATGGTGGCGCACGGTGCGGCCGCCATCGACGACGTCGCTCACAGACCCAGGCTCCAATATTAGTTTAGCCGGTTCGTTTCAGATTGGTTGGAGATATCAGATAACGAGTATGAAATCCCTCTTTCTCTAATTATTACTGAGTAATTAGTTCCTTTAAATTTTTTTTTATTTTGTTTTGGTCTATTGATTTTCATTCGAATAAATAATTAAATCCAGATAATTCCAACTGACCAAAATTAATAACCATTATTATTATAATGTGACAATAACAATATAAAACTAATTACTCAATATATTATTATTATCATCACATTGTTAATCTCTAGTTAAGCCTAGAGGGATGCTTTTTCGTCTGGTTTCACTTTTAACAAGTAACAACTCACATAGTTTTCTTTTTGTTAAATATTAGTTTTGAGCCCGTGCGATGTACGATTGTTAGTCATCCATATAAAATAAATATATTAAAAATTTTTATATTTTATAAATTAATAATTATTTTTATTAAAATATTATATTTTATTTGTTATATTATTAGAGTAAAATAATTATCATATGATAAATATAAAATAATTAAATTATTTGAGTAACCTGAAACGGTGATAATGGATACGTAACTATTTGTTTTAGAATATGGATAGTTTTTTTTTTTAATTATTATAAATATGCACTATTATTAATTTTATATTAATAGATACGTATGTGTATAGAGAATTTTTTTATAAAATAATTTTTTTATTAATGAACTTTTTATATTTATTTTAATCTATTTTAGATATTTTAAAATTTTTAAATTAATTAAATAATTTTAAACTATTATCAAATAATGCAGATGCTATGTAACTTTTTAAGAAAAAGAGTAAATATGATATAACACACCGAAAGTTATTAATATATCATATGCTAAAACACTTTGACACCAATTTTACATATTGTAAATATTTATAGATTTTTTATTATATATATATTCAAAAGCTTATTTTATTTTAAATATATTTTTTTATATAAATTAATATTTATACTATTTTTATCACATGTAATTAGATAAAAAAAAACAAATTATATACTTAAATTTACGACTTTAATCACCTATTCCTAGTAGGACAGAAATCCTCTGTCACTACTTTGTATTTTCAATTTCAATCTTCATGCTTTAAATAAATATTTATATATATTTATTTAAAAAAAAAATTAATATAAAAATTATAGATTTTAATTAGATCTACTTTAATTTTAAATTTTTTTAAGAATATATTTAAAGTTATTTTTTTTAAAAAATTTACAAAATAAAAATTGTAGATTCCATCAAATCTATAACTTTTATATTAAATTTTTTTTTTAAAAAAATTATGTAAGTATTTATTTAAAGCGTAGGAAAAGAGATTGGAGATATGGAGTGAGGGCAGAGGATTTTTGTAAGTCAACTTGTGTGGTATACTAAGAATTACGAACCACATCCCCCAAATGTACAATAATGCAAGAGGTATAAACGTTACAAACAGAGGGTGTGAAATTCTATCAGAGATGACTTGCGAATATAAATAACATAAATAGGTCACCTTATATAATTTGGATGTTATTTGTGGGCTGATATATGTCAAATTATGAGAGAAAAGTTTAACTAGTATTTTTTATGCAATGCTTAATATCAGGAACTGCACCAGTAATATATGGGAACCTAACAAGTGCTAGCGCAACATTTTAGCAGCCAATGAATAAAACGAGATTCAATTACAACTTGGATAGTCCTAGAGTGTACTGGTAAAACTCGAAATGTTGAACCAGATGTTACACAGAGATATATCCTATAAAAGTCATCTTTTTGGCTAATTATTTGATATTTTTAAAATTTTTTTTAAATATAAAATTATAAATTATATTAAAATCTACATCTATGTAATTCAGAATTTTTTCTAAAATACTTAAAAATAGATTAAATAAGTAAATGAAAATTTTATATAATATCTCGTAATCCGTGTTAGCTGACGTGGCGTGATTTCCGCTGCTTGTTTTCGGTGCTTGCGCACCCGCAAACCAGCACGCGAATTTTTACCGTGCATGTGGTATGGAACAAAGATTTTTTGTACCCATCGGAAGCGCCGAACTGTAGATTGGATGTTGATTTATTATAATATATATATTTACTAATTTTTCTAATGATAAGTAAGAAAGAATTTGAGGGATGCAGACTGTCGAGCATCCGCGTCCTATTAATGGGCCAATGCTTGAGATCATGAATGGTGTATGAAACTGCCGTGAACATGAAAATGCAGGATTTACATGTTATAAATACACTCATAGTTTATGATCTATTATCTTTTATACTCCAAGAATATAAATTTAGAAGAAATTTAGAAAAAATTTTAAAATAAAAATTGTAAATCACATCAAAATATTATTTTTTATGTTTAAATTTTTTTAAAAATACTTATAATTTATGTTTTAATACTCTAAAGTCTTAACGGATTAGCGGATTAATTTTTTAAATCTTACTAAGAATTGAAGCATCAAACTATATATTTAGAAGTATTTTTTGAAAAATATAAAAAATACAAGTTTTAGATTACATCGATTTTTTTTTAATATATTCAAAACCTTTCTTTTGTTTTACAAAATACTAACATAATAATTAAAATACTTATAATACGAATTTCAAGGCAGTGACTAATTTATAAAAAATCTAACGGTATGAGTTGATTTGTAAGAAGTTTGAAAAACAAGAGCTACGCAATTTTTTTATTTATTTATTTTGCTAAGATGTTCTACATATAAGGTATGTAAAAATAAGTTGAGTTCAAACTGAGGACTACTAATTTAAGTTCGGTTCAATTGGTTTAGTTCGAACTCAGATTAAGTTCGTCGAAAATTTAAACTCAAACTAAACTAAACAAATTTGGGCCTAAGCTCCTTATTAGGTCGGCTTGATTTCACTTTCGTTCTGTGTACATGTTGAACGAATCATAGCCGTTGAAAGTCATTATTCTAATAGCACGGAACCCATCTAATCCAACGGTTCGAATACAGCGATGAATAATAATGGCGCGGTCACCGTTGCTCCTAAAGAAGAATCTAGGCTTCTAGTTAACCAAAATTCTATCCGTTGAAATCTAAGCCCTTCGTTGGATCCATGGAGGTTGTTTCTCCTTCTGGCTTCGTGGTCCAGCGATTTCGTTTCTGAAGTCTTAACTTCTCTCACGGTTGTCCTGATCGATACATGGCTTCAGGTAAGCTTTCATGATCCTTGTAATTTTTGATTCTTTGTTTTTCATGACATCTGATTTTATGTTCTAATTTTTTAGGGAGTTTGAATTTGGAGAATTATATAGACTGATGTCTCGTAGTTCGCATAGTGTTAGCTGGTGCTAATTGCTGTGTATTTTAGGTTTTACATAGTTAATTTGATATTTTATCATATGATATGGGCATGAATCTTGCGCGCGTGTGTGTGTGTCGGACATGTTTGGTTTATTCTTAGAAGTTGTGTACTTGCTCGTATATGTGTCTTGGATTTGCCTATTCAGATCGATGGTCCTTTCAAAATAGCCTCTATTGGGATATGGCTGAGTATATCTACCGTTTTAGATTTCACCATTGTGGCACTTGTGACTAGAATGTTGTCGTTATTGTCAGTGGCAGATCTAGAACGACTGTTTAGTGGGGTCAATAATTTTAAAAATCCGTTACTAAATAAAATTTCAATAAATATTCGTAAGTGATATATATTTATTAGTAATTAATATAATATCATGCGAGTTATTTTTTTTAAATTTTTTTTTATTTTGTATTGTCATTTGCTATATTTAAAAAATAAAAAATATTTTTTAATCTAATATTGTACTATACATGTAACCTTATTAGCATCCTATATAAAAATAGTTAATTTCTATATTAATATATTAGATAATATAATTTATATTTATATCAGTATAAAATTAAATAATAAATTAACTTTTTTTCTTTTGCAATGACTATACATTATATTTAACCAATATAGTTATAACTAATTAAAATTTATATTATATTACTTTTATTCTTATAGCCTTGTATTATAACTATGAATGTTTTAAAAAAAATACAATAATATAATTAATTATATATAAATAATACATAAAAATACATTTTAGATAAATAAAAAATTAATATAATATTGATGATATATATATGTGTGCGTGTGTGTGTGTGTTTTACTGGTGTAACTAGATCTTGGCTTACTAATAAATATTTTATGTAAGATTTAAAATACGTATGTGTTTTAATATTAAAATAACATATTAGAATATCTATTTGTATATTATGATTATTGTTCATTGTACTATTGTAAATAATGTACATAGAGTTGAACGATATATTTTGTAAAATTTTACATAAAATATTTAAATTTATCTTATACAATATGTAGCCCAAATATCACATAAAATTTAAGTGTTTTATTTCATATGATAATCTTAGCTATACAAAATACACAGCAGATAAGCTTTCTTCAAACAGATATAATATTTAATAATAAGTTTTAAAGTTAGCACAATAGCAAATAGTAGAATTCCAAAATCGGTAGGTCTTTGCTATGTACCCCCAAAAAATGTAGGAGCCCAATTATCTTTGAAGCTGCAATCCTCTATCTAAATCAATCTCCTCGGCTGCGGAGCGAGGTAGTTATAACCCTCTTTGGCGCCTTAGTTTCACAGCATTTGAGTGGGGGCAATTGACCCCACTGGCTATATAGTGGATCTGCCCATGGTTGTTATAGAGTTAATTTTCTATTTTATTAGCGTTCTCGAATATCAAGCAAACATTTTGTAGCTATCGTAAACTTTTCATATGTTAACCTAAGTTTTTGAAAATTTTCATCTTTCTTAATGATAAAAATTGTAATGTTTAGCCTTTCTGCTTAACTGTGCTGCCATCTGCATTTTTGGTCGTGTTTGTTGGAGAGATCATATGGACTCTTTGTAATTGTTGTAAAGATGCAAGAATTCACGTGACATAGCTTTTGAGTAGGGATCTTTGAAAACATCATGTTGTGGTAGATGAGCTTGAGCATGAAAATGCTATCCTGGTTGGTGTAAGATTAAAGATTTGTTGCCTTCTACAGAATTTTATCTCTTCTGCTATCTTAGGCTATATGTTTTTTGCTGGGTCTGCGTATGTATTTTTCGATCAAAGTCTCTCTGAGCTTTGTTTCTGAATCAGAAACCTTCTGTTATTTGTAGGTTTTTTGTCTTCACACCTACCTATACATGGATTCTTGTGTGAACTAGTTAAACTTCACCTGTTTTAAGGTCAAAATTTCTTTCATTCAATATGCGTTTGCAACTCCACAATTCATTGCAGAATTAAGCTTCTATCATGGTGGAGTATGATGAGATTATATGGCTTTGTTTATTTGTTCTGTGTCTCACTTAAAAAGACATAGATGCTCATATGCTTACTGGATTATGAACATCAGTCTTCATCTATGGAACTTCTTTAACTTGCATTGTCGGTACAGAAATTGGCATTTCTCATCATCTTGAGGCAAGCACATCTGGCTGCTGGAGAATGACGCAATTTGCAGGAACTGAAAGACCCTGGTTGAGTAAGTTCCCAACAGTATAAATCTCAAGTTGTTATGCCGTGCTTGTCACATTTGGATAGGTAGATCTAATATTCTGTGCGTATTCCTTTTTTTTTTTTTTTTGCTCCATCAGATCTTTACGGAATACGGGTAAAGCCCGTTGCTGCTTTTGGAAGTGTAAGCAACAAGCTCTCTATTGATCCAGCACTGATGCATCGACTCTTGCCTGATGAAATTATTTTTGAGGTACAATTGACTAATATTTTATCATTTTAATATACAAGTTATGATGCGCCTAGCAGGTAACAGCTTTCTTGTAATTTATTTCGATGTCTTCGAACAGATTTTTGCACGTATGAGTCCCTATACTTTAGGAAGGGCAGCATGTGTGTGTAGGAAATGGAGATATACCATTCGAAATCCTAGCTTGTGGCGAACTGCTTGTTTGAAAACTTGGCAGGTAAGTACATTAGTAGGAGCGCTAGTTCTGCTCGTGGGTCATAGTTAGAAAGTGATAACAGTTTGTTTTGCTTGTGAAGCAACATGGAGCATTTGCAAATTACAAAGTGGTCGAATCTATATATGGTGGTTCTTGGAGGAAAATGTTTATTGAGAGACCAAGGATTCGAACTGATGGTAATCCTTCTGACTTGCACTGTGTTATTTTTCTTATGTAAGTTATATATCAATGTTATTAAGTCATTAATTCCTTACGGCTGTAATTGGCTGTTATCTCTTTCAACTGACGTTGCATTCTGGTGAAAAGTTATCATGAATTTAACAGCTATTGTTTTTAGTTCTGAAACATTATTCATGTTATGTGGTGAGAAATTGACAGTAGGAAGGTGATAACTATAGAGATGATGTTTTTGTTCAATTCTGAATCTTTGATTGGAACACTCATTTTTTGTTCTTTAACTAAGATTCATGGGTAATGTTTATCTTAACTTTTCTTTCACCTCCCTTTATAATTGTGTCCATCGTGTTGCGTTAATATGTTTTGGAGTAGCATTAGGCTTTTGTTTTGGATGGAATCATTTGGCAAGAATCTGAATACGGAGAAAAAGTCAACAATTGTGAATTTTTTGTTAGGATGTAAGTCCAATTCCACATTTCGGATGGAACCATTATGGGGTAAGTTGTTAAACTAATGGGTTATCCATTCGTTGTTTTGCATAGTGGAATCTGAACCCATAAGAAAGTTGAACTGTTAAATTTGATGCATTATATGCATTTGGTGTGTCTCTGTTGCTGCAGTTGAAAGACGCTAACAAATTCATGGCATAGTTGTTAAAAACGTGTGCGTAGTGCGCCTAGGCTCGCTCAAGCATGTCTTTTAAACCCTAAGCTAGCGGCAACCCCAAAAGCGGAAAGAAAACCGAAAAGTGTATTATGAATTTATATTAACTTATCGATAACAGTGATGTTAAAGGCGTGCCTAGGCGCGTTGGAGGCATTTGTACCCTCCTAGATCCGAGTCGGGCGCGCGTGCACGAGATGCCACCTGCGCCGGGCGCACCTCTTGCACTTGATAGTTTAAAAAGATGCTCCATTCTCAAAAAAATCTTAGCTTAGTAGGCGCACAGAAGAGAGAAGAAGAAGAAGAAGAAGAATAAGAATAGAAGGAGAAGAAGAAAACCTAAAGAATAAGAAGCTTTTTTCTATCTTATTGCTGCTTTATTGTTCGGACAATTCAACCATATGCAGGGTGAAAATGCAAAAGAAGTTGCTGTATATTATGGATATATAGCTAAAATCCAATACCATAATATAGTTTAAAAACAGTATTATAATAAGGATAATAATACCTAAAATCATTTATTTCTCAACCTAATCCAATTTAGTTATTTTTACAAGTTGCTATGAATAAATATTTAACTCTAAATTAGCTAATTTTATATTAAGTGTGTTCAAATTTATGTTTGTTAAATATATATTTTATTCATAAAAACTGCGCATCACGTTTATAAGCCCCGCGCCTCGCCTCGCACCTTGCTCCTAGGCTCTGAAATCAATCTTGCGCCTCAGTGTGCCTTGCGCCTTTGACAACATTGATTCGTGGTTTGCCTGCCATTTGTCCCTTTTTGTGTTCATCTTGTGTGTCTATTCATATGGACAGCATATACTTAATATACAAACTATATATGGTTATGCTTATCTACATCATAAACTTGGCTATAAGTATCTGGGCTATTAAGTATCTCATTGTTGCTTAATTTTGTTCTTAAATGAATATAGTCCTAGGTTACAGCTGTATTTAGGATCACAACTCATAATGGAAACCTTGACTGCAGTTGTCATATGTAAACTTAACAAATTCATGGTTCTGCTGCTGTTTGTCCTTTCTGTATTTGTCTTATATGTCTATTTATATGGACATCACATACTTAATATTTGGTCTATAAATGATTATGCTTATGTATATAAAAAATGGATTTTGTTGATTAAATATCCCGATATAGCTTAATATTTGTTCTTAATGAATATAATCCTAGGTTTACAGCTATAAATGAGATTACAACCTGTAATATTAAGTAGAGATAACCATGAGGAAATTATTGGGGTTTGAAGCATCTCTATATTTGACTAGTTGCAAACTTGCAAGAGGGCTCCAATTTGCCTTTCTGTATTAAAGGTGTTGGTCGCATGAGTTGAACGTGTGGCCTCTCCTTCCCGAGAGGGGTGCTCTATTAGCTTCACCAAGGCGCTGTGTGATGCTGTGATCTGACTGATGTCCGTTCTGTTTTCAGGTCTTTATGTGAGTAGGAACACCTACATCCGTGTTGGAGTGGCAGAATGGAAAGTCACAAATCCAGTTCATGTGGTATGTGGTGTTCATTATCTAATCACATGATAAGAAGGTTAACTTAGTAAGTTTTAAGTTATAGACTTATTATTGTCATCGACAAATTGTTCAGCAGACTTCCAGATTAACACTGTCGTATCTCCTCTTAGCATTTCTTTCTTGGCACCTACAAAAGCCAGACAGCCTACCAAAAAAAAAAAAAAAATCTCAGCAAGCACCTCCTATCTTTGTTTGTTAGATTTTTTTTTTTTTTTTTTTTTTTTTTGGCTTTCAATTGTTTAGCCTTCATGTTAGACATGTACTTATTTTTAGATGTTATACTACATTCTTACTTTTAACATCATATTGTCATAATGATGCAGGTCTGTTATTATCGTTACTTACGATTTTATCCAGTGGGAAGTTACTTTACAAGGTTGGTTTAGTAAATATGGTTCGTCGATTGGAAAAATCGTCATTCTTCTAGTTAAATTATTATTGTTGCATGTCAAAATTAGGTTTCCTCCCAAAAACTTAAAGAGGTGGCGAAATTCATGAACTTCCGATCTCCTAAAGCTGAATGTGTTTACAAAGGTGACTATATGTTAAATGGAGACCAGGTGGGTTTAACCTCGTAACAAAGTTAGGCTTACAATTTATAGCTCCTCTTCACTTGAAAATGCAATTTGAACTTATAGATGGATTGTATTATGTTCAGGTTGAGGCTGTTATTGTATACCCAGGTCTTCGCCGCACTCTTCTCCGAATTCTGCTAAGGTTTTTTAAAGTTTTTGAAAATTAATAGTGTGGCATCGGGGATGTTGTTATGTGATATTATATCACTCATTCGATAGGCACTCTGCTAAAAATGAATAATCTGGTGGATGCAAATTACATGTTCTATTCTACGAGTTCTCATACTTACTCACTAAGATCGTTAAATCACGCAGGCTGAGAGGAACAGTTGTAGGAGCTAACAACAGACTGGATCTCTTAAAACTGATTACAACTGGAATTGATGAGAATGAACTGAACAGCCATGATGATGATATGCTAGGAGTTGTGGAAGGTTGGCAGGAGGATGAGACGCACTCTGATGTGCCTGCTATTTCTCATAAAAGAGGCTTGACGCCTTTTGTCTTCGTGCCGTTTGAAGAGGTATGCTTTGGATCTGAACATTTTGCACTTAGGCTGATAGTGAACATCTTCTGTAGATTGTTTTTGACGACGTAAGTCCCTCATTATTCCTTTTTCAGTATCACATATCTCAACTTTGCTTGTAGTTTACATTGCGGGAAACTTTTTTATGTGGAAGAAAGCTACTTCTTGGAAATGTTTTCAGTTGTTTTGCTCAATAATTGGTTTTAGTGTAAAAGTCTAACCTGGAACGCGTTGAGAAATAATTATTTTCCTTTCTAGGTAGTGATGACATGTGAAAAGCGTTTATGTTAATGCTTTATATTTCATTTTTTCTTTTCCCATACTGTCGCGTAATATTCTAGCTTTTAACCAAACTCACGGTGGATAAAGAATTATGATGTGATCGAGTCGCTTGGTGTGAGTGACTTGGGCGGCCCCAAGAGCTTAGCTGTTCGTAGTCATAAATTAGTTGAAGTAGGAATTATTGCCCTCTGCAGGGGAGTACAGGGTGTATTTACTGTTTTCCCTTAATACCCCTTTTGGTTAGCTTTTCTAAATTATGCCAAATGTTAATGCCTTACATGTTTTTGCCGAAATTTTCAGGTTGAGACATCAGTTTTAAATCTTCCAGTTGACAAGATGGATTACTTTGTGCCCGGCTGATGAGTAGCGGTGTTCATATGTGCCCGCCGTTTGTACATATGTCATCAGTATGTGACCTTTGAGTTTCTAGTGATTGCAAGCTAAATACTTGTCTTATATGCTAGCAGAAAGGAATGAGTATGCAATTTGTTTTGTAATGTAGCTTGTTTTGGTAAATATTCCTTCTTGTTGTAATGTTGATAGTTATCTGCGTTGACAAAACTACGATACTCTTATTTAAAATGAAATGGGCACGAGTTTCTCAGCTCTACTTAAGCCTTTCTCGTTGCTCCATGATATGGCCATGAAGAGCTGAACTCGACTCGAAAAATTTTAAGCTCGAATTTAATTAGAATTTGATTGATTGCATCAACTGAATCGAGTTTAAGTCGAATCAAGTCGAGCTCGACTTGAGCGATGCATAATTGTATGAATTAAACTTAGTTCGAGTCGAGTTCGAACTCGTTTAAATAATTTTGTTATAAAAGTTATTGAATAAAATAGAAGAGGTTGTTTAAGCTCGTGAGCCTAACGAGCGGAATAATTTGATATTCAGGTTCTATTCGTTTAATTACTCGAGCCGAACTTAAACGAGTTCAAGTCAGAATAATCTGTGAACAGTTCGGCTCATTTTTATCCATAATCGGAACCTAATTTTACTAAGTTATCATCAAAAAATTTTGATGGTGATTTTAAAAATAATTAAATTTACTCATATAATAACAGAGATTGTTTTATTTTTTATAATTATTTATTTCTAGTAAATCTTAAATTTGAAAAAAAGTATCATATATGAGGCTGAAAGTTTGAAAGAGAGATTAATTTTATTCCATTCTGCACGAGGCAAAAGCCAATGATACAAAAATAACCCTTTTGAATTGTCTTATTTGAGAGAGGTGAAAATCAAATGAAGAAAGTTATGTATTTTTTATTTGTTTGGTTTAGGAGAGAGTTGAAGGAGAAGAAAATAGAAGCAATATTTTTTTAAGCAAAATTCTTTTGATGAGACCCATTGTTTTTATTCTTCGAAAATGGAAAGAATTAGAAAGAAAATTTTACATTTTTATGTAGCTTTTACATTTATCTTTGATGTAAAATATGTCATTTACTTAGTATAAATGATGATAATTTTATTATTAAAATATCTAAATCGTTATAAAATATCTATAACTATTGTATTAAAAATTTTCTAATTACTTTCTTTTGTTTTGTCGAAACGATATATAAAAAATGAGCCGATCAATTAATCTGATTTTCGGTCCGAACGCATGAAAAAGGCATTTCACCACATGAGAAAACACGTTTTATCGCGTAAAAAAACGCATTTTTCACACGTCGGTAGAACCAAAATGTTATGTTACTGTCAATCTTGATTGGGATACTACTATATTAGCCCCTCAACTGTTGAAAACATTCCAAATCAGCCTCCCATTTCAAATTTAGGTCGGATCAGCCCCTGGTTACTGTTTGGAATTTTTTTGGACGAAATTGTCCCTATATCCGTTAACACTTCAGACACCGATATCATCCATTTAGAAGCGATCTCGGAAAAAACTTTGAACATGAAAGTTGTAGATCTCGGCAAGAACTACAACTTTCATGTTGAAATTTTTCAAAAAAATACTTCAAAAGTTATGTTTTTGAGGTCGGAAGCATAACGGGTCGACCCGACCCGACCCGAAATTGCTACAAATAGTTTGGACATCGAAAACACCTACCTAGAAATATTTTTTGGAAAATTTTTAAACATGAAAGTTGTAGATCTCGGTGAGATCTATAACTTTTATGTTCAACATTATTTCAAAAAATATTTCTAAGTAGGTGATCTCGGTGTCGGCAACAAAAGGACAGTTTTGTCCAAAAAAAAGATAAACAGTGAATAGGGGGCTGATTTGGACTGTTTTGGAGAGGAGGGGCTGATATGGTATGGGAATTGAAAAGGGGGGCTGATTTGGTATTTTACCATCTTGATTTCCTATCAAAAAGATCTAGGAGTCTGGGCACTAAATTACTTAAAGGGACACTTCCATATCAGCCCCTCCATGTTTCCATTTAGACGAATAAGCCCCTCGTTTTACCCATTAATTTTGACATCCTAAAATAATTATTTAAAAATATTTTTTTAAAAAAATATTCAATATAAAAGTTATAAATTTTGAAAAGAACAACAACTTTTATTTTAAATTTTTTTTCAAAAACTATTTTTAAGTAAGTGTTTTGATGGTTTAAAATTTAGCGAATTAATGGATCGATTTTGAATCCACTAAGACTTTTAAGCAACAAAATATATATTTAAAAGTATTTTTTGAAAAAATGTTAAACATTAAAGTTATATGTCTCATTAAAATCTACAATTTTTATGTTAAATTTTTTTTTTTAAAATATTTATACGATGGTCAAAAATGATTTAGCACGAATATCGAGAGAATTTTTTTTGAAAGTTTAAACAGTAACTGGAGAATTTAGGGGTTGATTTGGATTAGTAGGAAGAATCTAGAGGCTGATTTATCCCTTACTTTACTTAAAACTGTAGCATAAATTATCGCCACGTGTCCTACGTATTATGTACTCACGGATTATGTTAAGCTTCGTTTTGCCAGCGTGTTAGTTGAAGCCTCTGGAGCTGCACTTCGTGTTGCTTATTTTGCACCTTCGGGACGCTCTAGTTTGCAGATTCAAGTTTTGTTTTGTTTATTTATTTTTCTTCTCTGCAATTCATGTGACGTTGAACTTTAGTACGATTGAGAACGAACATGGGGAAGGCAAAGACGGGATGGATCGTCGCAGTGATTTGCTTCGTTGTGTTGATGATCGTCACTCCAACGATTCCTCAGTCCCAAGAGTACCATGATTTCGCGGATCAGCGTGAATTGATCTCTGGTAATCTACAAGCTCTTATTATTTCCTCTCAATTTCAGATTAGTACTGATTTTAGACTGTTATGTTGTTAGGTCTTTGTGATTTTTGATTGCTGGATTATGATTGTGCAGGGATGCCTAATACATTGGATGTTATATCAAATTTCCCTTTTCTAGTAGTAGGTTTGGTCGGACTTGTACTTTGCCATTACAAAAACTACTTCGAGTTACGGTAATGCATGTTACTGTTATAGAAACATTAGCTTTTTTCTTTGCAGGATTGCTGTATAGTTTAATTTTCAATTTAAAATGTTGAAAGCTTGCCAGGTGAGGTCTGGGGTTGGTCTGTTTTTTTCATTGGCGTGACTGCTGTTGCTTTTGGCTCTTCATATTACCATCTTGAGCCTAATGATGCTCGACTTGTCTGGGATCGCCTGCCAGTAAGCTCGATTTTTCTTCTCCCTTTAATATTTTTTTAAAATACAGTTTGGGAAGATTGCTCTACACAAACCTGATCGTAATAGTGGTACTGCATGATAATTTCAACATGCCGCAAGAATATAGCCTTTTACATGTTGATTTTACAAGTTGACTACTTGTTAGCATTAGCTGTATGCTTGGTTTGGACTGTAGTTTCTGATTTAGGAGGAAAGAGTTAGGTGAAATGTGAAAAGTCTAGATGCATATCTAGATGTCTTGAACTTGATATTCTAACTTCAAATTGTCTTATTAGGTGAGAAAAATGTCCTGCTTAAAGCAAGTAAGACTGGGAATTCTAATACAAAATTACATGTTAACAAAGATTAAGTAATTCTGGAAGTTGGATAGAAGATTTAGATCATTTGTTATGCAGTCTATCAAGTATCATGGTGATTTTCATTTTTGATAGATGACAATAGCCTTTACATCAATCATGGCAATATTCATCATTGAAAGGATTGATGAGAGCAAAGGGACGGCATCAATTGCACCCCTTGTCCTGGCGGGTGCTTTAAGTATTTTATATTGGAGGCAAGCTGCTTGTTTCTTTGTTCCTCTATGTTTGGTTCTCTATTTTGTTGCATATTAACTTGTCCTATTTGACGTGCCTCCTTATAGATTTTTTGATGACCTCCGGCCATATGCAGTTGTTCAGTTTGTGCCCTGTATAGTCATACCTTTAATGGCACTTTTGCTTCCTCCAATGTATACACATTCATCATACTGGTTTTGGGCAGCAGGTTAGTTCTTCTAGATTTGTTTAAAATTACAGCAGAGCGAGATCTGCCGGATTGATGGATTCTTCTCGTGTAGTAATTGTCTTGCTTGCTTTTTAGTATTTTAATAATTATTGCTTCTTAATGTTAAATAAGAGGAGCATCCACATGGTAAATTATAAATAAGTAACAACCTTGAGGTGTGGACAAGACTACGCTTGCTGTATTCCTTTGGTTTCTGTATTCATCGTTCAAGTTTTGTGCCGGAAGTTCTAGCTTGCCTTTTGAATAACCCTTGCTATGTCTTCTGCATCTCGTCTTTTCACAATATAAGGCAGCATACATACCTTGTATTGAAAATAGATGAATGACATGAGGTATGTGTCCGACGGGCAAAAAGAGTCAAAGACTACCTGAATATGGGTGATCTTGGTTTAACTCTGAATCTTAAATGCGACAATTATTCAGTAGATAACCTCATAGATCTCTAGGTAAAGTTGCTGGACATCTCATACTTGTCCAGGAGAAATGAACTTACATACTTGTCCAATTCGCTGCTATGCAAACTGCCAATCCAAGATTAAGACTAGCTAGTGGAATATGACCCATCGGACACCTGGCGAACTTCAAATTTGTTGCAATAAGATTGTATTGTCACCCAATAGTCTAAGGACCCAACGAAAGTTCTTTGGAGCAACTACTTATATCGTCAAAACCTTTCTTGACAAATTTTGTATATTTGTGCTCTTCTTGGGCCTTTTTTGGGGCACCTGAAAATAGTGAGAAGCCTATAAACATTACCTCTAACTATATGGAGGTATATAAAGATATAGTAGAGTGTACTACAGCCGTATCTTTTCCGTGTTTATTTCTTTCCCCCTTGATGGACCATTCTGTAGAAATTGATGTATTTGATATTTCAAATGCACTCCACACTTACATTTTCCTAGTTATTGAATGAATATCTTGTACTGCTGAGTCTAAAGCAATTTTGAATTTCTTTAATTTCAGGTTTTTATCTCTTAGCTAAAGTCTCAGAGGCTGCTGATAAACCAGTTTATCACTGGACTGGTGATATTGTCAGTGGGCATACTCTTAAACACTTGTTTGCTGCAATGGTTCCGGTTTTCTTGAGTCTTATGCTTGCTAAGAGGAGTATTGAATCCAAGAGGTGCGCTATTCTAGTTAGTGTTTGCTCCTATGCTTAAACTTTGTCGTTCACTTAAGCTATCCCATATAGATTTATGGTTATTCTGAAGTACAGAAGTTCTTGATCTTCAGTCTGATCTGATCTCTTTCTTGCTATGGGGCATATCTACAGAAAGAGAATTCATAATGAGAGTATCCCTCAATACCTCTGTTGTTGTATGGAAACAACATATAAATGTAGGGTACTAATCCCTCAGGTAAGGTATAGGTATATGCTCAAACCCCACGGTTTTCAATCCTTAACCAAAAAGAACATGAGCAAAGTCTGAGGGTAAGAATTCAAGTATGTAGTGCTGTTGCAATAGGTCCTGCCAGCTGGAAGATGTTCCCTTGAATTTTAGTAGTTTTCAAGCAGTATGAGGAATTAATCTGGTTATCAGTGCTTTTGATCTTTCTTGCTGAATTCGAGAAAAGCCACTCGGAGGAAAGCAAGGATAGGAGGTTTGGTAGACGCGCCAGTCAATATAGGCCTAATCCAACTTATGCTAATGTGTGTTGAACTTTTAGTTATTGAAGCTTGCCATTGTTTCTCATGAAGAATTAATGAGTCAGTTGGCTCCTTTATCATGAACTATAACTGGTAAGCATTTGGTAGCATGCTAATCGGCGCTGAACTATTTTCCTTAGCTTCTAAAAGGTGCATGTGCTGTATGTTATGTAGTTTTTTTGGGGTATTACATTAAGCATGCTCAAAGAGATGTCCCAAGTGCAATAGGGTGGCATATCTCCCATCAAGATTACTAAGCTGTGTCCCATTACCGTATACGCACACTTTTTTTCTTCTTCTTCTTCTTCTCTCTCTCTCTCTTTTTTTTTTTTTTCTGATGGCCCATCTTCTCATGGTTACTTACAGTGTTTATTGTCTGAGGTGTAATTTGCTTTATTGTGTTTTGAAGTTTTGCATGAAATCCGAGTATGGTTGTGCAGAGTATATTTTTTTTGTTCTTTTCCATGTCTTTGAGCTGCCTGATTCATCTCGTGCTTGGTATTTTGGTGGTTTTGGTTGTTTACCTTGATCTGATGATGATGCAGAAAGAGTATGCTAGAGACATGGCAGATTTACTGGGTCAGGGTGAAGGAAACCCGATATAAGACAGGTGTGGATTGTCAGTATAGTCCACTAACAAAGACGGATACTACCACAGAAGCAACCACTAGAGACTGAGATGGTTGGACTCAGAAGCAACCGCGTAGTTAACTTTAAGTGTACGAGAACATGTCGTGTTAATGGATTTGTCGTCCATCTATGTAAAAGTTCTCGGAATAGATGCCCCATTTGTAAATAACCAAAACTGAAGGTATGTATGATGTTTGTGATAATTATGCTTTTGGCTAAGTTCTAATCTGTAGTGCTGTAACTTCATGCGCAACTTCAATCCTATAAGGGCTTTGCTATGCACCCCCAAGAAATAACACAAAAAATCATATATACTAATGTGGTACAATCAGGACCACATATCATATTGGTGTATCTGTAATTTTAACTTTTTTGCAGATCACGAGGTGCGTGTGTGGTGGAGATTGATTGTGTGTAGTTGGGGGTGAGTAGTTTTTTCCATCCCAATAACATTGCTGAATACTGCATTAATTCAATGAATGCGATTTTACCTGTTATTAGAAGCTTCACAATGTGTGGTTGGAATACATGAGAGAGGATGCAAGGGAAAAAGAAAAGTATTAAAAACTGTACTCACACAAAAAGAAAGAGACAAGCTGCGTTTGTGTGCCTCAGCATAAATGGTGATCTGCATGAAGTATTTGTACAATACTGTATGGTGCTGTGCCGCCTCCTGGCTCCCAAGTTTGCATCTTCCAATAAAAACTGAAAAGTATCGTTGTGGATATGAAAAAATCACGCAAGAACCTCCGTAATCATCTGAGGTTGTCTCGTATATAGAGTTTGTAAGGATCTGCTGGATCTGCATTACAAATTTACTTGTTTTGGTTGCTGAAGGGCAATTGTTTGGCACCTTGTTCAACAGCGTCTCGCCATAATCTATACCTGATGCCGAGTTTGTCATACGAGACTGGCCAGTTCCACACATTGCCTCCAGTTTTCACTCTTTCTTGTTGGCCAACCGCTAGCCGCATGTCCTTGTTTAAGACCTGGATAAAATGTAAAGATAGATATTCAGTAGGTATTATTAGAAAATACTAAAATTCACGTGACATAATTTTGCATTAGTAAATCCACATTCCGCTTGAAAGTCAACTATGTGATGATTATTGTTGACATGGAATATAAAAGTATGATAACGACTCTTAATTTAAAAGCAACAAATTTTGCAAAATCAGTAACAAGCTTTGACCAATTTGCTGCAATAGTGTTACAAGAGTGGAAGAAAATGCTGCGCATTATGGGGTTTACTTTTGATAGTTTTGTTTTTAAATACATTGTTACAAGTTTGCTATTATGTGTTAAAAATTTTGTTTATGCTCTTTTTCTTACATGAGATATTAAAATATATTCTTGCTAGTATTTCCAAAAAATAAACTACCGGATATGCAACAGAACCGCTCATTCCCGGCAATGCAAGAGAAGCCATTGAGAAGCAACCGAACAGAGTAAATTAATTTTTATGCATGATATAGAGCTCCAATGTTCTAGCCTCTATCAAGAAATACTTTAGCAAATTGAAGACTCACCTTCTCTGCAAAATGTCTCCACAAGATGTTCATAAAGGGTACATGCTTGAGCATGGGCGCAAAATCTAATGACATACGGTACAATAGCCTGGTCTCTGTCTAGATGAGGGCAAGCAAATATGGAGCTGGTGCAGATGTCTCGAGCACTCTCTGGTACTTTGCCCTTCTAGTTTCCCCGGCTTTGATATTCCAATTGTAGAAAGAACCATGCAAGGCGGGCGGAATCCCATGTCGATAGGGTATGGATCCCAGTAGCCTTGAAGGCCTGATGCTGGAGTAAGGAACTTGACCAAGCTGAAATATATGAACTATCGATTAGCTGCAAGCAATTTCATGGAAAGTGAAGTTTTATGCATTTTTCGTAAGAGAAATGCATCGCACATCTAAATATAGCTCTAAATAAATTTCCAGATTAAAGTGGGATGATCCCACCTACATGTTCGAACTTCATGATGGCTCCCACTATTTTTGTGAGTAACTGGTATCGTCGTCGTAACCTGTTATCCGCCCGTGAGGTAAATATCATGGGCCGAAACCTAGGCAAAGCTGCCCGTCGCACGTAGATTCACATGCGCGCACTCGCCAGCAGAATGGGTCCCGCTATTTAAAATGCGTTGTTGGGATGAGTCCCATCTAAGCTCTTGAAATGCATGTGTGCAACATTTTTGCCATCTCAAGATATTAATTGAGGAAGATGACTGACCTTGGAACACTCCATCCCTTGGCAAAAGTGGAAGTGTGGGTAAAAGGAGCATGGGCGAGGTCCAAAAGATTATCACGGAGAAGCCCGTGCTCCACTGGCAGCTCTATCACAATCTGTCGACATAAAATTTGTGTTAATTTCGTAAGAGTTAAAAGTCAATCTAGACAACATCCTGGAAGTCATGAAGCTATATGTACATATAAAATATTTTACGATATAAGCTACTGAAGATGATATTAGTCGCATCTGCTTTATCATTTTACCTCTGCATGAACTACAAATCCTGGGGGCGGCCGCAACGATGGAATAGAAGATCAGGAAGGCGCCTCATCACCTTGCCAGATCCAGATCATCCCTTCTTGTTTGGAGCACGGTAGTGAACGGATTCTAACATTTGCCATCCGCGTAAATGTCATTTTCTCACATTTCTCATCAGTAGAGTATTCCCATCCTGAAAATAACTTCACGATTCCATCCTGAAATTTTTTTTTGAAGAGTCCTTTTTATAGTCTCATTGCTCCAATGAGCTCAAGCGACAGGAAGCGTGATTTTGTGCAATCTCCACGCGCCTCCCGTACTGTCCATGTGGGCGTGCATGCTTACGCGGCCTCCGGTGCTTCCACTAGATATTATGGGTCCCCTCAACTGGGATCATGCCACGTCGGATCATAACTTGGATCGATTGAGATTTTATCGCGGGATTTTCTACGTTGCTGGATAAGCTGTATAAAAGCTGATTAAATTCAAGTAAATTGCAAATTTTTATTCTAGGATGCATCAACACCAACAGCTTGGCTTGCATTCTCAAAGTAAATGATTTAGGTTGATTTTGTTTTTTATGTGCTACAACTTTCGGAAAGGCTATTTCCTTATTCTCAAAAGATATTTAAAATCTGGACAATGCTATTTTTTTTTTTTAAAATAAATGAGGAAAAAATATGTTTAGACTGGACCAATATCAAATGATCCTGCAAAGATATAAATTTATTAGATGGCCTTGGTTCTATCTTGATCTCCACCATTCAAGATATGTTCTGGTATACGTCATGTATAATCGCCTTGTCATGGGTTCAGCACATAGGAAACCACTATTTTTTCAAAAGAAATAGCACTTGGCTTCCAACAAAACTAACATGACAGCTACGCAACGTAAACTAAACAGCTCCTTACAGAGTCATCATCTGATGTGTTGTTTAATTATGTCAGTTGTCACACAGATCATGGCAAAAATGTATGACTTTATATGTTCCAGAATGCTTCTCATGCAAAAAGAAAAAGAAAAAAAAGGATTTATTTAGAGTGTTGATCCTCCAATCTCCATTTAGAACTCAGAACTTCTCAGTGATCTCTTTAGAGGCTTTTAATTCCTTAAAGCAGAGTTTCTCATTCATTCCTGATTCCTCTATCAATTCCTCAAGCATATTAACAGAACTAGTTTCGATCAAAATACTTGGATACATCTATTATAATACTTTAGAGAGGAGAATAGGAGGGCTTTGAGATGTTGAGTAATCTTTCGTTTGATCAATTACATTAATAAGACGTTTTATCCCAAAAAAAAAAAAAAAAAAAAAAAAAAAAAAAAAAAAAATATATATATATATATATATATATATATATATATATATATACAGTGATAAAAGTCCAAAAACAAGAGTTGATGCCTTGGCATAGTGCAGCCGAAGAGTCTTCATCTGAATAGTAGAGTACTTAATAATCGTATGATTGGGCTTTTGATCTATTGTTCTTTTCATTTTTAGAAAATAAATAAATTCATCTATTATATATTTCTTCTATAAAAGATAGTTCTAGCAGTAGGAGACAACACAGAGTTTGAAAACGGAAAACATTCAAGTAAAACCCAGTAGGCAGAAGATTATTGACACCTTTATAACTACAACAAACACTACATTTTCATCTTCATATTTAGATAATCACTCGTCTTCATCTTCATCGGTGATAAACTTGCCCGTTCCTGGATTCAAAGCAGCAAAGAAGAAGAAGGCGATATTGAGCAGCAAAAGTGGCTCGATGTCGCTGATTGGCACGCCAGTCTCGATGTTTAGCTGAGCCAATGCTCCCTTCCCTGTTATGACCTCTCCGATAAGTGAGAATGCAATCCCAAGTTGCGCCAATCGTCCCACGAAGAGTTCATTTGCCTTTGTAAATCCAAACAATGGCCCTACAACCCAAACACATAGTCTTTAATAAGCATATACATATATACATGTAGGACAACAAAATTTAGAGATATTTGTGGTGCCTCTAAGTTTGAAATCTCAAAAAAATATTAAGAGCGTGATAAATATGATATTCATCACAACTTAAAATGTACGGTTGGGGATTATCATCGAAATATGCGGTTCAGCCTCGCATTAAAAATTAGTTTCTTTAGCGTGTAAAGTTCACTTGTATTGCTTCTAGCATAATCTTTAAGGGAGACTCTTTTTTATTAAATGACGAATTATAAAGCTTTGGATTTAATTAATTATGTTCTGTAACTTTATAGTTCAAGTTTATAAAAATGACTAAATTTTGTCTAATTAACCACCGTATATTGTACATATATAGACCCGTTAGATCTACTTTGTATTATTTATGTTAAAAAATTTGAACAACAAAATTATGAATATAATTAAATATACAAGTTTATATTTGTTTTTAAAAAACTCTAGAGTCTGTATTATTTATTTTAAAAATTTTGGACTATATAATCATAAATACGTAAATATACAAATTTATAGTTTTTTCTTTTAAACAAAGCTCTAAATTAAACTTTGCATTCGAGAGCTCACTTAAATATACATACCGTCTGAATTGAGACCTAGAGCACCTCTGATTCCCTTTCCGGGAGGAATGACTGCTCTCTCTAGCCCAGTCGGGGGAGTCGGATCGTCGACGAACTTTCCCCGGTCACCGAGAGCTCCGATGGCTCCAAGAAGTGTGAAGAGGATGAAGAAAAGGAGGAGCGGCTCGGCTTCGTAGATAGGAATCCCAGTCTCCAAGTTCAGCTGTGCAAGAATTCCTTTCCCTGTAATTGCCTCCCCTAGCAAAGATGCCTTCAAAAATCATAGTTTTAATTTTAGCTTAAAAGAACATCATTTGTTCTTTTTTTTTTCTCAAGAAAAGAAGAAAAATTGTTAAAATATACTTATAAAAAAGTTTTTTAAAAAAACTACACACCGCAAACCCGATCATAGCAACCCGGCCAACAAAGAGCTCATTGGCCTTGGTGAATCCAATTCCTCCTGAGGTTCCAAAAATTCCATCTTCCACCTTTTCTTTCGGTTTCTGCTCCGCCTAATTGTATTATTACAATAAATAAGTTACTATATATACGCAAATTAAGAAAACAAATTACTATTGACTTAAACAACTGTATACATAGTGATGTAATAATTAACAACCTTCTTGGGCGGTGCTTTAGTCTTTGCTTTGAAAAGAGCTAGAGTTTGTGTGCAAGGCGACGAGCTCGTAGAAGGCAAAGATCGTCGCGAAGACATAGGTGATTGAATAACATACGAAAATGGTGCCGGGCGAAGCCGACGGAGCAGTGGCTCCTTCGTCAACTCCGGCAAGCGACCGCCACTGAGGCTAGACATGAGCATTGATTGAGTGGCCATATTTGCTATACTACTTAGATCCTTTTTCTCAGCTAAGATATAAATACACTACATAGGTGTTGATTTTTAGTGTATAGTTTCTGAGGTTTTGTGAAGGAGAATAAGAGTTAGAGATCAGTAGGATAGGGTTTCTGCAGTTTAGGGTTTTGGAGGGCTGTGGAGAGACCACGTTAGACAAGTACTTATAAATCTGGTGGTGATCGACTCCAATGAACTTGGTTGGTGGAGGGAGAGTGCTGTGAAAACTATGTTTTCTTGTGCCGAAGCCATTGAACCAAGTGGACGTAGGCCCTTTTTAGTGCATTTTTATTCTGCAAAAATTTCACCAAAAAAAAATGAAAAATGAGGAGCATTTTTGTTTGTAAAGCAACTTAGAATAATTGGCAATTAAGGATGAAGAAAAGAGATCTTAGATTTTTAGGATCACAACCCCCAGATAGAGGCGTTAGTGGTGGGAGGAATTTTGCGGCCTATTATACTATTTTTGAAAAAAGAAAAGAAAAAAGAAAAGAAAAGAAAGAATAAAGCCATGTTATGTTAAGAGAAATTGCCCATTGCAGGCTGGTTGGAGTTAGTTTCTGTAATTTTCATGGTACCAGACCCTACTCAAAGAAAGAGTACCAAAGTAAGTGAACTTTGGTCCATCCGAGGACCGATGGTTGGGGTTCTACTTAGGAGTATGAAATTCGAATTTTATAAATACCACCTACAAAGATCTGAAAAGTTTATCCATTTATGTATTTCATAAAGGATACAAATGTTCGAGCATATCAAGATCGAAAAGCTAGGTCTATTCGATTAATAAAATACTGATGGAGCAATCCTGATTTGTCAAATACGATAGTCATACAAAAATACTTCGATTATTGTTAAAAAAAATTTTATCTTAAAGGAAAGGAACTCATTGAACATAGGTCGTCCTGCTCGTCCGGCGATTACGCTTCCGGAGCTGACGCGCACTATATAAAATCACGAAGGTAACAACTATTTCGAAAGTGAAAAATCCATACATGTTATGTTAAAAAAAAAACAATTACTTTAAAAAGTTGTTTCAAACAAACACCCCTTTTGCTCAAAAAATCACAGAATGCAACCAACATTAGCTTACCTACAACAAAAGAAATAAAACCTCATGTTTATGTAATTCTAATCTAATTCAGTGTAAATCTTTTAAACATCCAGAGTGACGCCGGTGGCAGCTTGGTCCTTATGCATGGTCACATCCTTACTACCATGCAACGTAGAATCATACTTCTCGCCATCTCCCCACAGCGCGTAGGCTTCTTCACCATGAACTGCGTCGTCACCGATGGCGAGCTGTTCGTCGGGCATTCGGAGGGGTAAAACTATACGGATCACGAGGCAGATGATGGTGGTGACGACGATGTTCCAGCCGATGATAAAGAGGGCACCGACAACCTGTGTTAGGAAATATATCATATTAGACACCAGTATATGAGTTTTATGTTTTTAGGCAAAATATTTTATTGGTAGATCATATGCAGTCGTTGGTTTTATTTGTTTTCTTTATAAATTTCAGGTATAAAGCTAAGGATTAATTTTCACTGACAAATTTACCGACCTGCTTTCCGAAATTGGGCCCCGCCGACGCCACCGTAAAAGGCACCACGAGAGTTGGTGACCGGGAGGAAGAGGTTGCAAAGTTGGGGCTCCGCAAAGAGGCCGGTGGTGGCACCTCCAAGGAATCCGGCGACGGCGTGGGTGTGGAAGACGCCGAGGGTGTCGTCTACTTTCTGGAGGAGGCGAGAGCGCTTGTGGACTATCATCATCGTGAACCATGGAATGCTCCCGGAGACGATCCCCATTACTATTGCTGCCCATCCTTGCACCAGTCCTGTCCATATAATATTATCAATAAGTATATTTCTTCTTCACATAATAATCATCTATGTTTAAAGAACAATATATTAATATTCGAAATAAAAAAAATATACTGATACAATAACATGAACATCTTTAAGTTAGTATGTTTTTCCATTTCTAATAAATAACATATAAAATCAAAAAACAAAAAAAACCGATGCACAACTCTCTAAAAATTAAGATGTGTAATGAAACTTAATCAGTAGCTCAGTCGTGCAGCTCCTAACACTTATCTCGAGAAGCGACGTTTGGAAATTTCAACTGAAGTTGCTTTGGAAGTAACCTATGACATGTACAACTCCGATGACTTTCAAAAAATTACTTAGCAACCACTCGATCCTCATCATATATGTTTGAAAGAAAAGACTGACTCTTTCAAAATCATTATTTGATTACCAAATAAAAGGAAATAAGGAAAAATATCAAAGGAACATACATTGTGCTAAGATAGATTTACCTTTATCGAAGTGGTCGATATCCCTCCGTCCATATTATTTTGATCTTAATTTGTATTAAATCGACTTGATGGCATTTGTGGACAAAATTTTAGCCCGTACAAAATGATGGATATCAGGGAAAAATTTATGTTTATTATATAAACTCCCAAAAAATGTAGCCAGGAGTTGAGCTTTCTAGTCCTCAAGATTGAAATCGATAGGTTTAGGGCAAAATTTTGTGAGAATTTGTGGGAGATTTAGCATTATTATTGTGCTATTAATGTCACAGGCCGGGCCAAGACAGCAACACATGACCGGTGTTATATTTGTTTAATAACTCGTAAGTAATTGGCTGATTTATTGAGTCAATAATCAAACTCAATCCAATCACGTGTTTCATAAATCTCCAATTGCTTTAACTTTCATACTGTAATTTTCTTCTTTTTTTTAGCATTTTGATTTTTTTTAGCTTGATTTTGAGCTTTTTTCGCTTTATATTTTTTCTAGAAAAATAACATACATATTGCAAGCCGTCAGATTCATATTCAATGCCTTTTAAACCTATCTAATTTTAACATATCTATGTTGCCATTAGATATAATTCAATTAACTTAAGACGGATATTGATGATGAATCAAACGTATGGTGGTGATCGAGTACTTTATATTTTTAAAGTATCATATTTAATGAAGTATTAGGAAACCATTGTATTTTGTGTAATAAAATTTAGTCTGAAGTAAGTAGAAAACTACATAATTCAACTTTTAAATAAATTTTAGCACCTAAGAAGTAAAAACCAAATCATAATATACAAAAAGTAAACCCAAGTAATTAATTTCAAAATCAAGTAGCGATATTCTTAAAACAAAGTTTATGAGAACTGCTATCTCGATATGAACATCCAAAGAGGTCACATTATGATGAATTTGTCAGTTCTAGAAATATTATATAATTGACTTTTGACTTCCGGATGACTACAAAACTGCTAAGGACTCTATGGTCATTTACTCAAAAGGAAAATTCTAGTCCGTCTAATTTTATACTAAATATTATACACCGACGACCTAAAATCAGCCTAACTCTTTCTTGGAATATCTAAATTCTCAAATACATCCAATATATACATGACGTTGAATGACTTGCAGCGAGGAGCAAGTTAGTTACTTCAAACAATTTTTTTTATATAATTTTTATAATTATATTATGCCTCATCAACAATAGATTATTATGATTATTATGATTTATTAGATGTGTAATAGTGCGATCAGGGAGCATTACCTGCGCCGGGAGTGATGCAAACGAGACCAGTGATCATGCCCTGGACGGCGCCGATGACGGAGGGCTTCTTGAAGAAGATGACATCGAGGGTGGTCCAGACGAGGAGGCTGGTGGCGGCGCAGATGTTGGTGTTGAGCACCGCCATCGAGGAGTCGATGTTGGCGGAGTATGGGTCACCGCCGTTGAAGCCGGCCCAACCCATCCACAGAAGTCCGGCACCGGTCAGCATCAGAAGCACATTGTTCGGCGGGAACCTCCCTATCCTTCGTCGACCTGGGACCCACCTGAGATAATATAAACACTTTTTAAACATCATATTAGGATTATTTTATGTTTTACAGTGGATCTTTTCTGAAGCTTTTTTTAATTTTTTTTTTTATTTTTATGCCATTAAGGATAAATTCAAAAAGTTAAAAGTACAGCAGTAACATAAAGGCTGTTGCACTAAGAAAGAAAAAAGAAGGAAAGAAAAAGTATAATTGAACTCACGTCGGATTGAATATCAGAAACACACACTAACATTCAAACTTCATTCTTTTAAAAAATTATATGTAATTAATAATTTTAACTGACGTGAAGTAAAAAAACTATAAAAAGTTCATCTCATGAGTAAAAGAATTATATGTATTCAAATTATAACTCTTACCATACAAATCTTATGCTTAAAAAATTAATGAAAAAGCTTCCAGTTTTAATGTTAGTCGTCGACCTTCTCCACTAAAATATAAAACAGTAAAAAGATGCTTCAATCGAGAAGAAGAGAGCAAAGATTCATATTTGCCACGACTAATTTGTCGGAAAGTAGATCTTGAGAATCATATCGCATCATCTTTATATTAATAAAAAAAATCTCCTAAAATGAAGAAATTAGCGCATAAAAATCCAAAGAAATGACTCGAGTGAACGCAAAGCTGCACCGTCTAATTTGACCAGTTCTCACGCCAAATACGTTAATATTCTACGTTTCACACTTACAGATTGAAAAAAAAAAAACCACGAAATTTCTTAATCAACAAAAAAGAAAAAAAACATGCATGACTTAAACTAAATTTTGAGAGAAAATTTGGGAAGTGTTATACATACCCAGTAGGCGGCGACGATCCGGCGATACCTGAAGATAATGGATAACATAGCCGCCGGAGTAATCAATAACTCCCCACTGGAACAAGAACCCTCCTCCCCAGAGACTAAAAGCTCCGACGGTATACGAAAAAGTCAACCACAGAGGCACAAAGAGCATCCAAGCTTTGATGTTCATCCTACCAAGCAAGGACCCGGCGAGCAGAATCAGAGTGATCGCGGCGAAAACACACTGGAAAATTACACCATGGAAGCCATGGGATAGTAGGTGTAATCATCCCCGTCTCAAACGTTCCCGTTGTGGTAATAATGTGTGCTTTGGGGGTAGCGCGGCTCTGCTTGTCAAGAATTTCTGGCCGAGGGCGGGCTTGGCTTTGCCCCAGAAAGGGAGCAGCTTGTCGCCGAAAGACATGTTGTATGCCCAGATGACCCAGCAGAGCCAGACGGCGGCGAAGGCGTACAGGGCCATGAACGCGGAGTTCACTGCCCATTTCTTCTTCACTATGCTGCCGTAGAGTATCACTAATCCGGGCACGCTCTGGAGCCCGACGAGCGTGGCGGAGATCATCTGCCATGCGTTGTCGCCCTTGTTCAGCCAGTTTGTTACCGCCGAAGAGGTGTTCCCCAGGTACGCCTCCGGGACCACCGACATCTTGTTTCTTTTCTTTCTTTCTTTCTCGGGATATGTATATGAATACTATGAATTTATGGTTTGCTCTAGGGAGGGGGAGGAGGTTGTTCTCTCTGCAGACATGGGAGAGGGGAAATATAAAGAGTACATGGGAAGAAGATGAATAGGGCCGGATCGATGATGTAGATATTGATATCACATGTAGTGGAGATTCCTCGGCGACTTTGAATTTTCTTTTTTTAAATGAATAAAAATTAATAATGAATATTTATGAGATTCTCATGTTCTTGTTCTTAGTAGACTTTTCAAACTGGAATCTGTAGTAGTTATAGTGGTACACTTTATTAGCTGTTCTAAGATAAAAAGCCTTGTTCAGACGTGGTTCGTTGCTTCCGCGATGAACCTTCCTGTCAAAAGATTGGTGAGATTATTTTATTGTTTATATTAATATATTTATTCTTGTTTCTTACCAAAAACAAAATAAATTATTTTTTGCTTTAATTTTATTATTAGTTAAGAGTATAAAAGAAGCAAGATAACAAAGGAAACAAGTTAAAAGCTGGCTCCAAAAATGGCACAGAAATTGGTGAGGTGAACTAGGAGAGTTTGGGTCCTGAGATCCTCCGGATATGTAAATTATCAAATCGATCCTCAAAGAGTTGGTTCAAAACATCTCAATCCTTTGGAACTACAATTTTGGTGATCCCTTTATGCAATTTTTTTTTTAAAGAATACTTCAAAATATACTAAAACATAGTTTTATTATCTTTTTTATTTTCAAAATATTTCAAAACTAAATTGCGAGGAAATTTGTGAGGAGTTTTTGTTCACCAAAAATATGTGGACTTATAATAAGCAAATAAAATTCGTGTGCGTTTAGTCCTAATGGAGTATATTAATACCAATTTTTCCTGGCCATTTTATCCCAAAAATAAAATTCGTGGGTGCCCTACTATTGGCTCCGACTTATGGTCCCCTATCAAATAGGGTCCACATCAAATATGTCTGATTAAATTTTTTACATATATTTACTTATTTTTTATTTGTGACAGTCAATGTCTATTTTATTCCTATTTTAGCAGAGCAGTATGATACCGTAGTTTTCTTCAACTCATACTTATTTAAATTCGAACCTTCAATCTATTTTTTATGAAGATAAATTGTGGTCGTTTTTTAGAATCTAATTTTACGAACTAATTAAATCACCTGTGATTAGATTATACAAACATTAATATTAAATTGGTATTGTTCTCATCTTTTTGTTAATTAGGGACCACAAATTTGGAACGCATTCATGCCAACAGTCATTAGCTCCCACACTTCTTACATAGGAAGTACAAGGAGAGTTTAATTTAGGAGAAATTCATATCATTCCAAATTTTTAAAAAATTATACAAATTAATTTTTTATTTCAAATATTTTACAAGTCACTCTATTTCAAAGTTTATATAAGTAATATTTTAACTAGTATATAAACATTTTTTGAAAAAATTTTGAATTAAAAAAATATATTACTACAATCTATATTTATGTTATTCAAAAAATTTTCAAAAGAAAGGAGGATGTTTTGGACTCTAGAGTCTTAATGAATTAGTAGATAATTTGTTAAAATTTTGAACTCTCAAAATTATTACTTAGAAGTATTTTTGTAAGAATTATTTTGAATATAAAAGAAGTAAATTTTGCTATAAACTATACTTTTCTATGTAAAATTTTTCTATAAAATACTTCAAATAGATATTTTAGAATATAAAAATAAAACAATTCAGAAAAGAATTTATTTGCAAATATTAAATAGTACAGTGGCTCACATGTAAGTCCCAATTGCTGCTGTTTTACATATGCTTTGTATATTGAATTTTGATTAGGTGGAGTATGCCGTCATTAACATTATTATTTATTAGTAGCTGCAATATTTATGAATGTATATTCTCTTTAATTAATATTTGTTGCAAATTGTTTGGATTAAACAATCTTAACATTCTGCCCCTGCGATTGGGCCGCCTGGGTAGGGCGTTGTCTTCGAAAAGCGTGCGTCCCACAGGGGTTCAAATTATGTGCGGTATATTTGTGGATGCGTATCCCGTGGAGTGCCTACATGTGCTCTTCGGTTGGCGGAGTTGGGGACGGAACCGTCTATAGAATTTACCCGCGAATTGAGGTCTTTTCGGAAGCATGCATTCGCGTTTCGGATTCCACCACAAAATCTAAAAAAAAAAAACAAACTTAACATTCCTAAGCAAGTTGCATGACTGAAATTTTGGATCTTCCGCATGGGCAAGGACTAACATCGATCTCTATTTCAATATTAAGTAAGTTAATTCTTCATTGCATAATCAATAAATGAAGTGGATGACTTAAATACGAGTTCCTACACGCGACTTATAAGAATATCAAAACAAAAAAAAAAAAAAAAAAAAAAATAAAAAAAAAAAGAAGGTATTTCTATACTTCGTAGATTGTAATGGACCATGAATCCCGTCGAGAGTGAAAAGCAAAGAATTATCAGTTAATAAAATATTTGTCAATGACATCCATCAATGTATCTAGTACTATGATTAAGAACAAAATTTTTTAAAGACGATCTCATTTTTAACGCATAAGCATGTTTATTATTCCAATATGCATTATTTTAATGATGTTATACTAGCAGATATAGCCAATTTCCATTAGTTCCTAAATCTCATATAAGTCAAAAGAAATTGATTTTGTGAAACTTTTTTGATACCGTATACTGAATTAATAATCAGTAATTGCAAAAATGTACACGGACTTGTTGTCGATATCTCATAATATAATATATTATATTATATTAATTTGCCACCACTTGGTGTATATATTTTATTTGCATACTTGGTATCTAATTATTTAGGATCTCATATTTGTATCCACTAACGTGATGATGCGATGCTAACAAGTAATCATTTCTGTTATAAAAAAAATGCAACTTGATTGAGTAAAAAGCAAGTTAATTGAATCTATGCCTTGATTTTGCAATTCATATAACATGGATCAATATTCCTCCTTAGAGATAATAGCATTTGGTAAGAACACCGTGATCTGCAACTTTCATGAAAAAATTTTGTCTATAATTGGTCTATTTTTACACAACGTCGTAACAGATAAATTCATAAATAGTACCGATCTATATTTTACCAACTGAAAAGTTAATTAGATAATTATTATGATATAGTAATTATATCATAATAATAATTATTATTATTATTAAAAATGAGCATAATAATAAATGATGGAGTTTAATATTATAAATGTGGATTGTAGTCGTACGAACGTCGAAATATGCGCCCGATCACCCATCACGAAAGTGATCGTATTACTTCAATCTAAAGTTTCACTGCATAGCTATGATTTTGGCCCAGCCAATTATAATCTAAAATATGTTGAATAATCCGTAAATATAATTAAGATGATGCATAGTTATGGAATTAGAATTAGCCGAACCGACACCAGTATAAGTCAAAATTGGCCTTTGTGGATTTATGGCCTGATATAAGCCGATATTGACCCATATCAAGTCGATATCGTAGATTGGTATCATCGACAATACTGGCCAATACGAATAAAATAAAATAGAAGAATTGGCTAATCAATCTTTGCGTTTTTCTATTTACGTGATTCAGTCATCGGAAACGAAAAAATACGCTGATGTGGTAGCGCTGATGTTGTGCGCCACATCAGCCCATTTCTCTTTTTAAGGACTGAATTGCACAAATAGATAATTAGGGGGCTAAAATATAAAAGTATCTAAATTATACGGTATTTATAACTAACAGTATTTTGTTACATTAATTATTTCTTTATTTTAAAAGATTTTTAATTAAATTTGTTTCTATATGATATGTATTTGACACCATCTAACTTATATCGATATCTTATTTTTCATAAATGTCGGCACCGAAACTACAAATTTAGGAATGGCAGTATTTTTCAATATGTTATAATATCAATTCTTTTTAATTCAAGGACATCATGAAAAATCTAATAGTATTAACGTTAATAGTCGATCGACATTTTTTAGAAAAAAAGGATGGATAGGAGGGTGCCACGTGGCACTAACTCAACCAGTTTTCCGTAGAAGCATTGTAGTTCACAATCTCATCGTTAACATACTAATCGTTCACTTGTGGAGATGTGCTCGCGGTCGCGTATTTACAGCGGCTACAGAAAAATTGGTGGCAGGATAACTTTCAGTACTTCATGTCTGATCCGGAGGCGGACGTCAAGCTGGATTTTACTCTCCTGCGAGTATCTGGGTCCAAAATGATTCTATAGATATTCGTAGAAAATCATGGTCCGCGAGTTAGCAGAGAACCGGGAAGAAGTTTCGCCTCGTTACAAAAAAAAAAAAAAGGAGAAATCCAAAAGTTTCATAGTCGATCGCTAATTGTATTTTTTTTTTTTTTTTTTATCATGGGGGTTCATGACATATAATAAACCGATACAAAAACATTTTTGTCATTTTCTATTAGCGAGATTGTAAATGTCCAAAAGAACTATTATAAGATGTTATATGCAAAAAATTTAGTGTTTGGATTGATCAACAAGGTTAAATAATTGATACATAATTTGCCGTTAGTAATATAATCATGTTAAAGTCATGAGCCATCTTGCTTATAAAACTAGGATTTATGACGTTTGATATAAAATGGTCTAATTATTAGCACGATGATTTATTTTTTTGCGGATGTTATTTTTGTTGTTTTCTAAGATAATTTCAAGAATTAAAATCCTACTATAAAAAATTGTGGTTAATTTCACCTCCTTCAAACACCGACAGTAATTTTCTACAGATACTAGTTGTATGTCTATACGATATACGGATATTAATTATAAATTTCATACAAAAAATAACACTAAAATACTTTTTTTTTTATTTTATAACTTTAATTTGATTATAAGTACACATGACGTAAAGCGATGATAATACTCGTATATATAAATCTTATCAATTTTTAAATAGATAAGTTATTTCTAATATATATATATATTATATAATATTTATATATATATATATATATATATATATATATATATATATATATATATATATATATATATATATATATATATATATATATAATATATAAACAAAACAAAATATTGTTACCAAAATGTTATATGTTTCTAATTTTAATATTAGATTTTTTATATTTCTAATTATATATTTTTTTAATTTTTTACTAATTAATATAAATGTCATATTTCCTTTTTAGAATAACAATTAATGATATAGCCATATTTAAGATTACTTATAGCGACACATGACGTAAATATTTGATATGACAGTGTATATATATATATATATAAAACTCATTGCATTCTTTTAATAAATAAAATTAGTGAAAAGAAATGATATGTATATGAATGTTATGTATTTTACTCATTAATTCCATAAATACTTAGACTATTTTACCCTATAAATTTAGTATTAAAACAAACCAGTAGATGACAAAGTTAAAAACAATATGTATTTAGGAGCATCATATTCGTTATCGTGTACCACAATCTCCACCACACATCTCGTATCCTCCTCTCAATCACTGACAACCTTAGGACTGTCAAATAATTGATACCATTCATCTCATACCCCTTATCTTTTCTTATTTGTATGGTGTGTCTCCTCCTTATGTGCTTCTCTGTTATTTGTTTTCTTATACTATCTCTTTTCGTGTTGGTCGAGGCTGATGTAATTTTTTTTTAAATAAATAATAATTTTATTCCTTAAAAAAAATCTCCTACACCGCACTAAGTGTTTTCTTGACTACGTCACCTGTATGACGGAGTTTCCTAGGGTGCCATGGCCTCTGCCACTCTCCTCAAGTTTTCATTTGAAGATAATCGAGGGTCATTAACATAAATTCGATCCTAAGTAGAGTTCTTCAAATGCTTTGATTGCGTGCAGAAGCGGATTGTTACGCTCGTGCTCACATCTGTCGATGCGACTCTGACGAAATCCAATAAATTTCGACGTTCTCACCAGCTACGGGGATGATTATTAAAGTCTCCTCTATATGCACTATCCATATCCAATGGCTGCAACTCATGGCATGTCATATTTATTATCATGTGCATTTATACCTATTGGTCCCCCATGAATTTTTCTTCTGATCAGGTCTGAAAGTCCGTATCACGTTCGGGAGATACCTTACAATTGAGATCTTGAACAAACTTGAACTATGTGTTCACATTATAGTTGACAATCACAAACAATACGACATGTTTCGGTCAACGAAAATAGGCCAATCATGAAGGACTAGTTCTTGTCTATATATGATTGTGGACTTCTATACTACCACCAGTGCATTATGTTGTTGAATGCTCTGTATCTAATATTTATGATCTATGCAAAAAAGACTAATAATGGACATGATACACAAACATTTGTATATATTCTCTCTATTTTGCCTCTTGGTACCTCACCCGCCCTAGGCCAGTACATCTTCGGACTCCGTCGCTATGTTGTTCGAGGAGACTCTCTACCTATCAACCACTGATGGGAATTGATGTTCTTGTAGAACAGAACATTGTTCATGGATTCAAAGTTGACAAGGTTTGCAAAAATCTTCCTTGTTTACTTGCATCTATTGATTGTAGATGTTTGAGGTCATGATACTGCCCATATTTAGATGAGATCTTACATCAACCTTAACTAACGGCCGGGCTCAGCAACGCGAGCCTGTGACTAGCGAGGGCATTGGTTGGCTGGGACAATCTGTTTTCCGTGCGGAGCGGGTGCCGTTCGTTGCGTCGAACTAAATTGATGGTGGTGGTGTCACAGAGGTAGAGAGGCCTCATGAAGGCTCACTAGTTCTGGGTACGACCCTCCGCGCCGTCAGTTGCGTATTTACGAATGCTGCGAACGTGCGATTCTTGCGTGCGACGGGCATTTTCAAATGTCCTACTGTGAGAGCTATGTGAGATCCTTATACAGGCATAGCCGAGCTCCACATCGGGAACTGGGGCCCTCAAAAAAGACCTCAACTATCTAAAATTAAATGACACTACTTCCCTATGCTTGCCAGATAAACTCTTTTAAATTATGTATTGTAGGCGCACAGTTGTAAGCATTCCTAATAGACCTTCAGCTGGAATTTTTTTTTTAAATATTATTATTTTAATAAAAAATTATTAAAATAACGTTAATAAAAACTTATTTGCCAAACTAAGGTCGCGCGTGCCAGGTCAGCGCCACGTATGAAGTGCGTTTTTTGAAAAAACATTCTTCGTGCTGAGTCATCAGGGGAAGTGCGTTTTTTCAAAAAACGCACATCCCTAGAAAAGTACGTTTTTTGAAAAAACGCTCTTCCCTAACTTAGAAATTCGGATACGCAAAGAAAGCAACACAAGAGGAAGAGCGTCTCAAAAATTTTCCCCCCACATGTATATATTATATTGGCGCACGAACTTCGAGATTTTTATATAAATTTTTGTTTATTTATTTGACCTATTTTTAAGTATTTTTAGAAAAAACTTTAAACTGCATAGTTATAGATTTCGATGTGATGTACAACTTCGTAGTTGGAAGTTTTTCGAGAAAATGTCAAATAGTATGCCAAAAAGATAATCAAACTATTTGATTATCTTTGATTATCTTTTTGGCATACTATTTGACATTTTCTCGAAAAACTTCCAACTACGAAGTTGTACATCACATCGAAATCTATAACTATGCAGTTTAAAGTTTTTCTAAAAGTGCTTAAAAATAGATCAAATAAATAAACGAAAATTTATATAAGAATCTCGAAGTTCGTGCGTCAATATAATATATACATGTTTGGGGAAAAATTTTTGAGAGGAAGAGCGTAGGGATGTGCGTTTTTTGAAAAAACGCACTTCCCTTGATGACTCAGCACGAAGAGCGTTTTTTCAAAAAACGCACTTCATACGTGGCGCTGACCTGACACGCGCGACCTTAGTTTGGCAAATAAATTTTTATTAACGTTATTTTAATAATTTTTTATTAAAATAATAATATTTAAAAAAAAAATTCCCTTCAGCTGTAGCGGTCAAGGTAGCTGCTTGGGGCCTTTCTAGATATGTTGCTGCAATTGAACAGATAACTTATTCTCCTGAAACCAATCAAGCTCACCTTCAGTAGCACAAAGTTTAATTATTGCACACCATAACTATGAGAAATTTTTGGGAACTCTGCATTTTGATCGAAAATCACATTCACACATGTCTAAAAGTTATTGATAGGACCTTAAAGGTTGAGCCTGAGATATTGCTCGACAGGGAGCAAGGTGTCGATAGGACTTTCGAGGTTGCTCAGAAAGTGTGGCTCAGAAAGTCTGGGCTGAGGTTATCATTTACCTTGCAGAGAACAATGTGATGATATTCGAGGGTATCATTCACAAGGCAAGCATGGTTATTCTTGACGCCGAGTGCAAAGACAAGGCCACTCCTGAATCCTGAGCAAGTAGCTGAGTATTCCCTCAAGCTCTGCACCGGCGAATCCCTCCAGCTGCCCCTGGCATTATGTTAATACTCAAACCTTTTATGAGATAACCAACTCTTCTAAAAACTTAAGCAATAGTGGATGACATTACTTGTAAATTTTTCAATAGTACTATTCTTCAGGTTGTTTTAGCCAGCTTATTTCAATGCTAAGTAATATTTGGCGACAATAGTGCGTCGTTGATGTTCGGGTGCCCTATGACACGTGATACAATCCATGGCACGTCTCATTCTCCTATACGAGAGATTTGAATACCACCTGCCTGAGGACATGGTGAGAAAGGTCGGAGAATGTAAAGGCTGCGCAAGACTCACTCCTCATCCGCGCCAGGGCCAACTTTTTGCTCAGCTAGGGTCAAAGCTGAGCCCGAGGATGCCAAAGAAGGAATGTATGTCAAGAACCACAGCTACTAAGGAATTGAACATTTTTAGACTGCAAGAAGAGCAAGAACAGCAGAATATTATTTTGCATATTTTTTCTCTTAAATTTTGTTTAGTCCATAATGAAATTTCATTATATTTGAATAAAAATACATATTGCAATGTTTCAAACCTCAGAATGCCAACAGATTCGGCTCTTTAGCAGAACATATAAATGCCTGTATGTTCTGATATGTGCATCCTAGTTCCTAGAACCAGTGGATATCTTTGTTTTGAGATTTACGAAAAAAACAGCCATGCTCATAACCAAACCACATTTGTACACGTAACATAAAAACTTTCCGATGGCGCTCATTCCTGATTCCACCGTTGAACCTTCGCACCCGGACTCACGTGCTCTGACAACCCTACTACGCCAGCTAGTAATAGCACATCATTACAGCACTTGTACCTTCTATAGACAGACCCACTGGTCTACAACCAGCGAACCTTTCACTGAGATTCAGTGCTAGCGCCAGTCGCGCTCCCAGCACGAGGCAGAACCAGTTGACTTAAACATGTAAAACCTTAAAACTTAAGCATCGTTCTGCAAGAGAAAGCCAGGAACAAATCCGAAGTCGCCTAATTCCCTTCCTTGGGTAGGTCTGCATATAGAAGGTAACAAGATTTAAAGCAGTAATTTCATTAAACGAAAACAAGAAATTTACAGAAGCACACCCACACAGTTCGGACACAATTTATGCAACCAACTAGGCAGCTGTTCAACTAGAACAAGCAGCTTATCCGTTACTTTGAATTACACGAAGTCTCCTAAACCTTTTATTTGATACATAGTCTTACTGTGTTTGCATGTAGATGCAAATACAGATTTGCCCTCAAAGTAAACCCGCAGCATGGTGCTGTCCTCTGCCACCGTGAAGCTGGAAAGTCTGGCTGCGGACAACCTGAAGAACTCCTGCTTGTTCTGCCAAAAAAAAAAAAACATATATGAGAATTAATGGATCTGAGACAAGTAATCCCAAAAACCAAAGCAAACAAATTTGATTATCAGTACATTACTACAAGCAGCAGCAAATTGAGATTTATAAACCAAACAGGAATAAAGTATAGTGGATGATTATGATGCAACCATTCTTCCATGCTTATTGCTAAATGTTATGTTAGCTCCAAGTCATGAAAGCAAACAATTTTTTTCCTGAGGGATTGGTCAGAATATATTGATCCATGCATAATATCATGAAAAATGCGCTTCCCAATTGACTGCTCCAGGGGTATGTTCTGGCAAGCTTGTTCTAGTTCTAACAGGGCTCCTACAGAATATAGGCCACGGAACGGGGGTTTCGAACAAAGTGGCATCTGGAAGATCATCCAATACACCGTTGAGAGGTTCACCAGACCAAAATCTGATGGCTAGTCCATGTCCCGGTTATTACCTTTGTGGTACAACTAATTCCCTCATACACAGTGACCACAAAAACACTGATCACTCGTCCTCATGATAGAGACAAACAAGAACAGAAAAACCATGTTGTTTGACCCTGAATTGTTGCACTTCAAGAAGATCAAACATTGACGTCTGCTTACAAAACTGTCCAGCTAGTTATTGAAGTTTGCCACTGACTTTAAGTAGTTCTTGCATGCCACCAGCTGTTTAGGCTTTTCTCAAGCATGTGAATTGAAGCCCATGAAAACAAACGGGACATAATATTAGCTGCCAAAGAGGACACATTGACTAACTATTTCCATTTCGTTTTTTGCATATATATATATATATATATATATATATATATATATATATATATATATATATATATATATAGAGAGAGAGAGAGAGAGAGAGAGAGGCTAATTTCCACTCCACATGAGCATAGCCACGCTCAGGTCGGGTTTCAGCCATCGGATCGCTGTGATCCAACGACTGAGATTGCACGCATGTTTAGAAGGTAGAAAATCGCTAGCGATTTTTAGAATGTCGCTAGCAATATTCTATTTCCTAAACACGCGCGCGATCACGGCCGTCCGATCACGGCAATCCAGTAGTAGAAACACGACCTGAGCGCGGCTATGCTCATGTCGATTAGCCTATATATAATGGAAAATTATATCTAGCAACCACCTCCGACATGTCATCATCCTAAATGTCTAGGTAGCATCAATTAAATTTTGACATATAGTACTTGCTAGGCATACCAACTTTTTAAAATTCAAAAATCACTCAAAAATTGGTTTTGTCCTGACATGATGACATGTCAAGAAATTTACTCGTACATTATCTTCAGCTAGAAGCCGTTAGCAAGGAGATCCAAAGCAACAACAAAGCAAGATTTCCCATGGAATATTAGCATATAAGGTTCACTGGTTAACCTTTTTTTTTTTTTTTTGAAAAACTAGGGCATTGCCCATTAATTTACTAAGAGCTTAAGGTTCACTGGTCAACCTAAAGAAAGCTATTCCAACAGGATAAGACCATGGATATCTCACATATGGCAAGAAATACATTAATATTTGGTGCATTTAGATCTAAGACATCAAGGAAAATAACTTTATGCACTTAACTGAACAAATTAACACAACCCAATTTGATAACAGCTTAGTATACAGTTTGAATATATAACTGAAGGCATTGAGTTTGGAAGCCCTCCAATATCGTACATATAAATAATTTATGTTTACCCTTTTGACTAAACTCCATGGTCTACCGCAAACAAGGTCGCTCTAATGACTTAATGAATATATCTTACAATGAATGAAGCATACTTTCGCTACTGCATTGCATATTCCCTAAAAGAATCTATAATTACAGCGAGCCAAAAGAAGAAACCCCTTAGATAACAAACAAATGTAAGATATGCTAGTCTAACTACATTTATAAAAAAAAAAAAAACAGTTTAACTACCAGAAAGTGGTACAAATCAATTTCCATGAAGATGCATTCAGCACTTCGTAAATGTCTTTAAATCTAAAGTAGAAACGAAACTTACTGGAAAGTTGTTCAACTTGCTGAGGAGTGAGCTTGGCAGAGAACCCACTGGCAGCGTGCTTGTAACTATAAAGCAGCGCCTCCTTTGCTGCTTCCTCACTGCACAAGACACAAAAATTCAAACTTCAAACCCTAATTTAACACAAATTGAACTAAACCTATAAAAAAAATTAGAGAACTTTGAGAGCAAAAATAAACCTTCCAACCACGTGAGCGAGGGTACGGAGATGGAAAGCTTCGGTATCGTTCTCCCCCAGGCTGTTCCATGTACACGATGTGAGTGGTGGCCGCGCCGTCGTCAGCGGCGGCAGTGGCAGGCGGCTGCTGGTGATCCTCTGCTGACGCCATTAACGGTGCGAACGAGATGGTTGAGAAGAAGACGAAGATCAAGACGGAGAAGAAGAAAGATGAATTGGATTTTTTCATCGATTGCATCGCTGGAATTGATCGCAAGCAATTAATTATAACGTTGCGAATTTGGGTTGCTTTCCTGAAGAATCTCTGCGGAGAGAGAAAGGCAAAGTTCCCACCGTGTGGGGGATGGCGCGTGGGCGTGCCAGAGGGGAAGTCGAGAACTGTGTCTGCATAACGTTGGGCGTGCCCGATGACGCGAAACTGCCGCATGATAAATCCCACCCATCTGTCTTCTATTCAATCCCGACAAAAAAAAAGTTTATACAAATCAATTTCTAAAGCAGCATTCGTATTTTTATACTCAAATCATTCGAAATAAAAATATATTTTCTAATTTAAAATTTTTTTTGTTATGTTCACTTAATCTTATTAAATAATAAAATATTTTTTTAATTATATAAATTATGTAAATGACAAAAAAAATCATCAGAAATAATTTTTAAAAGAAATTCCTAACATTAAAATTTTAAATTTGATAAAATTTATATTTTTATAATAACTTTTTAAAAAATAAATCTAAGTATTTTATGATTATAAAATCTTAAGAAAATTTTTCACTATTTTAAATATCTATTTCGAAATCTTTCTCTTTAAAAAAAAAAATTAAAATATAAAATTATAGGTCTCCTCAAAATTTACAACAGTAAATATGTAATATTTTCTATAAAAAAATATTTTTAAAATTATAGATTTTGATAATATTTATAATTTTATATTGTACGTATTTTCAAAAAATATCCGTATATTTTATTATGGAAAGTGATTGTATTAGTTGATCTAATTGATGGATGCGGAGAAAATTTATATTACTTGGTTAAATAGTTTTTTTCACTTTTTCAACTTCTGGTTTAACGAAATACAATGATATTTTAGGTCTAAATAGAGAAACTTGCTTAGTAGTAAAGAGAAAATATTAGAGAGGATAATTTGAATTATTCATGTTTATTTTAGAGGAAAAAGCAGGTGTGTGTGTGTGTGTGTGTATATATATATATATATATATATATATATATATATATATATAGTGCACCATATTTGCACTTAAAGGTTGTCGTGGGTAGCATCATAATATGAAGGCAGGTTGAGATGCGATATTTCAGAAGGCTTAAGTATGATTTTGATTCCTAAACTTTCAAAATTGTTCACTACTATTCCTTGTAAACTTTAGTTCCTTCCTATTCTTAAATTCTGAAAAATTTATATGCTTACTTTTTGGGCGCACAAGTGTATTTTTTTAACATCTGCTGACATGGCGCTCATCGATCCTACCTGGCACTAAACGGTTATCCTAAATTTGATTTTTTTAAAAATAAATTTTGGTCATTTTAGAAATATTTGGGTGACAGCTAGAGAGTCACTTTGGTCACTCAAAAATGGTTAGGTAACTATCTGGTTACCTGTTAGCATCACGTAAACTAAGTGTACCCAACATTACTAGATGATCTCAAAGTGCAAATATACAAAATAAAACTTACAAGTGAAAAACATATAAAAATTTTAAAACCAAATCCCTAGTTAAGTCATTTCAAATTATTATATATTTTAGAAGTTTTGTCCCTGAATATTAGTATTTTAGTACCTTAAATTTTCAGAAAATTTTTTATGCTTGCTTACTTTTTGGGTGACAGAAATGTATTTCTCTATCCTCTGCTGGCATGACATTTATTGGTCCTACATGGCGCCAAGCGATTATTTGAAATTTAATTTGTTTGAGCCTGAGTTGCGAATTCCAAAAACACGTTGTTGGGAAAGTTTACCGTTTACCGTTTACCGCTTAGGATCCAGTCAAAATATATGATAGATATCGCATTTGACAGTCAAGACAAAAAAAAAAAAAAAAAGAAAAATTTGTGTAACATTAAGACTTATTTTGGTCACTCAAATGAATTGGGTAATTTTCTGGTTACCGATGCGAGCGCACCCCATGTTAGTAGATGACGTTAAAAAAATACATGTTCATGGCAAAAAAACATATATATAAACTTTTCTCAAAGTACAAAGATATATAGTGAACAAAACAAAATCTAGAAATACGAGTGAATAATTGTATAGACGTTCAAGAACTAAGTTAAGTCCTTTCAGAAGAGTAACTTGAAATAAGTTAAAAATCAAATAAAAAATCGTACAAATGAAGTTAACATTAGCATTTTTTTTGAAGTGAAAATACAATAAAAATAGTAAAAAAAAAAAAAAAAAAAAAAAAAAAAGAATCCGGGCTAGCAGTTTTTTGAAGTTAACATTAGCATTACAGCTTCAAATGTTAACCTACTGGGCATTAAGCCACAGTTAATACATTAACTCCGGCCAATTAATCTCATAGCCAGACTTCAATTATTAACATAAAATTTTATATAGACCTAGTATTAGACAAATTTCAGGCATGAAAAGAAGCAAGATCATGATCATCCTCTTGGTTTTTTTCAACAGCTTCTTCACAATTCGGCGCAACTGCGGTAGCATTATGGGAGTTGGAACATGAAGCAGATTCATATAACTCAGATGCAAGTAACTTATCCAACACCTTCCAATCTAGAAATTGTCCTCCAAATTCATTATTATCACTGTCGTGGCTGTTGCACTCAGATTTTAAGCTCTCATTAATCGCTAGGCTTGCTGATAAACTAGGGCTATCAAGTTGAGGAATATCGAGCATGTAAGTGAGATCCCCAGAGAGACCTAGTTGCTGTTGATCATGGTGGAAATTTGGATTCGAGTAAGAAGAACTCGTTAGAAGTCGATTTGATCTGTAGATACAATCGTCGGAGTTGACATTATAACTGTGCTCTCTGGTGCAATATGCTGGATTAATGAATCTGTTGTAACAAGGTCTCTGATTAGGAGTTTGCTTTATGAATGCTCTACATACAACCCATCCCTCTTCCTGCAATTATTAAAAATTAACTAAAATAGTCAGAAACAAGTATATTATATTGCTCTGATCCTTTTATTGTTTTTTTTTTAATTCAGTATTGCAGGCTCGCATGCTGTCGAGCATGAGGCTGACATGAGCATGCACTCATTTGAAGAAGGTGCAGTTTCCAAATGTTTCCCAAAATATTACTAATGAGCCAATCAGGTTAATGGTTCAATAATGGATGAGATTTGGATGAAATTCTGGAAAAAAAAAAAAAGAAAAAGAAAATTGGGAGCTCCAGATTTTTGTACAAATATAGAGCCTTGGATCAACGTTGTAGGCAAGCAATGCTAGATCTCCCAAAAATTTTCCCCAAATCAATAAAGTTCATTTTGCAGTACACAGTTCACTCTAGGAAGATACTTTGAAGAAATTTAGATAGCTATATATATATATATTTTTTTTATGATTAATCTGACACACATTACTTGGTGTATTATAATAATTAAGCGGACTTGCCTGAGCAGGTGCATCCTCAGTCGTCTGGAGGCGGTATTCATGGATGATCCAGTCGCTCTTTCTTCCATTAGGAGCACGGCCTTGGTAGAACACAAGTGTCTTCCTCATCCCTATAATCTTGTTTCTGGAGAGAACAGCCTTATCTCTCCCCGTCGCCTTCCAGAACCCGCCGGCCGTGGCCCTATTTGTTCGTGTCCCGCTTGGGTACTTCTTATCCTTGTAGCTGAAGAAGTACCATTCCGTTTGCTCCTCGTATCCATGCTTGCATCTATCTGTTAAATTCAAAAAAAAAAAAAAAAAGAAAAATTATAACAAATTAATAATAACAATGTTGTATATATATCATATTAGTGGGATTTGAGATGTAAAAATTACCTTTGAGATCCCATGGTTCAATTCTGTAAAGATCAATGTCTTTAATCACTTCCAAATCTGTCTTTTGGAGGGCAACCTTTCTTGTAAGGTAGTACCCTACGAGCTCTTCCTCAGTTGGGTGGAACCTAAATCCTGGTGGGACACACGACTCTATCTCCATTTTCACCAACCTGAAACCTCCTCAATTAATCAACACCTGCGATTTGGATATTTATGGTCAGATCATGGAATCCGATTTGATCTAAGAGCCACAACAAACACTTTACCAAGTCAATAGATATTGAACTGTTAAGAACAAAGAAGGCCGAGGAACCCTAACATCCTTAGAAATTTTGACATATATATGAATGAGTCTGGATTTAAAGTAAGATCAATAAGGATATTAGCAAAAGGAAGAGAGATAAGAATATTGACTTTGAAGATTCAAGAGCTAGCAAAGCAGGCTTTTCTGTTTGTCTGTCTGTCTTTCTTTGAGTGTACTCCATGGTGGAGAATGCGTTCAGACAAGCACCTATAATATACAAAAGCAAACTTCTCTACGGCCATTTATTTAACATTCCAAACGTAATTACCTGTTATACATAATAAGATTCGTACCTCGACAAGAAAGGCTAAAAAAAGAAAATGTATCTTTGAAGCATATTTCAGTTTTTCTTTGTCAGTCTTCAAATTGCACTACATGGAACAAGAAAAGAAAAAGAAGTAAACGGAGAAAGGGTATAACACATTATTCACTGGATTGTGCTTGCTGCTGCTGATCGATCTACAGATGTTGAGCTGATCGATTTGCAGATATTGCAGAAATTTTGGGGTTTCTAAAAAGTGGTAGCTATGCAGGGAGCTTGTAATAAGCTTACTAGTAGAAAATTTGCTTTAAAATGGAGCTAGCAAGGTGAGAGATGACAAGTAACATATATATATATATATATATATATATATATATATATATATATATGTGTGTGTGTGTGTGTGTGTGTGTGTGAGAGAGAGAGAGAGAGAAGCTGGTGTGTAGTTAAGAATAAAGAAGAAAGGATGAAAGGGAGAGCTGCCATCGATTGCGCGTGGGGTGGCAGACGATGGAAAGCGATTGCCAGAGACCTAAGCTCTCGGTTTTGGACGGCTCCCAATTTACCTCCACGCCGCCGCCTCCACCACAACCCAACCACCGGCCCCGCCCCCGCCCCCCCTTTCCCCTTCTCTCTCTCTCTCTCTCTCTCTCTCTCTCTCTCTCTCTCTCTCTCTCTCTCCACGTCCTGACGCATACATAGAAAATGAGATAAGTTTTCGCAAGAAGTTCAGTGATTTTTTGGCTCCATCCTACCTTGATTCGACGGATCAGAATCCTCGTATGTTCTACTTATGGTACTTTAAAAAATAAGGTTAATTTTTTGACGAAAAACGCCTGTGCGTTGCATGACTCAGACAAAAAGTGTTTATTTAATAACTTGTAAAATTACTGCAAAAGATGTATATATTAAAAAATTAAATATAAAAATATTTTTAAAGTACTCCATAGCTTTTATACTTAAAATTTTTTTAAAAAAAAATTTTAAATAAATATTTTGAAATTCCAAACCTTACGAATGGAGTCATATATTAAATATGGCGGTTGATAAGTATTCTCTTGGAGTTAGGTGAGGTCTTATTTTGACAGTGCTAAAAAAACAGATTAAGCCATATCTCAAAAAAGAGGCATTTGTTTTTTACGCCCCCTCACAATCTAAATTATCAAAATATGTCATTCTGATTCAAAAACTATAAATATACCTCATGATCCTAAAAATGATGAAATTGTCTTTATTAAGTTAACGAAATTTTGTCATATACGTTTACGCTGTAAATGAGTGTATCTACATATTTTTTAAAAAAGTTTCAACATAAGAGTTGTATCTTTTAATAAGATCTACATCTTTAATATTTAAAAATTTTCCAAAAAAACTTCTAGGTATTTTTTAAAAAAAAGGAAAAAAAAAACTTGTTAAGATTTTGGACTCCAACTATTTAGAAACCTTTTAGGAAAAATGTTGAACATGAAAATTGTAGAACTCATCGAAATCTACAATTTTTATTTTGAAAGTTTTTCAAAAAATATCTTCAATTTTTTTTTTTTATCATATACATTACTTTACATAAGAAACTGAACATTTATATTGTTTGGCAAGGTCATGTTTGAATTAGAAAGATATATTTTGATAATTTTAATTATAGAAGTATAAAGAGACAAAGTCACCCAAAAAAAGATTGGGTACCAAAAATTTTCAACTATTATGAAGTCTAATACTTGATGACCCAACTTCATGTATTAGCAGTTCCCGTATTCTTTCATATTTGCACCAGCAATGCCAGCTATTCCCGACCTCCGGCCGACCATAACACATGGTGATGCAGATATGCTGCCATGTGGAAAAGACTATTAAGCATGCCTTATATGATACAACCAATCATTGAGTGCAAACTCTCTCTCTCTCTCTCTCTCTCTCTCTCTCTCTCTCTCTCTCTCTCTCTCTCTCTCTCTCTCTCTCTCTCTCTCTGTGTGTGTGTGTGTGTGTAGTGTATAATGTAAGTTATATACGTTGCTTGCTTCTTCACCTCTCTCTCTCTCTCTCTCTCTCTCTCTCTCTCTCTCTCTCTCTCTCACACACACACACACACACACACACAACATATTTGGGCTTGGAAGGATGTGAAAGGTATGTCTTAGAAATCAAGGTACCAAGATATATAGGACATCAAGTTGCAAATGAACTACCAACTTTTTAATGCAAACAAAGACAAAAGATAACTCCAACACATACCTTTTCTTTGTAAGGCAAGTTTGTTGATCTTAGCAGACAACTAACCATAAGCTTCCATTAGACTATGCCAATTATATTGGTTCATACACTCACTAGACGGTATAAAATGTTTCGCCTTTAATTTCAGAAAAAAGAAAACATAAACACACGAGGCAGACATATTATTCGACAAGGACACCTCCCAAAATTATGCTGTCAATGGTATTATGATCAACATTTATATAATATGATGCGAATAACATTTGGCATCTAAATTATATGTTTGATCATGTTATATATAGTTACAAATGAAGAGGATATGTTTTCATCTATAAAAGTCGCACTTTTTTAAATTTAAATATTGAGAAAGTGCGCGAGGGGACAGTAAAGTAGTTGTTTAAGAATTTAAAGTGCAATTATGGCCATATAAAGCACCACTTCTTATTAGGATAATGTGGGCCTCTTGATTCAACATGGCAAGGCGCGGCTCGCCTGTTCCTCTTGATGATCATCTTGCTTCCAATGCTAAACACTACGACTACTATGATAGAATTAAGAAAATATATGAGATATCTTTCTACATAGCGCTACCGTAACGCTCTCTTGATCGCAAAATTTGAGGACAGCTGGTGTGGCATATGTCTTTCAACTAGGTCGAGTTATATGCAGGCAACGCCCCTTACTCTATTAGATTTTAAAAAAAAAAAAGGTTTGGAAGAGATGAGGTTACAAAATGGAGTGGAATAATGTATGCAATTCAACCAATCATCAACCATCATCTGCAGAACTTTGGTCCCTTGGTTGTAGGAGGAAACTTTCCTATTCCTAATTTCGATACTCTGAAAATCAAGGAGGAAACAGTCTTCTGCTACATATGAGATTAATTATTGTTTTTTTGCAGATTATTATGAAAAAAAAAAATTCTATATAACTTGCCCACTTTTATTCGACCTTCGTAATTAGATAAATTTATAGATAACATTAGTTCGTATATTCGGTATGGACAGGTAGTCCTTCCGGAATTCAAAGGTGAGATCTCTAACTCATGAGATTGAAGTCCCACAATCCTTCCAGGTGTCCTAAGTAAGATTAACTGCTCTATTACATTCCCAAGTCATGTATAAGAAAATTATATCTGGTGTCCATTCTCACCATGTCAAAAAATCATCCTAAATGTTAGGACAATACCAGTTAAATTTTGACACATTGTGCTTACATACCAGATTTTTTGAACTTCAGAAATCACTCAAAAATTTTTAATTAAAATAAAAAGTAGGCAAGCCAAGTGATAGGAAAGTTAAAAGTTTTAGAGCAGTTTTTTAGTTCCAAAAGTTGATTTTTCTACTCAACACCACATATCAAACTTTAACTGCGATATCCTTATATGTAGGATGATGATAGATCAAAGATGGGCCCTACATATAATTACTCATTATGTATATAATTGCCCGAGTTTTATATGATACTCTCAAAAAGAAAACAAAAAGTTATGATGTAGGTTTGGAAACGCCATTGCAAGGCCAGTCTAAGCGTGAGAAAAGGGCTTCTCTATTTTCGAATATCTACTTCAGAAAGACAGAGAGGAAGAAATTCATCCCATCCAACTACGTAGTTTTGTTCAGTCAGTTTGAAGTTCTAATTGGAGGAACACTAGCAATAGCACACACAGGCATCTCTCACGTGCGACGAGGAACTTTACTTAAATATCAGGTCCAGAATAATCTCCTCATAGTATAGTACTGTCTGGATGAGGGCAATGCCATTTTGAAAGAAAAAAAAAAACACACTATATCTCTACTTTTTATGTTTAGTGTTTTAATTTAGAGCTTAAACTTTGTCTTTAGAACCTATAAATTATAAAATATTGTGATGAATATATAGTATAAATTAGCTGGTGGTGGAGGAGTTTTGGTATTAGAAAAAAAGAATAAACAATGTTATCCTATCCAACAAGAATGAGATGAAATATGAAGCATCTTATGAAAATGAAGAGTGTACAAGAAGCATCTTAGGACTTAACTACTATGATAATTACATGTCTCCCTAAATATGTAGCATCCTTTTTTAAGCATTGATACGTGACGACCTGGTTGCCGCTCTAGGTTACAATAGGTTTTGGGATGGGTGTAAGTGACAAATAAATAAGATCGGAGATGACGTAAACTAGGGCTATAAACAGGAAGCAAAGCACCTCTAACGCTATTTTTTGGTGCATTTGTTGTATGTTTCCTCACATTCTAATGTGGTGTTATTAGTATCAAAGACAATGAATTGCGATCACTACGGATATGTTTGGTTTCGATATTGTGTAGAACCAATATTCCCATTTTTAAACTCAAACTATTGTGAACATATATAATATGATATTGAATAGACTTTTAAGAATACAAATTAGATCAAGTTTATGTTCTAAGTTTTTTAGGAGGAATTTTGCGTATTTATAAATATTATCTCTAACACCATTTATGTTATAACTCAAGCAGTAGATCTAACGTCTCAACACGATCACAAACATGTACAACAAATCTGAGAAGAAACTGAGACACAGAGCAAACCAAGATGTGGTTTGGAAATAAAACTCTTACGTCCACGGTCGAGAAAAAGAGAAGATCCACTCTCAATCGGAAAGTATATGAACGGCGTTGAACACAAAGGCATAAAATCTTAACCGGTGAAATTACAAATCTCTGCTGTGGTGAGCACTTGCTCACCTCAGATTTCTCAAAAAAAAAAAAAAAAAAAAAAGAAAAAGAAATTACAAATCTCTGTTTAATATAAAAATTATTAAAGCCATCTTTTATATCATACAGAAATTCTAATAAGCTAACGGGTCCATATCCTCCGTTACCACCACATACCTCAAAAACAAAAACAAAAAATATTTTCTTTAACTTGATTTGGGCTGATGCTAAGACATAAGTAAGACTGTAATAAAATTTGAGGCATATTTCCAAAATTTCTAATATTACATATAATAAGGAAGAGTTCATTAAAGTGTTATAAAAGAGTTTATACTTAGATATATGTAGAATTTCCAAATTTTAGAGGTTTATATACAACTCTGGATTATTTTTCTAACTAATCATTTTGGAATCAGTCAGTTATATTTGTGCTAGAATATTAACTCAGGGAAATGCTATGCTCATGGAGGAATAAATTTGTTTTTGAAGGACGGAAGCTATCTGTTCATGATAATCTCATGGATGTTAGGGTGACTGCAGGAGGTGCAAATATGAATCAGAATGAACAAGCTCTGCAGGCAAGGATAGTCCAGGTGGATTGGACTAGACCGGCGGAGAGATGGGTTAAAGTCAATTCTAATGGGCGCGTTTCAGGGAAGCCGTCCGATTGAGGAGGCAGAATTGTGAGCCTGCTTGCAAGTTTTACAAAGTACATGAAACATGGGATTCCGTCGTGTGGTTTTTGAAATGGATTCTATGTTTGTGGTTCAACAACTCAAATCAGAAGAACTATATGAAGACCGTCTGTAAAACTATATTGCGGATTGGCTAGCTATGTGGGCTTTCTCTTTGCCAGTTGGATTACGCACGCATGAGTCTCCTGCTTTGGATGTCTCTGGTTTGCTGTAAGTCGATGTAGACGGTCTTGGTGTTTAGCGTTTGATAAAATTTTAAAGGATGGCATCCCTCCTTTTCTAATCCAAAAAAAAAAAGTCAACAAAAAGTCAACAAATCCCTCCAGATTGGTGATTCGGGCCATAACAGTGGGCCGGCTATCTGGGCCTTACTTATTGAAAGTCCAACGGACTAATAAGTTGCACATTTCGTTCCTCCATCTCCCTTAATAACCTTCTAAATTTCATAAATTTTATCTGGATTAAACAAATGCAGAAAAATCAAAGAAATTAAGGATTCAATCAAACTCTAGAACAACGATCGCGTCTGAAAAAAACGCTGTTTTGCTTTTTATCTGCTCCTCCAATATTATCAATTTCGTTCAAAAACTTTGAAATAATCTTCATTTTTTTTCAGTCGTCGGCTTTTGCACCTGATGTTCAAGTTTCCAAATAATCTTAAGCCATTGAACTACGCCTCCTATTCGACTTGCATTGAACCCATCTCGAAAAAATATATCGAATATATATATATATATATATATATATATATATATATATATATATATATATATATAACTTTTGACAAAGCTGTCTTCGATTTAACATGAAGCCGCTTCAAAGTGGATGAGTAGGATTAATTGCACTCTCTGTTTTTTTAAATATGGTTTATGATAGTATAACAAAATTACGGTATTAATACTGAAATATTTGAGTTATATCGATAGTATTTTTGAGAATTTTGCAGGTGGTAGTATGATTTTTACATGGCCGTAAAGGTTTTTACATTTCCGTAAATTTATAATTTTTTATTTTATATTTATGTGATTTTTCTTGTTTTAATTGGATTTTTTCTTTTTACATGTCCGTCATACTTTTGACAAAGTATGATTTTTACATGTAACTTTTGTGCGTTTTTGCCTTTTACAAACCATAAAAGAAAAAAAAAAAAAAAAAGAAACCAATCGTCTAAAAATAATGGTCCTAGTAGTTTATTGTACTGGGCCGAGAACCAGAACAAGTGGTCCAACATTTTATGATGTGAGGGCCCATGATAAGAATATCATTTTTTTTTTGGACGCGGAAGGTGTGGTTCTGCTTCCTCCCCGCTGCCTCCAGATTCTCTAATGTTTATCTCGTACACTGTACCAATTCCACCTGATAACTTATACTGTCCCTCCACCTTGGCTACCTTATGAGCAAGAGTTCTGATATCTGGAATTACTATACCTTCGAGCGTTTGAGACTAATATATAGTAAAAAAAATATTTCTTTGAAACTCTATAGTTTAATAGATTTAAAAATAATTTTAAAATTCGCTTCAAATCTGTTAAATTTTGGAATATCAAAATATATATTTAGAAATATTTTTTAGAAATATTTTTAATACAAAAATTATAAATTTCATCAAAATTTATAACTTTTATTTTAAAAAAATTTCAAAAAATATTTAATGTTTTTATTCTATTCGCTCGAACCTATAGGATTTAAATTTTATAAGCAATGGTAAGCACGTAATTTTGTGTCTGATTTTGTGGAAAAAAAATATTATCATTAGACCTTATTTATAACTGTCCTTTTTTTCAGTTGAAACATACAAAATAGTTCTCTGAAACTCGTTACTGTAATAGCTTAACTATAATTCGGAAAAAAAAAACATAAGAATAATGCTAAATGATCCGTCTTTTTACCTCCCATTTTTCACT